>JBBBDQ010001548.1:2595000-2852500 GCA_037127315.1 Ascarosepion bandense
TGGGCTTCTACTTGCTTCTGTCTCTTGTCACTCTAAATATTCACCTTGGCATCTTTCCCAAATCTCACTCCGCTATTTATTTGCTCAAGCCTATCAAATATATCTGCTTTCTCCTGTCTCTCTTTCCCTCTATCCGTCTTGTGAGTGTTAGATTCTCTAGACCCTCTTTCCTCATTACGTGTCTTAGGAACCTCAGCTGTCACTTCCTGATGTTAAGTAAAAGTTTTCTTCCCGTTTGCATCCTCTCCAACATCTTGTCATTGTTCACGTGCTCGGTCCATGGTATCCGCAGCATCCTTCTGTAGAACCACATTTTTGCTACCTCGAGCCTTTCTTTCTTCTCTGAAGAGATCGTCCAACATTCGCTGCCATACAGAAGGACACTGTGCAGGGTAAGTGGTTAAAATTTGATATAGTGTCATAGTCCCAAGGGGTCTTCTCCATGCAATATATCTCATTCAGGGGGGAGGGACATGGCCATTAGCTAGCGCCTGAGATAACGCCAAAAGACGCTGGAGGGGCTTCAGCAATTTTTTCATGTACGCGTTTTCCCACCCCGCTTTAAACTCAACCCACTCCAGTCTGTAACTATATGCATTTTCCATATTAAGACATTTGGGATTAACTGTTTTCTTCCATCGCAAGAATAAATTAATAAATTAATTTAAAAGAAACATTTATTTAAATATTCTCAACAATAGCATTGAATTTATACTGGCTTTTAATATTTTAATTTTAACATTTAGTTTTTTTCGTTAAAGCGTAGTTTTTGTATACGATGACAGAGAGAACATCAGTGTATTCACAAGATACTGATATTTTTTAAAAGGTCTTATTGAAATTATATGCAGTTTAGAAGAAATATGTACGTAAACACAGTTTAAAATCCACGAGTTTTTTCTCTTTATGCTCTGATCCCTTATTTTAAATAATTATAAAATGTGAGAAAGGGTTCCTTCTCTTATTAGGTTGTTGCAAAAATAATGGCCGATTTTAGAAACATAATTTTATTATTGAAAATTAACTGTAGAAATGTTGAAATTAGTCAAAATAAGAGCCATGAGCATCTATGCACCTCTGCCATCCATCGACGAGATTATTTATTCCTCGATGATAAAAAGTTATTGCCTTTGAGAGCTGATTCCACTTTTGGTTTGGATCTAAAAGTTTTACCATTTCAAATGTGCTTAAGTGCTTAAAAATTATAAGTGAGTGAAAGTTCCGGAGAATATGGAGGGTGTAGTAAACTCACGTATCTCAAGTCTGTTAGATTTTTTAAAGTCATTCTTGCAACAGGTGGCCATGCAATATTGCGAAGTAGAATGGAACACATCGATTCACCAATGCAGGTCTCATTTTTTGGCAGGCGTGCATGCATTTCAGCAAGTTGATTGCAGTAAAGCTATGCATTAATGCCCTGGTTGACTTCCAGAAATCTGTAGTGGATAACACCAATCTCAGACCACTAGACAGTCACCATAATCTTTTGCTGATGTAACATTGGCTTTGGAAAATGTTTGGGTGACTAACCACAATCGTTTACGATTATCATAAAGGATCCACTTTTCATCACAAGTGACTCTTCGGTCAAGAAAGGGATCATTTTTGTTACGCAGAAAGAACATCGAGCACACGTCAATGCGTCTAAGTTTTTGATTTTCTTTAAGATCATGAGGAACCCATTTATCGAACTTTTTTCAACTTGCCAATACTCTGCAAATGGCGTGAGACTGTTGCAGTGCAGACACCAAGCGTCTGAGGCGTTTATCTGATACTTCTGAAGTGTTTTGTCATGTTCATAACAAAGAGATTCTATGCTTCAAGTATATTTCTGTCTGAAAATAATTTAAAAATTATTAAAGAGCACATATTAATTATTATGTATACCACAAATCACCAAATATATACCGTGAATACTATGTTAAAATGGCTTTACAAAATAAAACATTTCGAGCGGCCATTATTTTGTTCGAATATCTCAGTATAGAATATATTATGATTATATTCTCTTAGGTTGTTACAAATATAATGGCCGATTTCAGAAACATAATTTCATTCTTGTAAAACTAATTGCAGAAATGTTGAAATTAGTCAAAATACGAGCTTTGAGTATCTATTCTCCTCTGCCATCGATTGACGAGATGATTTATTCTTCGTTGATAAAAAGTTATAGGCTGTGATGCAACGAAATCATTGAAAGCTGATTTCACCTCTGCTTTAAATCTAAAAGTTTTACCATTTTAAAGTGGGCTTAGGTACTTAAAAAATGAAAAAGATGCTTTTGGGAAATGCTTGGGGGACTCATCACGATCAAGCTATTGACACGATTACTTACGGTTATCAGAAAGGATCCACTTTTCATCACAAGTGACGGTCAAGAAAGAGATCATTGATGCTAGGCAAAAAGAGCATCGAGCACACTTCAAAACGTTTAAGTTTTTGATTTTCAGTGGTCATGAGGAACTTATTTATCAAGATTTTTTACCTTGACGATACTCTACAAATGGCGTAAGAATGTTGCAGTGCTGACACCAAGCGTCTGAGACATTTTTGTAACATTTTGACGTGGGTTTTGCTCAACAACTGCTCGAAATTGTTCGTTGTTAAGACTGCATGACCGCCCTCCACCTTCTTCATCTTCAAGGCTCTAATCATCAGTATGGAAACGGATGTGAATTTAAGAGTAACGTATGATCAAAGTAAAAATTATGATTTTGATATCTTTTGAGAAAAAAATGACTAAAAATATTATAAAAAAAACGTAAAATCGAACTAGTGGATATATTTGTCATTTTTCGAACTAGTGAATATATTTGTTATTTTTCGAACTAGTGGATATATTTGTTATTTTTCGAACTAGTGGATATATTTGTCATTTTTCGAACTAGTGGATATATTTGTTATTTTTCGAACTAGTGGATATATTTGTTATTTTTCGAACTAGTGGATATATTTGTCATTTTTCGAACTAGTGAATATATTTGTTATTTTTCGAACTAGTGGATATATTTGTCATTTTTCGAACTAGTGAATATATTTGTTATTTTTCGAACTAGTGGATATATTTGTTATTTTTCGAACTAGTGGATATATTTGTTATTTTTCGAACTAGTGTATATATTTATTATGATGGAAACCATCATTATTCGATGTAGAAGGAAAGTAACGAGATAAAAAAATCAGGTACATTTTTGAATAAATATTAACGTGAACATAACTGGTTATTACTAGTAAAAATAGCCTTTGTTAAATTAAGGGTCTAAAAGGAAGAGTTGAAAAGTTATTATCATGACCAATCTAAACTTATTTATAAATGGAACTTTGTCTGTGTGTGTGTATGTGTGTGTGTGTGTGTGTGTGTGTGTGTGTGTGTGTGTGTGTGTGTGTGTGTGTGTGTGTGTCCGTTACCTATAAACTCCGAAACGGCTGAAACGATTTTCTTGAAAATTTACACACTTGTACTATAAGCGTCTGCGAGTGTTCTTAGCTAGGTTTTGTGTCGAGGTACCCACGATAATTATCGAAAATCGATAATCGAAAAAATCGGGTTATAGAAGGAGTGGTCCGATTTTAATCAAATTTCATACACTCATAGACAAAGACATAAGAAACGATATTCAGAAGTTTCAAGGTTGCAGTTCTTACAATAGTGCAGAAAATCGATAATATATATATATATATATATATATATATATATATATATATATATAAGACAAGATGTTTGTGTGTGTGTCTGTTTATCTGCCTATATGTCTGTATTTTTTCAGCCCTTCTATTTTAGTTTTTGCTTCGGGTTTGGCTCTAAGTAGGTATAATTGTAGTTCTTAGTCTCAGCCATGATACCATTTACTCAGAGGACTTATTTATCCTTCAAAATTCAGTTTATGACGAAAAAAACATATTTGATATCGATACCAGGAAATCAAAATTTGACTTACATCCATTCATTTTTCTTTCAGTCTACGGTTTCGCTTCAACTGGAAACAACTATTGCTTTTTAGTGTTTCGTGCCAACACACAAAGTTCCATTTATAAATAAGTTTAAATCTGGAATGCGTGTATCTCGAGAGAACATGAATCTGTTCCCAAACAGTTATCAGCTGCCTCAGTTGCTGATGGCGGCCCAGCATCTGTTATGTCTGTACTGGCTAACATGGGAGTGGCAGTCTCGATTGTCACCTCTACATATGAAGATGTTTTTATCTGATGTCGCCGTGTGATTTTCTTTCTATTCGACGGCAAGCTTCTGTTTCTTCTCTTCTCGCTCCAGTCCTCGGTGTAAATCACGTCTTCATCGTGAGCAAATCGTTGACGACGTCTTCCCACTTCTCGATATCCAGCACCTTCATATCACG
The DNA here is from genome assembly GCA_037127315.1 of Ascarosepion bandense. Lineage (NCBI taxonomy): Eukaryota > Metazoa > Mollusca > Cephalopoda > Sepiida > Sepiidae > Ascarosepion > Ascarosepion bandense. Next base: position 2,599,356 of record JBBBDQ010001548.1, read on the forward strand.
TTTGCAGACGTCAAGATGAGGTCATCCTCGAGCCCTTTTGCGTTTGACCAGTTCCCTATGCAGAAGGACCTTCGGAACCTTCCTACCAGTAGACTGTTATTTTCGGTATTTTGCCGACGCTGAAGGCCTGAGCAGATTTTTATGAGATATTCGGTGGTTGCTCATGCAGCACGTCTCTCCTCTCCATTCCACCGATATTGTCAAAGGGAGAAGCAGAGGCCAGTACAGCTTGGCACCGGGGTCGTCGCATGAGTTGACAGAATTAATTTGAATATAACTTCGGTCTGTCTTTGGGACTTCGGCTCCGGATTTATCCTCAGGGTTTACTGCAGAAGCCTTTCCCGTGATTGTGTATGTTGTGGGGCTCTCCCTTTTCATAAAGATGGACTCGTCCAGAGAATACTTATACTACTACCATATAAGAGAATTAACCGGATATTAGGAGAGTCCAGAGAGAGATTAACAGTCAGTACACAGTAGTTCATAGTAGCTTTGTGCTCCACTCATCGAGAAGATTAGTACACCATACCCGTCAGCTTCCGACTCGGACATACTCAATATACTACGGCTTCACTTCCAGAGAGTTGGACATATACTTTTTACTAACCCGCATTCCTGGACTACTAATTTTCATTCAAGTCTGTATCCTTACGTTAATACAGTTATTTTCTATCTTAGTTACTGGTCGTTGTTCCTTTATTTGTGTGGATCCCATTCCCGGGATCCACAACACCTGGACTACTAATCTTTATTCAAGTCTGTATCCTTAGGTTAATACACTTATTTTCTATCTCAATTACTGGTCGTTGTTAATTTATTTGTGTGGACCCCATTCCCGGGATTCACAACAGTGTATGACCGCAAGTCAGCGCAGGTTTTTCTTCTCTCAGATGAACTACTTTCCTGGGCTGACAAGTTTCATCTACCCCCCACCCCCACCCCAACATATTATATTGGATATCAGAGTAAACATTTTGTAATCAAATGAACCAGTTTAAGAATTATTATTTTAAACGATAATAGTTAGAAATCAATAAACAAGAAAAGAATAAAAATATAAAATTATTATCAACTATATAAGATTTTTTCACTGTTGCACGTCATATAATAAACCCATAGCTGAATGGAGAAAATGTTTCCCAAGGGTATTTGTGCGTAAGAGATTAATTTCCGATTGACTATCCTATGAACTTAGTATATCTAATTATTATCAGAATTGAATTATATAAATATGTAATTTTGAATGTTTTAAACTTTCCAATCACAAGTTTATGGAGATCATTATCATCAGCTATTTAGAGTTAACTGATAGACAAAAGGTATACTTGGATTCTATAGCCTTGGTCGGCAACCAGTCTACCTCAGAAAGCAATGGCAACATACTGCGGGATAATCTTCTGCCGAGCCAGTCATGTCTCTTTCGAGACATGATCTCCCAAGCGTGTATCACGTATGGCACTTAACTGACTGAACATAATAATTGGAAACAATTAAAGCTTCTCCTGGGCATAAAGTGGGGTATCAGTTTTTTATTGTTATGAAGTAATAAAATGATTCCCTGTAATCACGGCTTATTAATATAATGATATAATCCATCTCTTCTCACTCCAGCTATGAGCTAAATAACAGGATAGATTGGGTTCTTTAGTCATGGCTGGCAACCAGTCTACCGCAGAAAGCAATGGCAACCTACTGCAGGATAATCTTCTGCCCAGTCAGTCATGTCTCTTTCGAGACATGATTGCCCAAGCGTGTATCACGTATGACACTTAACTGACTGACTGAATATAATAGTTGAAAACATGATTAAGGCTTCTACTGGGGGGATCTTCTAGTGGAGGATCAGTTTTATATTGTTATGAAGTAATGAACTGGTCCCCCACTAATTACTACTTAATAATGAAATACATCGCTCCCCCTCTAGCTATGAGTCAAATAACAGGACAGATTGGATTCTATAGCCTTGGCTGGCAACCAGTCTACCGCAGAAAGAAATGGCAACCTACTGCAGGATAATCTTCTGCCCAGTGAATCATGTCTCTTTCGAGACATGATTGCCCAAGCGTGTATTACGTATGGCACTTAACTGACTGACTATCATATAGGAACCAGTCAACCAACCTTTTGCTCCATCTATTGTCCCACCCTTTATGTGTCTCAGCTTCTTCCATTTTTGTAATTTAAACACTTCCATGTTATTTCTTATTTGGTCTTTTTTTTTTTATCATGTGGACCATTATATCTCTGCCATTTGATCTTTCTGCGTTTTTAAGTTTGTTTTAAAGTGAGTTTTTTTTAATTTTCATAATTATAAGCTTTATATCTTAAGTATATTGGCAAAGGATGTGCGTTGTGGTGCTGTGGATATCGGCTCGGAACGAGAAATCGGGGGAGCCGAGTTCGAATTCCAGTTGAATTCCTTGCATTCACTTACGCGCAAATACCCTTGGGAAAGGTATTAATCCGTCTCTTCCTTCCAGTTATGGGTTAAATAACAGGACAGATTGGGTTCTATAGCCTTGGTCGGCAACCAGTCTACCGCAGAAAGCAATGGCAACCTACTGCGGGATAATCTTCTGCCCAGTCAGTCATGTCTCTCTCGAGACACGATCGCCCAAGCGTGTATCACGTATGGCACCTAACTGACTGACTGAATATAATAGTTGGGATCATGATTAAGGTTTCTACTAGTCATAAAGTGGGGGATGTTTTCTATTGTTATGAAGTAATAAACTGATCCCCTACTAATTACTATTTATTAATACAATCTGTCTCTTCTCCTTCAGCTATAGTCTAAAGAGCAGGTTAGAAAATCTTCTGACCAGTCAGTCATGTTTCTTTCGAGACATGATCGCCCAAGCGTGTATCACGTATGGCACTTAACTGACTGATATTGGCAAAGTACTTTTCAGCATGTTTATTATTTGTTAAATTTTTGCGGTTCCATTCAGTCTTCTGAGATAAGCTTTCGGTTCTTTCAGTCCTTTGGGTCAATACACGCTAAAGTTGCACATAATCAGGTCTCAAGACACGGAGATGGGATATTATGCAACTGAGCTAACCTTGATTGAAATCAGTTGTAATCAATACATTACATATACTTAGCAGCGAACTTAGTTACCATTATCATAAGCTCATCAAAAATTAGTGGCAATAACTGAGCTCAATTAGCTATTGCCTTTCCACAACACATAATGATGATATATCGAATTGAGAATAAATTAGTGGCAATAACTGAGCTCAATTAGCTATTGCCTTTCCACAACACATAATGATGATATATCGAATTGAGAATAAATTAGTGGCAATAACTGAGCTCAATTAGCTATTGCCTTTCCACAACACATAATGATGATATATCGAATTGAGAATAAATTAGTGGCAATAACTGAGCTCAATTAGCTATTGCCTTTCCACAACACATAATGATGATATATCGAATTGAGAATAAATTAGTGGCAATAACTGAGCTCAATTAGCTATTGCCTTTCCACAACGCATAATGATGATATATCGAATTGAGAATAAATGTGTGAATACATGCATTTTTTTACACTTTCGAATGCGCACTCATTTAATTGTATTTTTTTCCTAACTGTACAATAATTGTATTTAAAAAAAAAGAAGAAAGAAAACGATAAGCAAATGTGTGTGTGTGATTTCAAATGACGATGTATCACATGTTTATATTATTACAGCTAAATACATATAAGTGTACACGTACGCCTACTAATATGATTGGAATCATTTAGTATGAAGCGAAATGCGAACCTGTAATTAACATAGCCAGCTATTTGTTCTGAGGGGAGATAGTAACCTTAGGTGCTAGGGTAAAATCGATAACAATTTTTTATTACTTTGTAATAAACGTTATTAAGAGAATGCGTGCAGGCAAATACCAACACAATATATATATATATACATATATATATATATATATATATATATATATATATATATATATGTATATAATGTATATAATGATGGTAATATATATAATATATATAATGTATATATATGATGGTAATATATATAATGGTAATATATATAATGGTATATATATATATATATATATATATATATATATATATATATATATATATAATTCCATGTGAAGAGGACTCAAGGTTTTATTATTTTGACTGCCTCGGCATTTATTTGATTCTGAACAGTGCTCAATATAATAAATATTATAGAACTTAATTTAATTATATAACTATGAATTAATTGTACATTGCGAGACGGAAATTTCTATGTTTCGAGATAAATTCTCTTCATCAGGCAATGTTTGATGTTGGTTGTACAAATTATTTAAATTTAGATAACAAAAACCTTTGGTTTGCTGTGTATGTATGTAGGAAGATATAAAATTTACATGTGCGTTTCTTTTAACTAATGAGAACGAAAATTCATTTTGGGATTTGGCACCAAAGAATACATACTAACCAAATTTTTCTCTTTTTTTTTCCTTTTGTAAATGTAAATCATCTGTACAATCAACATTAAACATTGTCTGATGAAGAGAATCTATCTCGAAACATAGAAATTTCCGTGTCGCAATTTACAATTAATTCATAATTATATATATATATATATATATATATATATATATATATATATATATATATATATATATATATAAGCATGCTGTGTAAATATAGAAGAATCCAAAGGAGTATTCTGTACATAAATTGGTAGGATAACTCTCTAAGAGAGCTCTAGATATATATGTATATAAATACATATCGAGCAAATATAAGAAAAAAATAAGGCAGACACGTTATTTAATGGTAAATCGGAGATATAGGCCGATTTCAGGCGAACCATCATCGGCTTCCGTCTTTTAATGTAAAATCTTCTGTACAATAAAGTCGGAAGCTGATGGTGGTTCGCCTGAAATAGGCCTATATCTCCGATTTACTATTAAATAACGTCTGCCTTAATTTTTTCATATATATAAATATGCATATATATATATATATATATATATATATATATATGAAATGTAAAGATATATGTCAAGAACGTGTGTACGAACATGTAACTGTTGAAAAGCACGTTTGTTCTTGGGCGGAGATCTTTGCATATACACACCTTCCTATGTGTGCGCATTTATATGCATTTTTTGCATGAGTGCATGCATTTTCCTGTTTGCGTGTTTGTTCTCAAATACTGTGTTCTCGTTTATGTGTGGGCATAAAAGTCTTGTCCAATTCACAAAGCAGACACTGCGACTAAGATTGTGGTTTTGTTTTGCAAGGACATCAAAAATTCAATTTCTATTAAAAGCAATAAAAAACGACGAAGAAGGAAAACAGAAAAAAAAATACTCAAGTTTGCATACTGATGCGTAAGGATTAAGTCGCTGTCGATTCCCTGGGCCATTTTAAACTTGCATCAAACTCTTCGCTGCGTTCTGCTTTATTTTGCATAACAGACGCCGAGCTTCCTCCGCCATCACGCCCTCCCCACCCCCGCCCTCTTTTCGTCTCGTCTCTTTTCGTGACGCTTGTTTTTGATAACGAGTTTTTGAGAGAAGTCATACATAAAATGGAGACGGGTTGAATTTAAATTTTATCCCAAAACAAATCCCAACGGTTTTTCCTTGGCTTTATTTTACACAGTTCCTTTGAGAATTTAATGGGCAATAGGAAGGGACGGGATGGAATTGTTTAGAGGAAATATTCGGAAATGAGTTTGACGCAAGGAAGGTGAAAGCCACGTTTCTTCCTCAAAGAAAATGAATCTCGCAAATTGAAGTCATATGAAACGAAATTGATTTTTATTTTCTTAAAAACACATTCAAGCATTGTCACTGATCGGTAATATTGATGCGTATGTTCGGTTTTTGCATGTAAATTCGTGATTTCGTATATTTTGTGCTCCTCTCTCTCTCATTCATATATATATATATATATATATATATATATATATCAAGAACAATATTGGAAAAAAATGTATGACAAAATGGCAATTTTTTTTTCTTGTGACACGTCTCATCCTTTCGTACTAAATATAACATCAACATGAAAAATTTAGTCCGATGAATCACTAGACGATGAAACAAAATTAAACGCGTAGTTTTTTTTTTCATTATATATATAAACTTGTACTTTTTCCATAATATATATATTCATCCGCAGACAGATCTGTTTCACAGCTCATCAGTACGGTCAGACATCCGATTGCTTTTACCCAGGATTGAAACACGACCAAATTGGTGTTAGTTGGCGATTCTACATCTGAGCTATGAGCACTCTGCAGAAGGATGCAGACTTTTAGCGTGTGATATACCATGTATTCGTACGCCAGTAGTGAGAGTGTTTTAATTTATTACTGAATGAGCAATGCGAAGATGCTAGAGTAGCTACTGTTCTTTCAAAGTCTACAATTCTTTCAGAGTGCTCAATCAGGGTGTGAGAGCGTACATTATCGGTCATAATTATTAGGCCACCCCCAAAGTAAAAAAAAGAAAAGAAAAAAAAGATGCATTTCATACTTCTTTTAGTATTTATTGACAAGGGGATAATTCTAAATGAAATTAGAATGGTTCTTTTTGATACTGCACAATAATGTGTGCATCAAATGAACTGTTCTAGTGTCCAGTTTTTGTGCTCTCTTCCCCATGCTAGTCTCTTCTTTTTATTGGCTGGCCGAAGCAAAGGCTTCCTGGCTGTCTTGTAAAATTTTGCAAAGTAATAATAACAAAAGAACCATTCTATTTTAATTTAGAATTATCCATTTAGCAATAAATACTAAAAATGGTATGAAATACATCATTTTTTTAAAAACTGGGTTAGCCTAATACTATGGCCGGTAGTGTATGTGTGTGTGTGTGTGTGTGTGTGTGTGTGTGTGTGTGTGTATTTATATATATGAACTCGTATTTTTAAATATATATATATATATATATATATATATATCAGCATGCAGTGTGGGTATAGAAGAATCCAAAGGAATATCCTGTACATACAGTGGTAGGATAACTCTCTAAGAGAGCTCTAAATATATATGTATATAAATACAAATAGAGCAAATATAAGAAAAATTAAGGCAGACACGTTATTTCGTGGTGAATCGGTAGTATAGGCCTATTTCAGGCGAACCATCATCGGCTTCCGTCTTTATTTTACAAAGGATTTTACATGAATTCGTGTAAAATCCTTTGTAAAATAAAGACGGAAGCAGATGATGGTTCGCCTGAAATAGGCCTATACTACCGATTCACCACGAAATAACGTGTCTGCCTTAATTTTTCTTATATATATATATATATATATATATATATATATATATATATATATATATCCGCACACCCATCCACACACAAGTGTGTAGTTATATAATACGTTGTTTTCCTGTATATACGTGTTATGTGTTACATGCGTGCGTATCCTTCTTTTATGCATGTGTGCGTCTCCATTTTGTGATGGCCAACATTGTAGTGGATCATGCTTGGGAAAAGGAAAAAAATGAATAAACCAGTATTAAACATTCCTTGTCCTGTCCATCCAGCAATATCACTCAGATTACAATCGGAATATTTGAATATTAATTGATGCTCTACATTACACATACCGTATTTTAAGGCGGCTGGGCGACGGCTAGACGATGAGCTACTTAGTACTGCCAGTCAGTCAGTTAAAGTGCCATACGTGATACACGCTTGGGCGATTATGTCTCGAAAGAGACATGACTGACTGGGCAGAAGATTATCCCGCAGTAGGTTGCCATTGCTTTCTGCGGTAGACTGGTTGCCGACCAAGGCTATAGAACCCAATCTGTCCTGCTATTTAACCCAGAACTGGAAGGAAGAGACGGATTAATACCTTTCCCAAGGGTATTTGCGCGTAAGTGAATACAATGGATTCAACTGGAATTCGAACTCGGCTCCCCGGTTTCTCGTTCCGAGCCGATATCCACTGTACCACAACGCACATCCTCTACTACTGCCAACAACACTGAAAAAATATTAAAATCAGAAATTATTTGAACTTCTTGGGTGTATGAGTAATGAGTTCCCAATGATAAATCCATTGATTCTTTAATCTGTCCCGATAGCGACAGAGCAAAATTTTCGCACAGAGTGAAAGGTCTGCAAGAATAGACCGGAAAAAATATTTGAAGCTTGCATGATACATGATATTCAGAACAACCATTTAAGCAGTAGAATATTTTGTAGCCAGTACAAGTTTTTATGTCATCGAAAGGGTTTTGTATGCAAGCCGCATTCACCTTAGTTAGGTTGAGCCGGCTTCCTCCCCGATGAAGGAAGTTTCATTGGGATTTGTTTAAGGGCAGGGTCCCAATTCCTACCCAGTTATTTAACCCATAGGGAAGGGACAGATTAATACCTTTCTCAAGGGTACCAGCGCGTAAGTGAATGCAGGGCATTCAACTGGAATTCGAACTCTGCTCACCGATTTCTTTTTCCGAGCCGAAATCCACTGCACCACAACGTCACTAAACGCTTACAGCATCTGGTATTCCCAAGCGGTCACCCATCTAAGTATTGACCAGGCTCAACGTTGCTTAATTTCGGTGATCGAGCGAGAACCGGTCTATTCAACGTGATATGACCGTAAGCACTGAGTATGCAATGAGTTGCCTTAATCTATTTGCACGATTTTTCTCAAGTAATCTATTTCCATTTACGGGTTTAGTATCTTGTGGAGTTATTTTCGCCGTGGAGGCTAGTATTTGTGCTAAAGTCGGTCCTAATAGGTTCGACGTACAAAACGTTAGGAATTTGATATAATATGTATTACGGAGTGTAATCTTGCCAGGTCGTTGACTACTTTTCGTATTCGACTAACTGTCGACTACTATCGTCCAACATCGACTGACCCTCGTTCCTCTTACTACTCCTACTTAAATTAGATGGGAGAGTCAGTTCACTATAGAATAGATGTGTTTCATCATAACATAGTATAAGTCTGGGATGTGCGTTCTGGTGTAATGGATATAGTCTCCGAATAAGAAATCAGAGAACCAAGTTCAAATTCCAGTCTAATTCGCTTCATTAATTTACACAAAAATACACATAGGGACGGTACTAATTCATCCCTTCTCCCTCTATGCATTGAATAGCAGGGCAGATTCGGTTTTATAGCCTTGGTTGGTAATCAATCTACTGCAGAATGTAATGGTAGCAACTGACTGCAGGAAAATCTTCTGCCCAGTCAGTCATGTCTCGTCTCTTTCGAGACATGATCGCCCAAAGCGTGTATCACGTATTGCACTTAACTGATTGACTGAATATGGTAGTTGGAATCATGAGTAAGGCTTCTATTGGTTATAAAGTGAGGGATCGGTTTTCTATTGTTATGAAGTAATAAACTGATGCCCCACTAATTACTACGTAATAATATAATACATCGCTTCTCCCTCTAGCTGTTAGTCAAATAACAGTACAGATTGGGTTTTATAGCTTTGGCTAGCAACCAGTCTACCGCAGAAAGTAATGGCAACCTACTGCGGGATAATCTTTTGCCCAGTCAGTCATGTCTCTTTCGAGACATGATCGCCCAAGTGTGTATCACGTACGGCAATTAACTGACTGGCTGATAAGTCTTGCCAATTTACAAAGTAGACATTGCGACTAATATTGCTTTGCAAAGATATCTGAATATCGGTTTTTTTTTATTAAATGTGATTAAAAAAAAAGAAACGTAATATTGCTTTTTAGACGTTAATGTTCAGTGCAGTTTTTTTTTAGTTTAGTTTTTTTAATCTTCACTGAACCAGCCTTTTGTCTTATCCATAAGCCTTTTGTCTTATCCATAAGCCTTTTGTCTTATCCACAAGCCTTTTGTCTTATCCATAAGCCTTTTGTCTTATCCACAAGCCTTTTGTCTTATCCACAAGCCTTTTGTCTTATCCATAAGCCTTTTGTCTTATCCACAAGCCTTTTGTCTTATCCATAAGCCTTTTGTCTTATCCACAAGCCTTTTGTCTTATCCATAAGCCTTTTGTCTTATCCACAAGCCTTTTGTCTTATCCACAAGCCTTTTGTCTTATCCATAAGCCTTTTGTCTTATCCATAAGCCTTTTGTCTTATCCACAAGCCTTTTGTCTTATCCATAAGCCTTTTGTCTTATCCACAAGCCTTTTGTCTTATCCATAAGCGTTTTGTCTTATCCACAAGCCTTTTGTCTTATCCACAAGCCTTTTGTCTCATCCATAAGCCTTTTGTCTTATCCACAAGCCTTTTGTCTTATCCACAAGCCTTTTTGTCTTATCCACAAGCCTTTTGTCTTATCCACAAGCCTTTTGTCTTATCCATAAGCCTTTTGTCTTATCCATAAGCCGTTTGTCTTATCCACAAGCCTTTTGTCTTATCCACAAGCCTTTTGTCTTATCCATAAGCCTTTTGTCTTATCCACAAGCCTTTTGTCTTATCCTTGACCTTTTGTCTTATCCACAAGCCTTTTGTCTTATCCATAAGCCTTTTGTCTTATCCACAAGCCTTTTGTCTTATCCATAAGCCTTTTGTCTTATCCACAAGCCTTTTGTCTTATCCATAAGCCTTTTGTCTTATCCACAGCCTTTTGTCTTATCCACAAGCCTTTTGTCTTATCCATAAGCCTTTTGTCTTATCCACAAGCCTTTTGTCTTATCCACAAGCCTTTTGTCTTATCCATAAGCCTTTTGTCTTATCCACAAGCCTTTTGTCTTATCCACAAGCCTTTTGTCTTATCCATAAGCCTTTTGTCTTATCCACAAAACCTTTGTCTTATCCATAAGCCTTTTGTCTTATCCACAAGCCTTTTTGTCTTATCCACAAGCCTTTTGTCTTTATCCATAAGCCTTTTGTCTTATCCATAAGCCTTTTGTCTTATCCACAAGCCTTTGTCTTATCCATAAGCCTTTTGTCTTATCCACAAGCCTTTTGTCTTATCCACTGACCTTTTGTCTTATCCACCTGACCTTTTGTCTTATCCACAAGCCTTTTTGTCTTATCCATAAGCCTTTTGTCTTATCCACAAGCCTTTTGTCTTATCCACAAGCCTTTTGTCTTATCCACAAGCCTTTTTGTCTTATGTAAGCCTTTTGTCTTATCCATAAGCCGTTTGTCTTATCCACAAGCCTTTTTGTCTTATCCACAAGCCTTTTGTCTTATCCATAAGCCTTTTGTCTTATCCACAAGCCTTTTGTCTTATCCATAAACCTTTTGTCTTATCCACAGCCTTTTTGTCTTATCCATAAGCCTTTTGTCTTATCCACAAGCCTTTTGTCTTATCCATAAGCCTTTTGTCTTATCCACAAGCCTTTTGTCTTATCCATAAGCCTTTTGTCTTATCCATAAGCCTTTTGTCTTATCCACAAGCCTTTTGTCTTATCCATAAGCCTTTTGTCTTATCCACAAGCCTTTTGTCTTATCCCAAGCCTTTTGTCTTATCCACAAGCCTTTTGTCTTATCCACAAGCCTTTTGTCTTATCCATAAGCCTTTTTGTCTTATCCATAAGCCTTTTGTCTTATCCATAAGCCTTTTGTCTTATCCACAAGCCTTTTGTCTTATCCATAAGCCTTTTGTCTTATCTACAAGCCTTTTGTCTTATCCATAAGCCTTTTGTCTTATCCATAAGCCTTTTGTCTTATCCACAAGCCTTTTGTCTTATCCATAAGCCTTTTGTCTTATCCACAAGCCTTTTGTCTTATCCACAAGCCTTTTGTCTTATCCTGTAATCCTTTTGTCTTATCCATAAACCTTTTGTCTTATCCACAAGCCTTTTGTCTTATCCATAAGCCTTTTGTCTTATCCACAAGCCTTTTGTCTTATCCATAAGCCTTTTGTCTTATCCACAAGCCTTTTGTCTTATCCATAAGCCTTTTGTCTTATCCACAAGCCTTTTGTCTTATCCATAAGCCTTTTGTCTTATCCACAAGCCTTTTGTCTTATCCATAATCCTTTTGTCTTATCCATAATCCTTTTGTCTTATCCATAAGCCTTTTGTCTTATCCATAAGCCTTTTGTCTAATCCACAAGCCTTTTGTCTTATCCATAAGCCTTTTGTCTTATCCACACCACAACTCTTTGCGTTCATCTCTCGTCCATAGTGAGCAAACTTCTTAATTTTGCTTATTGGCAGAATACAGCAGCGCTTCGTATTTCATTGCATGTAATAGTGTATATATTTAGATACAAAAATCATCACTCAGTTAATTGCCGTACGTGATACATGCTTTGGGCGATCATGTCTAAAAAAAACATGACTGAATGGACAGAAGATTACCCAGCAGTAGGTTGCCATTACTTTCTGCGGTAGACTGGTTGCTAGCCAAGGCTATAGAGCCGAATCTGTCCTGTTATTTGATTCATAGCTAGAGGGAGAAGCGATGTATTATTTTATTACATAGTAATTATGGAGGGATCAGTTTATTACTTCATAACAATAAAAAACCGATTCCCCACTTTATGACCAGTATACGCCTTAAACATGACTCCAACTATTATATTCATTCAGTCAGTTAAGTGCATACGTGATACACGCTTTGGGCGATCATGTCTCGAAACAGACGAGACATGACTGACTGGGTAGAAGATCTTCCTGCAGTCAGTTGCTACCATTACATTGCGGTAGATTCATTACCAACCAAGGCTATAAAACCGAATCTGTCCTGCTATTCAACGCATAGAGGGAGAAGGGATGAATTAATCCCGTTCCCATGTGTATTTTTGCTTGAATTAATGAAGCGAATTAGACTGGGCAGAAGATTATCACGCAGTAGGTTGCCATTGCTTTCTGTAGTAGACTGGTTGCCAGCCAAGGCTATAGAACACAATCTGTCCTGTTATTTAACCCATAACTGGAAGAAAGTGACGGATTAATACCTTTCCCAATGGTATTTGTGCGTAAGTAAATGCAAAGAATTCAGCTGATTCGGCACCCCGATCTCTTGTTCCGAGTTGATATCCACTGCACCACAACGCATAAAAATCGTACATATCCAAATTTTTATGTCATAAAGTTCTAGTAAGTTCCCTGTGAATATGTGGTATTTTGGTAAATATTGAATTGGCTGAAGATGTATGGGTTCTTTTGGTGATTATAAGAATGGATGGGGCGTGAACCAGATTAGATAGGTGTAGGATAGTCAGTGTAGTTTTGTAGTTTTTGCACTTCTCTTTCACATTTTACAATGATTTTAACCCTGCACAAGGCCCAAGTGCCACTCAGAAGGAGAAGGTTACAGAGTAAGAGAGGCAGTTTATGGTGATGGGTGGGGAAAGTAACAGCAACCCTAAATTAAAACAAGTTAAGATTGTAGTTATCGGGGAAGCTTCCTCATGAGAGTCGGTCTCTCAAAATCCGCAGGAAGAAGCTGTTTGAACTGAACTTGCATCTCATCAATGAGGGTGATTTGCTACAATGGGCGTAGTCTTAGTCTTAGAAGGTGAAGGTTAGAACTGGTGGATCTAAGGAATGTAGTAGATCTGAACAAAGTTCATGTAAACACACAAACAGAGAGAGAGAGAGAGAGAGAGAGAGAGAGAGAGAGAGAGAGAGTGTGTGTGTGTTTTGCGACTTTTCGCCTGTGGGAAAAGGGTTGTAGGGTGGAAAATAATTCGTTTACATTTTCAGCCAAGCTTTATTGTTTAGTTCCACCTGTTCATACGTTAACGGCTACGGCCCGCTTTACAACATCCACAGAGTCGAATCATTCTCATTCCAACCGTATCTTAAATACAAAGAGGACGTTCCACTCAAATCCCCGCAACCCCGCCACAGATTCCCGAGTGGATGCTTCCCCGAATGTTTCTTAACCTTAAATCAGGGTCTATTTTTACATAATTTTCATATCCGTAATCTTCATTTCCTAGTTTACATTCATATCACACACATGTCTATTGAACAGGTGAAGAGGCTCATCCCTTGTTTCCTGTTTAGGATGTGGTTTCCGGCTTTCTCTTTTCCAATCTTTTCACTCTTCTTTTGTTTTCCAATGGGAGTAGATAGACTAAAGTATCGCCTGGTTCACACTCCACCCATGTCTATTGAACAGGTGAAGAGGCTCATCCCTTGTTCCCTGTTTAGGATGTGGTTTCCGGTTTTCTCTTTTCCAATCTTTTCACTCTTACGTAGCGCCCTGCACATCAGTGGCGTTAACCGCCTTGCTCTGGGTGATATGATTATATATATATATATATATATATATATATATATATATATATATATATATATATAAACAAACATAATTCACTAACTAATTTGAGTGGCTCATGAAACTTTGATTGGGTTCTCGTATAAGGGAAAAACATTTGGTTACATCCACGCTTCATTGAAATATGAAAAAAATAGAATGCTGTCTAAGGAAACAAAATTTCGTCTGGATTAAAAATACTTATTTAATAGTCAGTTAAGTACCATACGTGATACACACTTTGGGACTGACTGGGCAGAAGATTATCCCGCAATAGGTTGCCATTGCTTTCTGCGGTAGACTGGTGAACAGTCAAGGCTATAAAATCCAATCTGTCCTGTTATTTGACTCATATCTAGAGGGAGAAGCGATGTATCATACTATTAAGTAGTAATTAGTGGGGGATCAGTTTATTACTTCATAACAATAGAAAACAGATCCCCCACTTTATGACTAGTAGAAGCCTTAATCATGATCCCAACTATTATATTCAGTCAGTCAGTTAAGTGCCATACGGGATACACGCTTGGGCGATCATGTCTCGAGAGAGACATGACTGACTGGGCGGAAGATTATCCCACAGTAGGTTGCCATTGTTTTCTGCGGTAGACTGGTTGCCAGCCAAGGCTATAGAACCCAACCTGTCCTGTTATTTAACCCATAACTGGAGGGAAGAGACGGATTAATACCTTTCCCTAGAGTATTTGAGCGTAAGTGAATGCAAGGAATGCAACTGGAATTCGAACTCGGCTCGTCGATTTGTCGTTCCGAGTCGATAGCCACTGCACCTCAACGCACCACAGCGCACTTATTATATACCTTATCAGTTGAAACAAAACGTGCACCGTCTGTGAGTGGGCACACACACGCAGGCTGACTAAATTATTATAATCTCGAAGATATTTCATGAGATTTAAAATGTTGGGTTGCTTAATCTATTTTATAGACAACAAAGCTAGATGATATCAGGTGAGACGATATATGCAGCGTTACGACGTTCCAGAATCTCGGAAGAGTTAGACGTTAGTTGGGGCGCAAATTTGACCTTTTTTCTGGTGCAGACTGCTTAGCGGAACATTCCCAGTAGATCCCCGAAGTTATCGTAATAGAAGGTCAGCCGGTACACTTTGTGAAATCTCACGAGCAGCTAGGGATGTAAGAAGATAGCTAGGTAAAATGTTTTTGCCGGAGGACAAAGCGAAATAATGTTAACGTTGAAGTCGCCTGGTTTTAACAATTTCCTTAGCTTTGCATAAACATGTGCGGACTTTGTGTTAGGGTTTTTGATAAATGACCGAGAGTTTAAAGCAGGAGGGCAGAGTTCAAGTCTTGATGTAAGACGTGGATATCTTTCCCGTTTCGAGAAAAATGACAAAAACAAAAGGCATAAAAAAAAGAACTATTTTAGAACCACACTAGTAAACCTATTGTAATACTATCAACGAAATAAAATTTGCTTATTTTTTTATTAAAATTATTATTCTGACCCGGGGCGATAGCTCTGGCTAGGGTCCCAGCTATGGGTAAACAGTGAAGCCTCCAAACAAAAATCAACAGTATATTTTCATAACAAAATAACTAACACTACAATTTTATAGCAAAATTACAATCACTGAAACACTAAAAAAGTATAACAAATTACATATTTATAGTTAAATTAACAACGTATTTCATGATCTACAATATATATATATATATATATATATATATATATATATATTTAATCGTATCACCCCGAGCAAGGCGGTAACGCCACTGATGTGCAGGGGGCTACGTAATAGTGAAAAGATTGGAAAAGAGAAAACCGGAAACCACATCCTAAACAAGGAACAAGGGATGAGCCCCTTAACCTGTTCAATAGACGTGGGTGGAGTGTGAACCGGGCGATAGAAAGATCTATCTACTCCAATTATATGTCTAGAAAATATACCTTTACTCTGAAAAAATAAAATTATGTACAAAATATTTAAATTTTGGCATTAAATAATTTTGATATTTCGCTAAACAAAATCAACTAACCAATCAACCGACTAATATCAGAACAAATATCATTTTTCAACAATATAAATATTTTAAATTTAATATCAATTATCTATTTATTTTTTTCTGAATTACATCAGAACTTTGTTGCCATTATATTTTTTCAGTGTTTGCCGTTCTCTGAGTTTTTAGAAACAAAGATAAAATGTTCAAGAATGAAATCATTTAACTGATAATCTTGTCATATTCATACATATACATCGAGGTTCATTATTCGAAGCTTCGAACAGTTTTCTGATTGTGAAAGCGCAAAGCAATGGCACATTACCGTAGTTATTGTGTCGTAATCATGCAAATATTTAAATTACATTTGTTATTGTTTACTATACAGCAAAAACAGTGACTCAAAAGATAAGTTAAATCTGTAATAGTATTTGTAAAATCTACAATATGCACGATAAAGATGTCTCTAGCGAAAACCAATCTTTCGATTATGTTTATAGTTAAAAAAAACGAACCGAGGACTTTTGAGAACGTCATATGGCCTGGTTTCGTGAACAAAGATGTGTTTTTTCCGTCTCAAATGGTTTGTGGCGAAACCTACACAAGAGAGACATGCCTTTGCACAATGACCGTAAAAAAGGTTTTGGCATTAGGCGGGAGCCACTAACTTTTCCAGTTGATTCCCGCAGTAAAGTTTGTTAGATCCTGTGCCACAATCTTCACGTACAGCGAAGGCATGAGATTCTATTGTATTTTTACGAGTTTCACGGCTTCTGCTCCAATGAACTTAGCTCACCGGTGCCCCCTATATATGAATTTACTCTAGCCATAAGATTAGCAACTGGGTCCAACGCTTTTACAGTGAAACCAATAAAATGTAAACGCAAATTCTTCTCCATCAGCTTCTTTTCTCGCACTTTCCGCCCGTGGAATTCTCTTCCGCATACTTGCTTTCCTGACAGTTACAATCTCCAAGAATTTAAATGTAAAGTCAATAGTCATCGCCTATCTCACTAACCTGCATCCTCTCTCTCACGCTCCTTTCTTCGTCCACTCCACTCTCATCAGTATTCTCAGCCTTCTCTTACCCACTTCTTGATACCTCCTATAACCTGTCACTCTTTCTCACAACTTTCCTCCTATGTAACCCCCTGCAAAACAGTGGCAGTAAAATACCTTGCTTGGGGCGATATAATTATAAAATAAAAATTACCGTAAAACGAAATTTTATTTGCTTCAAAATGCCAAATACGGGGAGGGGGTACTAAAATCAAGCAGGTACAAAAATTTAAATACCTGGGAAGTGTTCTAACAGAAGACGGAAAGGGCGACACTGAGATCCGAAGGCGAACTGGAATAGCCCATGACGCATTCCAGAAGCTAAGTAAAGTATTAAGAGACAGGAAACTTTCACTAGAAACAAAGAAGAGAGTACTGGATTGCTATGTGATGTCAGTTCTTCAATACGGCAGTGAATGCTGGACAATATCATCAAAGATGAAGGAAAGACTTGAAACAACTGAAATGTGGGGTCTACAGAAGGATGCTGCAAATATCATGACCGAGGATGTTAGCAATGATGAGGTTTTGGAAAGGAGGGAAACGAAAAGAAAATTAATATTGAACATCAGGAAGAGACAACTAAAGTTCCTGGGACATGCAATGAGGAAAGAGGGCTTGGAGAATCTGATACTAACAGGCCAGATAGAGGGAAAAAGACAGGGAAAGCAGCAGATAACTTATTTTGAAGGGACTGAGCAGGTGGATGACAGAACGGGGGTTGCGTGTTGTTACAGGAGAAAGTGCCACCAGGGCTAGACCATGATTGCCCACGTCCTGAAAGGACATGGCACATAGAAGAAGAAGATTTATATAAAATTACTTTCAAAATCCTCGAATCCTAAATTCATAAAGTCCGGAATACACTTAAGTAAATATCAAAATTCCGGCCGTTCATATATATTTATATATATATATATATATATATTTAACTTGTTCATTTTCTCTACAATTAATTATGTTTTTTTTTTCAGCACGAAGCAAGGTTTACGGTTAGAATTCATCGCAGTGTCGCTAAATTTAATTTTATATAATTCACGTCTAACAAAACAGTTCATTAAGCACAGTAAAAAAAAAAAAAAGGAAAAGAAAAACCAAATAAAACAAAAAACAAAACAAAAAAATTAACAGGTATACAAAAATAATAAAACGATCCAAATTTTTTCCTGATTGGAGATCAAAGTGGAATCGTAGACTTTTTTTTTTGCAGTGAAGATAAAATCTAACGTATTTTTTGTTAAAAATCTTATTTTAATGATCTCGTTTGATCCGATTTCGTGAAACAATTTGATGTTAGTTCTAATATGCAAATACCTAAATATCTATATATGTATGTTTCTTTCGGTATATATATATATATATATACATATATATATATATATATATATATATATATATATATATATATATATATAATGTATTAAAAACACATATTAAATTAAATGCGTGCCACGTCATGATGCTATTAAAATCTTGTAACATGGTCAAATTAAATAATTTTTTTTTCACGTCGTAAATAATTTATAATAATTTAAAAAGATGGGTAGTTTTGATAGAAAACATCACAGGAAATACAGATCTGAAGACTTATTGTGATGCTGTTTTTTTTAGTCATGTGCCATACGTGTATCACGTATGACACATGACTAAATGACTTTAGGCGATCATGTCTCTAAAGAGACATGACTGACTGGGCAGAAGATTGTCCCGCAGTAGGTTGCCATTGCTTTCTGCGGTAGACTGGTTGCCGACCAAGGCTACAGAACCCAACCTGTCCTGTTATTTAACCCATAACTGGAGGGAAGAGACGGATTAATACCTTTCTCAAGGGTATTTGCGATAAAGTGAATGCAACGAATTCAACTTGAATTGAACTCGGCTCCCCGATCTGTCGTTGCGAGAAGATATCCATTGCACCACAACGCACATCCTGCGTCACAGCGCACATCTGTGATGCTGTTTAATATATAAATAAAACTTACGAGACTTGTAAAACCGTTACTTGAATCATGTACCAATGTCAGTGTATCTGTGTTCTTGTAAAGAACTGCTGACAGCGGCGAGTGGAATCAACGTAAAATAAACTGATTTATTGCCGTTCACAAGCGAGAAAAAGCGAGACACTTTTTACCATTGTATACAAACAGGGCCGTAGCTGATGCTAAAAAAACACCGGGCACAGAGAAAATTGCCCGGATTTATTAATTGACAAAGTAATGACTTCATCAGTGTCATCCGTTCCAGAAACTATGATTTTTGCGGAGTTATTCGGCTATTCCAATGGAAATTAGGCATAGAACGTGAACGAAAGCAGGAAATCGGGTTCGGACTTTCTGACTATAATCAGTCTTTTCTCCAAAAATTGATAAATAAACAAACAGATTTTACTGCGTTCATTCAGATGTTTTCTTCGTTTCTTCTTGAATTGTTTAGTTTGTTTTCTGACGAAGACATTTTTCCTTGCCCGGATTTTCACTATGATTGCACGGATCGGCCCGGACCCGTATCTGGTGTGCCCGGTAGTCAGACACGGCCATGTACGCAAAGATTCAGTACAAATTATGAGCAGTAACTTGTTTTTAATCGTTTCACCCCATGCAAGGCGGTAATGACACTGATGTGCAGGGGGCTACATAGCTTACGGCATATCATGTTGAATACACCGGTTCTCGTTCGATCACCGAAGTTAAGCAACGTTGAACCTGGTCAGTACTTAGATGGGTGACCGCTTGGGAATACCAGGTGCTGTAAGCGTTTACTGACGGATGTGCGTTGTGGTGCAGTGGATATCAGTTTGGAAAGAGAAATCGGTGAGCCGAGTTCGAATTCCAGTTGAGTACCCCGCATTCACTTAAGCACTGGTACCCTTGGGAAAGGTATTAATCTGTCACTTCTTTCCAGTTATGGGTTAAATAACAGGATTGTGCCTGGAGGCAAACCGTCTAGTGTTGGTGTCACAATAAAAACATCCTTGGTAGCCCTGGCGAAGCATCAAGTATTCAGCTATTTGACAAGATTATGAATTTCGCTAAAAAAACTACGCCAGGGTTCCAAATGCACAGGGAATACTGGAGGGGTGTAGTGGGTTCTATCTCGGCCAATGGCTGCAAGACGACATAGGAGTAAAAGATTAGATAGGAGGAGTGCAAAGAGAAAGACGAAGCAGTTACAGGGGGTGTCAGAGAAAGGAACAAGAGAAGGATGGGAATATCGGTGTGATGACAGTTGCAAAGGTAGAGAGAAAGGAAAAGATATACAGGGTGATGTAGAAAGGACTGGAGTCAAGTGGTTAAGAGATGGGTATTGACATTGCATTTAAATTCCTGGAGATTGCAACCGTCACGAAAGCAAGAATATGGAAGAGAGTTCCCCAGGCGGAAAGTGCGAGAAAAGAAGCTGATGATGTAGAATTGTCGTCTGCATTTGGTTGATCTAAATGTGAATGAGTGGGATCCAGTTGTCATCCTGGTTGCACGAGTAAACTCCTGTGGCGGGGGCACCAGTGACTTAAGTTCGTCGGAGCAGAAGCCATGAAAATATCTATAGAACAGAGGGAAGCCACATCCCGTCAGTGAGAAAGTGGCTGGAGTCGAGCCGCTAGGTCGGTACCTATCACATTACTGATTCTCCTTTGGAGCCTGTCAAGAACACTGAGATGAACTGCGGGGGCGCCTGACCATCTGAACCAAATAATGGATTTTGTATCATAAAACACTCAAAACAATGCTAATTTTACTTTCATGGGTATGATTCACAACAAGCAAATTTCATTTCTGGCTATATGAAGTGTGATTAGAAAAGGAGACTAATATAAAAACTCCAAATTCGGGTCTTTACTGCAATATTTCCTAATCATTGTTCCATTGCATTTGAATCCTTGGTTGATATCGTAAGAGTTCGACAAGTATATCTCGCAACCGGTTTGAGAGAGAGTTTGAAAATCACGGAAAAAAGCTTTCAAATTCTTTATTCGCAAAGACATGATGATGTTTGTTATAAATATAATACCAAAATAGCCTAACTTATTTTTGTCCTTCTGATAGCATAGATAAATTGTGTTAGTTTTCAGTCACATGAATATCGATACAGACTTAGCAGACCGGCTGCAATCACTCTCTCTCCGGCGTGACGTGGTTTCCCTGTGCCTCTTCTATAAATACTTTCAAGGCTTCTGCTCCGATGAACTGAGTTCATTGGTGCCGCCTAGGTACGAATTTACACGAGATGCTAGATTAGCAACTAGGTCCCACCCTTTTACAGTGAAACAGATAAGATGTAACCGTAATTTCTACTCCAACAGCTTTTTTCTCGCGCTTCCCGCCTGTGGAATTCCCTTCCACATGTGTGCTTTCTCGACAGCTACAATCTCCAGGAGTTTAAATGTAAGGTCAATAGACACCTCCTATCACACTAACTTGCATCTATTCTCCCAACACTCTCACCATCTACCCAACCCTCATTCTCGGTATCCTTACCCGTCTATCACCCTCCTTCTGACATTTCCTATACCTAACCATCCTTTCTCACCACTTTCCCCTCTATGTAACCCCCTGCGCAATAGTGGCAGTGGAATACCTTGCTCGGGGTGAAACGATTATATATATATAAAAAAAAGTTAACTTTAGGAAGTA
Organism: Ascarosepion bandense; assembly: GCA_037127315.1. Lineage (NCBI taxonomy): Eukaryota > Metazoa > Mollusca > Cephalopoda > Sepiida > Sepiidae > Ascarosepion > Ascarosepion bandense. The sequence continues at coordinate 2,621,175 of JBBBDQ010001548.1, forward strand.
AAAGCTTTGCAAAAGTATATAAAGTATAGCTGTTATTGAATTAGCTACGCTGAAATGGCCGAAGATTTTAAATTTATTTTAAGATCATTCTTATTTGTTTTTTCGACCTGTGCGTTGGATATTTTGGATGTGTGTTGTGGTGCATTGGATATCGGCTCGGAACGAGAAATCGGGGAGCCGAGTTCGAATTCCAGCTGAATTCACTGCATTCTCTTACGCGCAAATACCCTTGGGAAAGGTATTAATCCGTCTCTTTCTTCCAGTTATGGGTTAAATAACAGGACAGATTGGGTTCTATAGCCTTGGTCGGCAACCAGTCTGCCGCAGAAAGCAATGGCAACCCACTGCGGGATAATATTCTGCCCAGTCAGTCATGTATCTTTCGAGACATGATCGCCCAAGCGTGTATCACGTATGGCACTTAACTGACTGACTTATTTGTTTATCAGTTTTCTCCATTATATCCATCGCAATGATAAAATCTGTGATACATCCGTAGCATAAATGCTTCATGCTGAATTATATTCCGCAGATCAATGATTTCACAATCAATTTTTATCAATTCATTTTGGTAAAGTTTTCTGGGTATAAATCTAGCTTCCCTATCAAAATACTGATACGCTGCAACTGCTTTATTATATAAACTAGCAGTATATCACAGCGTTGCTCGGGTGTAATGAAAACTTTAAAACTAATCCATAGTTCTGGAGTTCAGACTCTTTGGACGTTGGCACGAAAGACTAAAAAGCAATAGTTGTTTCCAGTTAAAACGAAACCGTAGACTGAAAGAAAAATGAATGGATGTAAGTCAAATTTTGATTTCCTGTTATCGATATCAAATAAGTTTTTTTCGTCGTAAACTGAATTTTGAAGGCTAAATAAGTTCTCTGAGTAAATGGTATCATGGCTGAGACTAAGAACTACAATTATACCTACTTAGAGCCAAACCCGAAGCAAAAACTAAAATTAAAGGGCTGAAAAAATACAGACATACTGGTAGATAAACAGACACACACACAAACATCTTGCCTTATATATATATATATATATATATATATATATATATATATATATATATATATATATTATCGATTTTCTGCACTTTGTAAGAACTGCAACCTTGAAACTTCTGAATATCGTTTCTTATGTCTTTGTCTATTAGTGTATCAAATTTGATTAAAATCGGACCACTCCTTCTATAACTTTATCGGGGGTACCTCGACACAAAACCTTGCTAAGAACACTCGCAGACACTTACAGTACAACTGTTTAAATTTTCAAGAAAATCGGTTCACCCGTTACGGCGTCTATAAGTAACGGACACACACACACACACACACACACACACACACACACACACACACACACACACACACACACAGCGACAAAGTTCCATTTATAAATAAGTTTAGATAATAGACGTTCATTGCCTCTTATATTTAACAGTATATGTTTGGAAATATATATATATATCCTGTCACGCACATGGAGAGAGAGAGAGAGAGAGAGAGAGTGAGAGAGAGAGAGAGAGGAAGAGAGAGAGAGAGAATAGCGAGGCAGCGTCTGCTCAGTTCATTTTCTTTGCTACCAGTTACGAAAGCTCTTTAACAGTGCTTTATTTTTTTTTGCAATAATCATGTTGTCGAGTAGTGAAGGATATATATATATATATATATATCCTCTCTATAATGACCGTTATATATATATATATATATATATATTGAGTTCTCGGTGACAGTATATATATTACACGCTAAAATTTCCCATCTCTAATTCCAGCGTCTAGGAAGTAAGGACTCCGACTGGCACCAAATCGGTTAAGTTTCGATCCGGGCTGGAAGCATGTGGTTGTGTCTACTCACACTGATGAGCTGTGGTACAGCGAAAAAGGCTTGTATGTGTATGACGATCAAAAACAAAAATTTTTGTTTTTGATCGTTGCTGGAGAAGCGAGATTTTTTTCAACGTGTGTAGAATTCGGAATTTTATTATATATATATATATATATATATATATATATATATATATATATATATATATATGTATTACGCAGTCACACCCTGATTGAGCACTCTGGAAGAATATTAGACTTTGAAAAAACAGTAGTTACACTGGCATTTACGCATCGCTCATTCAGTAATGAATCGGAGTACGCTGATTACTGGTGTATGAAGTTCGGTCGGGTTTCAATCCTGGGTAAAAGCAATCGGATGTCTAACCGTACTGATTAGCTGCGATATAGCGAAACAGATCTGTCTGGGGATGACTATATATATATATGAAATTATTTGTTTGAACATTATTTTTGATTGATACTCGTATTTAAGTAGATATTCAATGACACATTTTCGTAACAAAAAATTTATCGTAAATAAAAAGGCCAGTAGTCATATATATTCGTCAACCACATACAAGCCTGTTTCGCTGTATCACAGCTCATCAGTGGGGCTCGACACATCCACTTGCTTCTAGCCGGGAACGAAACTCGACCAATTTGGTGTCAGTCGGAGTCGCTACTTCCAAAGCAATAGACGCATGGAATCAGAGAAGGCAAATTTTAACGTGTTCTATATAAGCAGTGTATACACATGCCATTCACCGAAAGAAGAGTCACGCACATATCGTAGAAGTGGAAACTTTTAAAAAATTTTCTTCTCTAGAGAGCTCAATCGTAATGAGAGCATAATATATTAGTCGTCCACATACAAGCTTGTATCACAGCCCATCAGTGTGGCTAGACACACCCTCTTACTTCTGGCCGGGATCGAAACTCGACCGACTTATACAACTGTCTTTATTATAACAGAGAGGATTCTGAAATAATCTAAACTCTGAACATCCAATGTGAATCCGCGGTTTTTACACTGTGCGATGCATAATTTTCGACAAGGCATTTATTTTAAGATTTGTGTTCACCGTTACTGTAAGAAATAATTTATATATTTTCTACGTGCTGCGTCCATTCAAGGTAAAGGCGATCATGGCTCTCCACAAGATCTTATCTGGCTCTTTTTCGATTTCCTAATTTTGCTTTCTCCCCATCAATTCACACAAGTTCATTAGGAAGATAACTCGCTGCCTTCTCCGCTCTGACTTTCCCTCATTATGACCTGTGAGGATTAGGTTTTCCAAGCCTTCCTTCCTTGTTTGACCAAGGAATTTAAGCTGTCTTTTCCTGATTCTGAGTAGGGGTTCTGTTACCATTTTATGACTTCCTTGTTACTTACTCTCTCCGTCCATGGAATTTTTATTCCTTTTCTGTAGAACCATATTTCTGCTGTCTCTAGTTTTTCCCTCATCCCTGGGAAGCATTTATTATCAAAAATGAAGATTGATATCATATAGCCGTCTAGCACTTTCTTTGTTTCGAACGAATTTCTTCCGTTTCTCAGGACCTGGTTCATCTTCAGGAATACTTCTTCCTCTAGTCCAATGTATGTTTGGATCTCGCATTTTTCATTCTCTGTTAAAAATCTTTCCAGATATTTAATCTGTCCCACCTGCTTGATGTTGTCGCAATTTGAAATTCGCATCTTAGGATTTTTCTTTTGAGAATAACCATTCTTTGTGTTCTTGCAGTTGATGGTTAATCCTTTCTTTTCTCTATGATGGCCTGTCGTTTGTTTTTTTCGAGTCTGCCATCAATATAGAGGATGTGCAATGAATATCGTCTCGGAACGAGAGATCAGGTAGTCGAGTTCGAATTCCAGTTGAATTCATTGCATTCACTTACGCGCAAATACCCTTATGAAAGGTATTAATCAGTCTCTTCCCTTCAGTTATGGGTTAAATAAAAAGACAAATTGAGTTCTAGAGCTTTAGACTGGCAACCAGTCTACCACAGAAAGTAATGGCAACCTACTGCGGATAATCTGCTGCCCAGTCAGTCATATCTCGAAAGAGACATGATCGCCCAAAGCGTGTATCACGTATGACACTTAACTGACTGACTGAATATAATAGTTGGAATCATGATTAAGGCTTCTACTGGTCATAAAGTGGGGGATTGGTTTTCTATCGTTATGAAGTAATAAACTGACCCCCTACTAATTACTACGTAATAATATAATACATCTCTTCTCCCTCTAGCTATGAGCCAAATAACAGGATATATTGGGTTCTATAGCCTTGGCTGGCAAATAGTCTACCACAGAAAGTAATGGCAACCTATTGCGGGATAATCTTCTGCCCAGTCAGTCATGTCTCTTTCGAGACATGATCGCCCAAGCGTGTAACCCGTATGACACTTAACTAACTGACTCAATATAATAGCTGGAATCATGATAAAGGATTCTACTGGTCATAAAGTGGGGTGTCGGTTTTCTATTGTTATGAAGTAATAAACTGATCCCTCACTAATTACTACTTAATAATATGATACATTTCTTCCTTTTCTAGCTATGAGTCAAGTAATAGGACAGACAAGGTTCTATAGCCTTGACTGGCAACTAGTCTACCGCGGAAAGTAATAGCAATCTACTGCGGGATAATCTTCTGCCCAGTCAGTCATGTCTCTTTCGAGACATGATCGCCCAAGCGTGTTTCCCGTATGGCGCTTAACTGACATCAATATAGTATCATCTGCGTATTTTATATTTTTTACGTATAAATCCACTGATACCGATAAGAAATCCTGGTAGGGTCGCCAGCTGCCCTTGGATATCGTCACTATAGACGTTAAATAAATCTGGGGAGAAAACACGCTATTTCTATTTTTATGCAGTTACTCAATTCATTTTTCCATTCGATAAAAAATGAATTGGGTTTAGCATTCTCATCCCTTGCGTAGTAGTGCTTCTTTTGAAAGTCATGAGTTATCTCCCTCTAACCCTGTAAGTTATTTGCTCACCTCTGCTGTAGCCTGGTACTGAACTCATAACTCTTTGGGTCAAATCACAGGAACAAACCAACGTCTATATCCACTAGGACAAGAACAACTGAATTTTTGGAACTTATAAACTTAATGTCCAGCAACCTTTTTTTTTTTACCAGAGTTCATATTGCAATTTTGACGTTAATGATTTTCTCTAGTTTTTTTATGTTTATGGTTTTCTCTAGTAATTATTTTTTTACCAGAGCTCATATTGCAGTTTTTGACAGTAATGATTTTCTCTGACACTCCATATTACTGGTCTCCATATTGTATTCATCTCTATGCTTGGCCAGAAGATTTTTGTAGCCAAGCATATGTACTGATTCCTTAAGTTTATGTAGTTTCCAGTGGCGTTCTCTATCCATTATTTCAACTTTATCCTTTCATATGTGGTCAGCTACGCCTGATTTTTCTATCTCCGCTCGTGTTACGGCCTTGCGATTCACTTACGCGCAAATACCCTTGGGAAAGGTATTAATCCGTCTATTCCTTCCAGTTATGGGTTAAATAACAGGACAGATTGGGTTCTATAGCCTTGGTTGGCAACCAGTCTACCGCAGAATGCAATGGCAATCTACTGCGGGATAATATTCTGCCCAGTCAGTCATGTATCTTTCGAGACATGATCGCCCAAGCGTGTATCACGTATGACACTTAACTGACTGACTGACTGATGTTCTTGTAGTCTTACCTCAACCTTACACTGGATAATTGTTTCGTTGTAGGGTACTGCTTATACTGACCATTTCCTGTTCGTATGACTCTGGGTCGCCGCTTATGACTTTTGCTCGATGTTCGAATTCCATTCCGGACTATCCTTTTCTTTACATTGTATGGGTGGTGAGAGTTGAAGTTGAGGTATTGTCCGGTGAATGTTGGCTTGCGGTATACGGTTGTCTTGAACCCACTTCTGTTCGAGTTATTAGCACATCCAGTAATGCTAGTTTGTTGTCACTCTCTTTTTACATAGTGAACTGTATGGATGGTCTTATTGAGTTCACATGATTCAGTAGCATCTGGGCCTCCCCCTGGTGTGGCCAGAGTATGAAGGTGTCATCAATGTATCTCAGCCATAGAGTTGAATTTATAACTGTGGATTCTAATGCCATCTCTTCAAAGTATTCCATGTATATATTAGCCAGTGATGGTGATAATGGCGAGCCCATTGCTAAGACTTCATCCTGTCGATATATATCTGATCCCAATCCGAAGTGTGTTGTTTGTGTGCAGAAAGTCTGCATCCCCACCAGGCTGTCTAGTGGAACACTGGTACGTTCTCCTAGGGATGAGTTCGAGGCAAGTCTATCCTTGACTACCGATAGTGCCTCCACCGTGGGTACCTTGGTGAACAGACTCACCAGATCCAGGCTCACCATCTTGTTGCATTGGATGGGAACATTTTTGATATGTCCCCCGAAGAGGGCGGAATTTCGAACATACGACGGTAACTTTCCTATCGGTGGGTCAATTATATCTACAAGAAAGCGACCCAGAGGGTGGCACACCAAGTCTAGGCTGCTAACAATCGGCCTCAGTGGAATACCGTCTTTATGAATCTTAGGTAGACCATACCTGTGAGGTAGCTTGCTGTAACGTTGAGACAGCTGCCTGTATGTCTTAGGCTGGAAGTGATCCTTGTTCTTGATTAGGACCTGCGACAGCTGTAGTTCTGTTTTCAAAGTGGAGTCTTCATTTACCTTGCTATAGCAACCGCTTCTAATGAGGTCTTCCAGTTTCTTGGTGTACTCAGTTTTGTCTATTACTACAGTTGCATTGCAATTATCAGCAGGTTGTATGACGATGTTCTCATTCTTCTGTAGGGTTCTGATTGCCAGCCCCTCCTCTTTGGTTTGGTTTCGGTGGCTTGGCTTTCTCCAGTGTCTGTCTCACTTTCCATCGTAACTCATTCGCCTGAGTCTGAGGGATGTTCAAGGTTATTTCCTCGACGCGGGCAATGATGTAGGGTATGGTATCCGCCTGATGATTGTTGCGAAGTTGAGACACTTGTTCAACATTGACTCATCAGACGCACTCAACTGATGTTGACTGATTTTGACAACTGCCTTCACAGGTATGATGGACCTGATGGGTCCTCTTCAGATATTTTAATCTATTTAGATTCCGTACTTGGCGGACCTTGACTGCATCGAATTCTTGCCTGAAACATTTGTCCAACTCGTGTTGAATCCTTTTTCTGTCTTCTTCATCACTGATCCTGCTGAGTAATGCCTTGAGCCTCTGGGAAATATCGGAATGTAGTTTTCGTTTCATCCATCGGTTGTACTGGATACGTTCCCGGACCAGGGCGTGTCCCGCTTTTTCTGCGACCACACGTGCTCTCCTTGAATTGACGGCAAGTCTCGGTGCCAAGCCTGCAGGAATGAGTCGTAGTATATATATATATATATATATATATATCTTTCTTATATATATATATATATATCGGCTTTCTCCAGTGTCTGTCTCACTTTCCATATTAACCCATCCGCCTAAACCTGAGGGAAATTCAAGGCTATTTCCTCGATGCGGGCAGTGATGTCTAAGTATGTTATCCACCTGATGATTGTTACGAAGTTGAGACACTTGTTCAGCATTTACTCTTCACTGATGTTGACAACTGCTTCACATGTATGATGGACCTCATGTGTCCTCTTCAAATCTTTTAATCTATTTAATTTTTCTACTTGGTAGAACTTGACTGCATCGGATTCTAGCCTGAAGAATTTGTCCAATTCTTGTCGGATTCTTTTTCGATCTTTGACGTACAAATGGCAACTAAGATGAGGACATTAGTCCTAATAATGTCAATAATGTAGTAGCAAGTAATCTGGAGTTCCCCAAGCGATTCAGTAGAAATCAATGTTATATACAAATTAAATTGTTCGATAGTCGATATAACCAAAATGATTAATATCAATATGTGTAAAGGCTTTTCGTTGTCAATGGCACCTTAATAGTCATGTTCAGCGAGCATAATTTAATTTCAACGCTGTAAAATAGGGCATCATTTTAAAGAACCTCAGGCATCAAAAGTTGTACCTGAATTACCTACGTACACGACCGGCCATAATTATTAGGACACCCCAGTGTTTAAAAAGAATGATGTATTTCATACTATTTTTTAGTATTTATTGCCAAGTGAATAATTGTAAATGAAAATAGAATGGTTCTTTTGTTATTGTTACTTTGCAAACTTTTACAAGGCAAATAGCGACAATTTAACCATCGCACCCTGTAGATTTGCTATTTTATATCTATATATACATTACCGGCCATAATTATTAGGACACCCCAGTGTTTAAAAAGAATGATGTATTTCATACTATTTTTTAGTATTTATTGCCAAGTGAATAATCGTAAATGAAAATAGAATGGTTCTTTTGCTAATTCTGCACAATAACATGTGCATCAAATGAATTTATAAATATTTAATAATTACCTATCTAGCAGTTTCATCAATGAAAGAATGAAAATATTTCGGGTGATTCGGACGAATTCATCTTTGCTTCCTTGCCTTGTAAAATTTGCAAAGTAATAATAACAAAAGAACCATTCTATTTTCATTTAGAATTATCCACTTAAAAACAGTATGAAATATATAATAACTTTTAAAAACTGGGGTGGCCTGGCTTAATAATTATGGACGTTAGTGTACATTACGGTTTGGTTTGGCTTGTTTTACAGCATATCGACACCTCAATGGGTTATTTGATGCCAACAAGATTTTTATAATAGATTCGTATGAATAAAATATGTCTTCTTTGTAAGAAATCAATTTGTAGATCAGGATTCATTGAGTAATTTTTATAATGGGGGTTTTGTCGAGCGTCAGATGTATTACTAGTATATACATATATTGCTGGTAATATTTTTCCTTAAAAATGTATTGCTAGTATTATTTTCTTTTCCAAAAATGTGGTGCTGGTTATATTCTTTTTTTAAATGTATTGCTGATAATAATTTTTTCTTAAAAAATATATTGCTGGTAATAATTTTTTCTTAAAAAATATATTGCTGGTAATAATTTTAAAAAAAATATATTGCTGGTAATATTTTTCCTCAAAAAATGTATTTCTGCTTATATTTCTTTTTTCAAAAATATTGTTGGGAATATCTTTTGCTTAAAAATACGTATTGCTGGTAATATATTTTTCATCAAAGAAGCATTGCTAGTAGTATTTTTTCCCTAAAAAATGTATTTCTGGTGATATTTTTTTTTCAAAAAAGTCTTGTTAGTAATATTTTTTCCTTAAAAAATGTATTGCTGATAAAATTTTGTTTTCTGAAAAAGTATTGCTGGATTTTTTATTACAAATGTATATTTTTTATACTTTTATAGTTTTTGACCCCAGTTTGAGGGTTAACTATTTTCCCATAGCTGGGACCCTAACAGGTGCTACAACCCTGAGTCAGGGTGGGCTTGGGAACAACAACAACAACACTCCTCTTGACCTCTCAGTCAGAGGCCTTGTTGCCGGATGAAGTTTATCGTCATGCCCATTCGTTCGTGTTACTTGTTTACTTTACAGGATTGTTTTTTAAATTTCTGTATCTGTTTTGAACTTCAGATATTGTATCTAATGTAAACTATATTTTTAACACCTTAATTACCAGCTTTGCTATATTGAATAGCCGCAAATAAAATATATTTTTGATTTAAAACTAAAAGCGTATTCAGATTTAATCATATATAGCTTTTGTTCAGGGATTGTGTGGACTCTTTTCTCAGGGGTGTTTTTGCACTTCTTTCAGTGATTGTGAAAAAACTACTGAAGTTTATAAATAACTAAGAAATGTATACATATTGCATACATCTTCATCGTCTACAAAGCCTATTAGAAAAATGTATCTGTTTTACTACTTTAATAAGTTTAATATGCGTCATCGAATATTGGCTAAGGAACCACATATTCCCCGGTTCTAAGCATGGCGGCTCTTAAGGTTTTCTTGGTTATTTCCTGGTTTTAGTGCTACAGGCGAAAAAAAAAAAAAAAAAAAAGAAGACAAAAACAAAACAGACATGTGTACATGTGTGCATACATATACAACACAGACACAAGGATATGGTGTTCATTTTTTTTTTTTTTTATAAGCGTTTCACCCCGAGCAAGACATGTCACTGCCACTACTGCGCAGGGGGCTACATAGAGTGGAGAAAGGATGATTAAATATAGGAAATGTCAGAGGGTGGGTGATAGGCAGGTAAGGATACCGAGAATGAGGGTTGGATAGATGAGAGTGTTCTGAGAATAATTGGGAGTTAGTGTGGTAGAAGGTGTCTATTGACCCTACATTTAAACACCTGGAGATTGCAGTGGTCGGGAAAGCAGACTTGTGGAAGGGAGTTCCACAGGCGGGAAGCGTGAGAAAAGAAGCTGTTGGAGTAGAATTTACGGTTACATCTTATTTGTTTAACTGTAAAAGTGTGGGACCTAGTTGCTAATCTAGTATCTCGTGTAAATTCGTGCTTAGGCGGCACCAGTGATGTAAGCTAATCGGAGCAGACGCCATGAAAGTACTTGTAGAAGAGGCACAGGGAAGCCACATCACGCCGGTGATTTAACATTTAAATTCATTGATCTTGCTTACCAGGTTCAGCAGCAAAGTTCAGATACTACGGATATATTATTTCTAAAAATTGAACTTAGTTTTACTAAGAGAAATCCTTCTGACTCCCTCCAAATAAACAAAACATTTAAAAAATCCTAATTGATAATTATCCGATATTGAGCTAAAATTAACTGATACTATTCTTTAACTAGAAGCAAACATTTAAAGAATAGAAAATGATTTTAGTTATAATACGGTCGGAAAAGGAGTAATATCATTATAATTGCTGTCAGGCCTAAAAAACATTGTTAGCCGAGGAATAGTTGGAAAGACTTAAAATATGCTAACTCCAGTACCTTAAAGTTCGAATTTTCTGGACTCAGAACTGTGGATACGTCATTATGAGAGGACAACTAACGATTATATAACATTTTCACTTACCGCAAATCTTTTAGGTCTGAATATAAACTGCCTGTAAATTTGATTAGGTTTTATTGGATTAATCTATTAAATATAATAGCAATACTAGTTTTATTTCATCGGATTATTACTAAACCATAACTGTTTGTCACATAATCTATCTAAACTTATTTATAAATGGAACTTTGTCTGTGTGTGTGTGTGTGTGTGTCCGTTGCCTATAGACTCCGAAACGGCTGAACCGATTTTCTTGAAAATTTACACAGTTGTACTATAAGCGTCTGCGAGTGTTCTTAGCTAGGTTTTGTGTCGAGGTACCCCCAATAAATATCGAAAATCGATAATCGAAAAAATCGGGTTATAGAAGGATTGGTCCGATTTTAATCAAATTTGATACACTCATAGACAAAGACATAAGAAACGATATTCAGAAGTTTCAAGGTTGCAGTTCTTAAAATAGTGCAGAAAATCGATAATATATATAAAAGGCAAGATGTTTGTTCGTGTGTCTGTTTATCTACCTGTATGTCTATATTTTTTCAGCCCTTTTATTTTAGTTTTTTCTTCGGGTTTAGCTCTAAGTAGTTATAATTGTAGTTCTTAGTCTCAGCCATGATACCATTTACTCAGAGAACTTATTTAGCCTTCAAAATTCAGTTTATGACGAAAAAAACTTATTTAATATCGATACCAGGAAATCAAAATTTGACTTACATCCATTCATTTTTCTTTCAGTCTACGGTTTCGTTTTAACTGGAAACAACTATTGCTTTTTAGTCTTTCGTGCCAACGTCCAAAGAGTCTGAGCTCCAGAACTATGGATCAGTTTTAAAGTTTTCATTACACCCGAGCAACGCCGGGTTATACTGCTAGTGTATATATATATATATATATATTAATACAGGTTTCACTGAATAATATAGACAAGTTCTGTCTATTTATTTTGTGTAAGATCCGTTCGTATGATCTGATTAGCTTGATAGTGTTGTCATGGAAAGACGACAAGAAATCGCAATAATTGTTGATTTTTTTATCAGGTCTGAGCTTTCGGCTTACATAAGCCATCATCAAAGGATGAACATGTAATAAACATATAACATTTAAATTAATATTAACAGAGTGGAGTTATACAGAGAAAATTAGACAGGTCCATTTTTTTTTGTGTCTCACATGGCTGTAGGCCGAGAAGGAATGGTGGTAGTGGGTTTTTGGTCAGTTGAGTGTATAGTGCGTTGTATAGTGCAGGAAGTGCGTTGTGGTACAGTGGATATCGGCTCGGAACGAGAAGCCGGGGAACCGAGTTCGAATTCCAGCTGAATCCATTGTATTCACTTACGCGCAAATACTCTTGGGAAAGGTATTAATCCGTCTCTTCCTTCCAGTTATGGGTTAAATAGCAGGACAGATTGGGTTCTATAGCCCTGGTCGGCAACCAGTCTACCGCAGAAAGCAATGGCAACCTACTGCGGGATAATCTTCTGCCCAGTCAGTCATGTCTCATTCGAGACATGATCACCCAAGCGTGTATCACGTATGGCACTTAACTGACTGACTGACTGAGTGTATAGTGGCATGAGGGATTGGTCTGGGAACTGCTGCTACTATGGTGTAGGAGGTAAGTATAATAACTATGACCTCTCCCGTCGATTATAGGCATTGCAGTATGTTAGTGGAGGTGTCGATATATATATATATATATATATATATATATATATATATATATATTTTCGGTGCGATTGGTAAATTGTCGCAATTATTTTATTATTTCAAATATTCTTTAGGCTAAGTCTGAGCTCTAGGACCATCGATTAGTTTTAAAGCTTTCGTTACACCCGAGCAACGCCGGGTTATACTGCTAGTAACAAACATAAATGGGGCGTACAAAAACGAACGAGTTATTCATTCTTTATCAACACTTAAGTTTGGTAATCGATATCTTGATATGTTACTGATTCAAATGATTACGTCTATTTGGTACTTTTCTCGAGATATTTCAAAATTCAAGTTAGTTCTACTCATTGTCTTCACTCATTCCCTTTTTAAAATCATTTCATTCTAAGCAAGGCAGGAATGTCACTAGTACACAGGAGGACACAGGAATTTCAAGAGAAAATATTGAAAAAAAGGGAGGTTTGAGGAAAGGACAAAAGATGAACGGGATTCAAACAGAAGATGGCAGTTGATGTTGCGTTTAAATTTTTGAAGATTGTAGTTATCAGAGAAGCACGTAAACAGAAGGGAGTTCCACAGGCGGGAAACACGAGAAAATTACCGTTCTAATTCCTTAAAATTCAGGTTGCCTTTTTCTGATTGTTTCTAACAATTTCTTTGTAGTTCTAATTCTCCTTCAAGCTTACTTGTTTCTCGCATATTATGCCCATGGTTGTTTTAACATTTGTTAGCTGATTTTCGTTTGATTTAATTTTTTATGGCTTATCAAATCGGTGATTTAAAATTTAAACATATTTTAGACTGGAAGAATAATATTTTGGGGCAAGTTACTGCGGTATTCTACAGTTTACGGCTATATCGTGTTGAATACACCGGTTCCCGTCCGATCACCCAAGTTAAGCAACATCGAGCCTGGTCAGTACTTAAATGGGTGACCATTTGGGAATACCAGGTGCTGTAAACGTAAGGACCAACACCGGTCCTCTAGGTTTGGGGGTTTGCGATAGGGTGCAGGGCTAACAACCCTGCCACGTAAAAACAGTTTATTACAGAAACAGCAACAAAAAGGTGCTGCCCTATGCACCATTTGGGTTTAATGGATTGATGATGATACTGCGGCATTAATAATTTTAAAAAATCCAGTTCTGTTACTTAAGATATAGCTCAGAGAGGGCGGATTCATTACCCCCCTAAGGGTAATTGCGTGTAACGAGCTCGATCAAAATTCGAACTCGTCTCTCCGAATTCTAATTCCCAGTTGCTATCCGTTATGCCATCTGCGCATCCAAAGATTGTTCAGTAGTTTCTCTGCTGCTTCAAGTTCTTTATTCATATGGAAAGAAATAGTTCATGATATTACAGAGCAGTATAGCATTCGTTTCCGAACCCTTAAGATTTTGTTCAGTTTCTGAAAGGCATCTACAGTCTTTCGAAATTTTTGTCTGTTACTGTACCATTAAACATTTATTTCTACGCTTGATTTTATGTCCCTGATACGTAACTCACGCCTTGGGTTGTCCATTTAGCTGACAACCATTCACTCTAACTTCTTAAAGTTAATACTTTCATTTTACTTTCTACAACTATTTTGTCTGTTAATCCTTTTATTATCGTCTTGCTGTACACATTAAATAAAATCAGTAATAGAACGCACCCTTGTAGTATACTTCTCTCTTTTCGTGTATTTGCATAATTCATTCTCTAACTGCATACAATGTTACGAGGATACATTTATATAAAAAAATAATATTAATAATGTCTAAAATGTTGTAGTAAGTGATTCATTTGGATCCTACTTGTTATTACAAAAAAGTTCTAATTCATGAATTAATCGTAAAAATAAGGAAATTAGAAATAAAGCATTTGAAAGATGCTAGAATGTCCGAGAAAATTCGAGTAAAATTTAGAGAATTTTAAAAGATTTTAGTATATGCCCTTATAAAATAGGTTTTGGGAAGAGAGTAGTTAGTTGTTAAAAGGATTTGCTGACATTATCAACTCCGGCTTTGATTCAAGCATTTATATCCAGCCGAAAGAATCTCTAAGAAAATATGCCGAACAACTAAAACCTGAAAGAGAACCTCACGGAACTATATGGGTAAATATATATTTTTGACTCTTTCATTGACCAAACTAATAATTATTCTTTATATACACATTTTAAGATTTCCAAAAAGTACAGCACTTAAAATTCTTCTTAACTGGGTAAAGATATTTGACCCTTCCTTCCCCTTCGCAACACTTCGCCTGCCAGTTGTAAGCTCTACGTGTCTGTTTTGAGTGCCAAAAAATTATAAATTTTGTATATATATAATTTTGTTTTTATCGTAAATTAAATATTTGTTTGTGATTTATCTTTGAGTTTTGGTTAATCAATTGTTTTTGTTACGCTTAACACGTAACAACAAGCTATTTGATCCGACCAGTAGTTGTTTTTTTTTAAAATTTTTCCTGTGTAGATCAAACTTTCCCAACTGACATTTTTGTGCCATCAGTCAGTTAAGTGCCATACGTGATACACGCTTTGGTCGATCATGTCTTGAAAGAGACATGACTGACTGGGCAGAAGATTATCCCGCAGTAGGTTGCTATTGCTTTTTGCGGCAGACTGGTTGCCGACCAAGGCTATAGAACCCAATCTGTCCTGTTATTTGACTCATAGCTAGAGTGGGGAGAGATGTATGATATTATTAAATAGTAATTAGTGGGGGATCAGTTTATTACTTCATTACAATATAAAACTGATCCTCCACTTTATGTCTAGTAGAAGCCTTACTTATGTTTCCAACTATTATATTCAGTCAGTCAATTAAGTACCATACGTGATACACGCTTTGGGCGATCATGTCTCTTTCGAGACATGACTGACTGGGCAGAAGATTATCCCGCAGTAGGTTGCCATTGCTTTCCGCGGCAGACTGGTTGCCGACTTAGGCTATAGAACCCAATCTGTTCTATTATTTAACCCATAACTGGAGGGAAGAGACGGATTAATACATTTCCCAAGGGTATTTAAGCGTAAGTGAATGCAAGGAATTCAACTGGAATTCGAACTCGGCTCCCCGTTTTGTCGTTCCAAGTCGATACCCACTGCATCACAACGCACATTTGTACCATACTTTATCGAATGCCTTTGTATAATCTATGAATCTTTTGTCTATTGATTACTTTCGAATCACTTCTAAACTGAATTTTAAAGTGTATTTCTTGTTTCAGTTTCTGAAAAGCCACATTTATTTTACCCGATTTCTGCTTTAATTCTGCTATTATGTGACTCATCGTTTGATAGAGTTAGTATTCATACATACCTGGTTTCTTTGGCAACAGAGTGAAAATTGATCTACTAAGATTTTTTGAATATATACCCGTGTCAAAATATTATTATCGGCAAACGACAAGACCCATTCGACCAATTTTCCAACTACTTTCTTAATCTCAGTTCAGTATAATTAATCCTTTTCAGGAGTTACGTATAGGCAAGTACAATCAACTTTCCACACACGCATTCACGTAAGCATGTACACACACGCCTTCTTCCACACATTTTTATTCTTACTTTCAATTTTACTTACTCGTCATCTTGTTCACCGTTTGTACAGCTAAGAAATAATATTGAAAATATCACAAGTTGAAACGTTGCCTGCAGCTGTGTGTTGCTCGCGCAGAAGTTGTTAAAAGACAGGAGATGTCAATCTTATACTGAAGACCGCAGCTGGGCACCGATCATGGTATCCGACGCCGCGGGAGCGAGAACGGGAGTGAACTGATTGCTTTTGCCTACACTTTCTTACGCAGCCTTCTGGTTTCCAAGGGAGACAACTCCTCTTGGGAATGTGATCGAGAGTATCTAACAAATTACCCGATGTCAATCGTCGTGTGTTAAGCGTCTTTCAATTTCTTCTTACTTGCCATACTACCACTTATTAGTGGCAAGACCTTTTCTTTCGTAAACACCAACACCACACTTCTGTTTTCCATCTCTCCGCTTGAGCCATGGGGCGAAATACCTCTGGCTAATTATGATGAAAATTCCGTCTAGTACCTTCTTATCTTTTGATCTGTTTCCTCCTCTTTGTCAAAACCTTTATTGTTCAATATTTTCTCTCTCTTTACTTTTTTTTTTTACTTTTTTTTCTCTCTATTTATTGTTCGTTTTACTTTTTGTTACCGACTTATTCATTAGTATTATCTTTCTTTTACTTCTTTTCTGTCTTTTTTTTTATTCAATCAGCTTTCTCATTGATGTAACTCTATTTACCTTCTTATTCTAGATCAAATACTTGCAAGAAAAGTTTTCAAACTTTTTCTTTTGAAAAAGACACGTACACAATAAAGCGTACAAATTTGAATCAAGTTGACAAAAATTTACACTATTTCTGATGACCACCATCATCACTGGTTATTATGAATTTTTTAAGCGCGTTACATTGAGAACATTAAACTAATTACCATTTTTTTCTTTAACCCCGTTCAACACAAGCAAAGCAGTAGAGCTACTAATGCACAAGAGGTTACTGGGTGTGGAAATATTAGAAAAAAGGAAACATTACTAAGGAGCGAGAACAAAAGAAGAGTAGTCAGGAGGACTGTAGATAGCGATTGACATTGCATTTAAATTTTCGAAGATTAAAGTTGGCCGGATAGTATCTTATCCCCAATTTAGTACTGCGCTTAATTTTATAAAGTCTATGTACAATAGCGAAGAACACATCCGAACAAACAGGATGAACGTATTTATAGAAAATACGCAGAAAGATGCTGATGGTATAACTATGTACTCCTGTCTCTATAGTAATTCTGATTTGTTCAATATGGTACATAGACTTTATAAAATCAAGCGCAGTACTAAACTAAATTGGGGATAAGATCTCATCAATTTACAGTTGAGCTGGCCAGATGTAACCGTAAGTTCTATGCTAGCAGTTTCTTCTCGAGCTGTACCATAGCGAAGAACACATCCGAACAAATAGAATGAACGTATTTATAGAAAAATACGCAGGAAAACAGTGGGAGAAAAACTGAAGCCGGGATGCCAGGTCAGGACCAATTATATTGCTGATTCTTCTTTGGATTTTATCAAGGAATATATGTGGCAGCAATATTCTAAGTAAACTTATTGATATGTAAAGATAGATTTAGGAAAGAAAAATTGTCTCGCTTGACACAGTGAACCAACTTTCTTAGCAGATGACCAAGCAATGGCTTCAATATAGTTTGTGTACTTCGTGTCAGCCGAAAAGTAAGACAAAGAAGGTAGAACGAGTAACTCTCCTGGAGGTTAGCATCAGCCATGAATAAGTGGTTTCTGTGAGCAGTAGCAGCCGAGCAAGCAGAAGAGAACCAAGATGAACGACATTTCTTGGCTGGGATGAAAGCATTGATGTCGCCCTTCACTCAGGAGGAAACCTCAGAGCCATAGTCTACAACAATTTGTTCCAAGGAACATCATAAAAGAAATCACGGAACGAGTCCCAGTATGCACGCTGATAGCAGTGAGATATTTTGCTTGTAGGAGGTTCCTGGATAGAGAGGAAGTAGAAATATTATCAGCAGATACCACAGCATGATCAAAGTTTTCAGTTGAGTAGAACTGTATGTTGTCAGTTCTTCAATATGGCAGTGAATGCTGGACTATTATCAAAGATGAAGGAAAAACTTGAAGCAGCTGAAACCTGGTTCTACAGAAGGATGCTGCGAATATCATGGATCAAGCATGATGAGGTTTTTTTGAAATGGAAACGAAAAGGAAATTAATACTGAGCATCAGGAAAATACAGCTGAAGTTCATGGGACATGCAATGAGAAAAGAGGGCTTGAAGAACCTGATACTAGCAGGCCAGATAGAGGGAAAAGAGACAGGGGAAAGCAGCGGGTAACATATTTGAAGGGCCTGATCAGGTGGATGATGGAACGAGGGTTGCATGGTGTAACAGGATAAGACGTGCTAAGAGCCACCAGGGATAGGGAGATGCGAAAAGCCATGATCGCCTACGTCCTGAAAGGTACGGGGCACATAGAAGAAGAAGAGCTGCATGGCCTTGCAAAAGGCAGCAATAGAAGTAGAGAAGCGGTCTAGAAGTGACTTGGTTCGGACGTCAGTAAGATCAGTGATAAAGGTTTTCAGCCACTTGGCATACTGGGCATTGAAGTCACCGAACATAAATATAGCGAACGAGCGAGAGGAAATTACCTTGTCTATATTATCTTTAATACTATCTAATACAGAACAGTGACGATAAGATGGGAGCAGTAGAGAAAGAAAAGATAGTTGAGTTTAGTAGAAAAAGACAGAGACACATATGAGTAGACTGGATATTCAAGAGAAATCTCTCTGGCCAGAGTGAGATGTTCGAGGACATAAACTATAAAGCCAGGCCTGTGAACATTAGAGTCCTTCCTAAAGGGAGAAAGAAAACCAGAAATCGAGTAAAAAGAGGAGGGCATTGTAGGGTTAAGGTTGGTCTCGCAGAGAGCTAGGATCTCTGAGGACCTTTTGTATAGGAGCGATTCCACACTGCAAATGTTGGTACGTATACCACGGAGAAAGAAGTGTCGATGAGTTTAGTTGTTTTTTGTTTGGTTGGTTTTGTTGTATATCTTTGAGTATTATCATGTTTTAGGTTATTTTGGTAAGGAGACACCTAGAGTATTAGTAATAGACGGTCATCAAATGCGACATGTGTGGGAAGAGAACTGCAGCATAGTATGGCCTCAGGGTTGCCCTTCGGAAGCGCTTGCAGGGACACCCATCCATGTGTGACATGGCACTGCAAGAACCCTAAAATTATGCGACCCGATATTATGACTCTCTAGATGATACGTAAGAGTTCGGACTCCTAATTTCTAGCCGGAATCATCAACAAGAAAAATGCCAACTCGGTACCCTCAGTATGGAGAAACATTGCCACCATCCACACACGCACCGCACAAAATTCGCGAAAACACCATTATTAAGGCCTGAGGAGAGGAAAAGAACCGGGAACCTCTACCTAAACAGGAATCTAATGATGGACCTTTACTTTTGTTCTAGAGAATATTGAAGAGTACAAACCTTGAGTCTATCTGCTCCTATTTATAAAAAAAAGAAAAAAGATCTTACTAAGTTTTAACTTACTATAAGTCAGGAGATCCGTTACTGATAATTAACTGAGATTATAGGTACGATAAATGACAATGGTTCAATAAAATGCTTACAAGGACGCAGTAAAACCGAGCTTCTGATCAGAATATATATCTGCCAAATAAAGTCAAATTTGGATTTACAAAAAAGAAAACCAAAAAAAAAAAAAAAATGACTTAATTCAGCTAGTTTCATCAGCAGCAAGAAATTAAATTTTAAATGAAAAGAAACTTACAACCAATATATTAACCACACACACACACACACACACACACACACACACACACACACACACACACACACACACACACACAGAAATCAAATTCTCTTCTGTGTGCTAAAGAACTTTCGATAAGTTTCGATAAACTTCTAAGAACAATAAAGCAAGCACGTGGACGAATATCTCAGAAATTCATATCTATCTATCTATCTATCTATCTATCTATCTATCTATCTATCTATCTATCTATCTCAGTCTGTTCATATCTATCTATCTATCTATCTATCTATCTATCTATCTATCTATCTATCTCAGTCTGTTCTATCTATCTATCTATCTATCTATCTATCTATCTATCTATCTATCTATCTATCTATCTATCTCAGTCTGTTCATATCTATCTATCTATCTATCTATCTATCTATCTATCTATCTATCTCAGTCGTTCATATCTATCTATCTATCTATCTATCTATCTATCTATCTATCTATCTATCTAGTCTATATCTATCATATCTATCTATCTATCTATCTATCTATCTATCTATCTATCTATCTATCTATCTATCTATCTCAGTCTGTTCATATCTATCTCAGTCTGTTCATATCTATCTATCTATCTATCTATCTATCTATCTATCTATCTATCTATCTCAGTCTGTTCTATCTATCTATCTATCTATCTATCTATCTATCTATCTGAAATGATTTGTTTGATCATTATTTTTGATCGATGCTCGTATTTAAGTAGATATTCTATTTATAATCAAACAGTATTATATATTTATTTCTACCGGCCTGATTATTTACGATAAATTTTAGTTACGAAGATGTGTGTTATTCAAGGTGTTATATATATGTAGAGCGAACGAAGAGAAAAAATTCAACATTAAATCGTAGATATAATAAACACATCAGAATTGCTCTTTTTCTACCATACGGGTATTTTTCTACCATACGGGTATTTTTGTGTGTTTGTGTAGGATAGAAAAATAGTTACTGAAATGGAAAAAGCCAACTCTTCTGAACAGTTTTCTTGGAAGTATCTAAAAATATAAGGAACTCATTAAAATATTACTTTTTGAAGAAATATTTAACTAATCATTCTAGTTGTAAAACATTTTAATGAATATTTTGCGAATAATTTTTTTATTAATTTTTCACAAATTGAGAAAATGTGCATTTCCCGCAAAATATTTTTTAAAAGAACGCTACATGTTCAATGAAATGAGAGAAATACAGAGGATTATATATATATATATATATATATATATATATATATATATATATATATATATATAGTGTATCGAGGCAGCAAATAATTTCCTAAACATATACTGTTAAATATAAGAGACAATGAATGTCTATTATGTTTAATCACGAGCCGTTCTAAACGTTGTATTTTGGCTTTAATTACAGTTGAAAATAAAGACAAAACTTCTCCAACATTTGGATAATTTTTATTAAGTTGTTTCTAAGCTTTCGGCTCACATGAGCCATCTTCAGAGAGGTTATTAAGAGAGGTTATTTGCAATGCGGTCATAGAACCGCATTGCAAATTTGCGAACTGCGTTTGTTATTTTTGGTAACTATTGCCGTTGTCTAGCGGAGTTTTATGTCAACAAAAAATAAAATCGTCGCTCATGGTGGATGTTATTGTGTTACCGTCTTAATAACCTCTCTGAAGATGGTTCATGTGAGCCGAAAGCTTAGAAACAACTTAATAAAGAATTATCCAAATGTTGGAGAATTTTTGTCTTTATTTTAAACTGAAATTAAAGCCAAAATACGACGTTTAGAACGGCTTTATGATTAAGCATAATAGACATTCATTGTTTCTTATATTTAACAGCATATGTCTAGAATATATATATACTAGCAGTATAGCCCGGCGTTGCTCGGGTGTAATGAAAACTTTAAAACTAATCCATGGTCCTAGAGCTCAGACTCTTTGGACGTTGGTACGAAAGACTAAAAAGCAATAGTTGTTTCCAGTTAAAGCGAAACCGTAGACTGAAAGAAAAATGAATGGATGTAAGTCAAATTTTGATTTCCTGGTATCGATATTAAATAAGTTTTTTTCGTCGTAAACTGAATTCTGAAGGCTAAATAAGTCCTCTGAGTAAATGGTATCATTGCTGAGACTAAGAACTACAATTATACCTACTTAGAGCCAAACCCAAAGCAAAAACTAAAATAAAAGGGCTGAAAAAAATACAGATCTACAGGCAGATAAACATCTTGCCTTTTATATATATATATATATATATATATATATATATATATATATATATTATAAATTATATTTTAGAACATGTACATAATTTTTTTAATATATATTTACTACAAAGGTACATTTGTTTCGACATTGAAACTTCAATGTCTCATCAGGTGGTGTGGACAGGAATGGAAAGCCTCTGTTCTTATATTTGGTCAGTTGTGTTTCGGATGTTGGTGGACGTTAGTGATAAGGGAACAAGTCTCGTGTATTGACCGTTAGAATTTTGAAGAAAGAAAATAAGTTCTCATCCACGACAACGAATAATTTTGATTTATTTATGGGAGCCCTGGATTCTGCAGAATCTTCGGATCTGGTGTGGTTATACCTATTGTACAACCTCCCTGCGCATAAAAAAATCGACACGAACAATATAGGACTATATAGAGATGACGGACTCATGATAATAAATAAATCTACTGGTGGTAAGGTTTATAAAACTAGAAAATTAATTCATAAAGTCTTTAAATCCTTTGGTCTTAACGTAGTGATTAACACCAATATCAAGTAAGTAGACTTCCTAGACATAGCATTAGACTTTTTATCGAACACTTTCCAACCTTACATGAAAAACAATGCTAACCCAATATATATAAACCCCAACTCTAATCACCCACCATCCATTATCAAGCATCTCCCATCATCGGTAGAACGCCGCATTAACACACACTCATCAAGTAAAGAAATATTTGATAAACACAAGGTAATTTACGATAAAATCCTTAAAGAAAGCGGATATCAATCATCAAAAATTAGCTTTGTGGAAAAATTCAGGAGTTCAAAAAGCAAAAATAGAAACAGGAAAATCATATGGTATAACCCTCCTTTTAATCAATCAGTTGACTTCAAGCTGGGACATAAATTTCTTAAACTAATAGATAAGCATTTTCCCCAAAATAACCCTCTAAGCAAAATCTTCAATAAAAATACAATTAAACTAAGCTATAGCTGCTCCAATAATCTAGAAAAAATAATTAAAGTACATAACAGCAAAATATTAAAAGCACACAACAAAAATAACTCCAACACTAATACCAGTCCGCCCCATAACAATAACCTCTGTAACTGTAGAAACCCTAACCAATACCCCATGACCAATAAATGTCTAACAAAATCCCTGATATATATGTGTTCGATTTCATTCATGGAGAATCCTAAAGATGAAAAAATATATATCGGAAATACCATGAACGTATTTAAAAAGCGATTTTACAATCACCTCTCATCCTTCAATAACAAAGAAGAACAAAACATGACGTCTCTCTCCAAATACTTTTGGAATTTAAAAGAAAATAAAACGTCTAAAGTTAAATGGAAAATCCTTAAACAAGCAAGAACGGCTAAATCTATAAAGGAACCATGTTTCCTTTGTCTTCAAGAAAAAATTGAAATCCTTAAATATATGAATAGTAACAAGCTTTTGAACCAGAGGCATGAAGCCACAGTAAACTGCAAGCACATTAAAGAACCAACATGACAATCATGCTAAAAAATACTACAAAAGCCAGAGCTAGGACCCTAGAAATCTTTCTAAAAAATTAAAAATTCTATAGCAAAAATCGAATTTCTAATTTCTAAAGTAAGGTTTAATATTCCTAATTAGATTAGAAATTTTTCTAAAAAATTAAAAATTCTATAGAAAAAACCGATTTACTAAATTCTAAATTAAGGTTTAATATCCATAATTAGATTAGTTATAAAAACAACTGTCCTTAATACACACATTAAACTTCAACTATTACCTTAAATACAAACATTCAATCTTTCCTCCTACATAAAATTCTACTTGTTACGCACTTATTACCTGCTTACCTATTACCTAAAATTGTCATATTAAAATTAACCTCTTACATTAAATCTTACCTAAAACGGTGATCTAATTAAAATTTAAAATTTAAAATTTAATAGAAAAAATCGGTTTCCAAACTGTGATCTAATTAAAATTTAAAATTTAATTGAAAAAATCGATTTCCTAAATCCCAAATTAAGATTAAATATACAAATTTAGATTAGTTATAAAAAACTTTGCGTAAATACAAAAATATTCTGTACTGAATAAGCATCCCACCCCTAACCTGTTCCTTTAAGAAATTCTAAAGCATGTAGTCAAGTCAAAAGATAAAAAAAGCTTACATTCTAGCTGCTAATGTTAAATCTGTCTAGAAATCAAAGATACTCATTAATCAAACATATTCACTACCAACAGCACTCTCTTCAAAATTCTAAAGATCAATCCACAGGACTTGTTACCTTATCAATAACCCCTCCCCCCCACGCCAACATCCCACACACAACTGACCAAGTATAAGAAAAGAAATTTAAAATTAAAAATTTAATAGGAAAAATCTATTTCCTAAATCCAAAATTAAGATTAAATATACAAATTTACATTAATTATAAAGACTCTGCTTTAATACAAAAATATTTTGTAGAAAATAAGCATCCCACCCCTTACCGGTTTTTCTAAGAAATCCAAAGGATATAGTCTAGTCGCAAGATAATAAAAACTTAAATTTTAACTGCTAATGTTAAATCTGTCTAGAAATCAAAGACTCTCATTAATCAACCATTTTAACTACCCACACCACTTTCTTCAAAATTCTAACGGTTAATACGCGAGACTTGTTCCCTTATCACTATCCCCCACCAACATCCCAAACAGAACTGACCAAATATAAGAAAAGAGGCTTTCTATTCCTGTCCACACCGCCTGAAGAGACATTGTAGTTTCACTGTCGAAACAAATGTACGATTTGTAGTATATATATATATATATATATATATATATATATATATATATATATATATATAAATTATGTACATGTTCTAAAATATAATTTATAATAAATATTCACAGCTCTATATATCGAGCACTGTTTTAAATTAATGTTTTGGTCGTTGTAAAAATTCTTTATTCGTTCTGTATTCACTCGGATTTTGATTTTCTGCACTATTGTAAGAACTGCAACTCTGAAACTTCTGAATATCGTTTTTTATGTATTTGTCTATGAGTGTATAAAATTTGATTAAAATCGAACCACTTCTTCTGTAACCCGATTTTTTCGATTATCGATTTTCTGTATTTAACGGGGGGGTACTTCGACACAAAACATAGCTAAGAACACTCGCAGACGCGTATAGTACAACTGTGTAAATTTTCAAGAAAATCAGTTCAGCCGTTTCGGAGTCTATAGGTAACGGACACACACACAGAGACAAAGTTCCATTTATATATAAGTTTAGATCTTTTACCAGTTCACCTCAGAGCATGCGCAATGTTGTGTAACTTACTAGAAAGGAAATTAGAGTAAAAACTGTGACCCGTATTCAGTGGGTGTAGGGAGGATTGTTTTCTGAGAACACCGATAGTTTCTGTAGATATAATAAAAATCTTATTTATTCTCATCGTGAGTAGAATGGTAAAACGAAAGCTAAGATCATTGCTTCAAATGAAATGCTTAAATATCAATTCAAACCTTTCCTCTGTCCACAATACTTATTTTTAAATGTGGTAAAATGAAGTTAAAAGGAACCATAATATAATGTTTTTTTATTAATTTTAATGATGCAATGCAAATTTGCAAAAACTCAACAAGTAGAAAATATTTATTATTTTATAGTATCAATATAACCAGAGATGCACAAACAAAAATAACTTACTTTTTGTGATGCCTTACAAGAAAACAAAAGAAAAACAAAAAACAAGAAAACAAAAGAAAAAACAAAAAACAAGAAAACAAAAGAAAAACAAAAAACAAGAAAACAAAAGAAAAAACAAAAAACAAGAAAACAAAAGAAAAAAACAAAGAGCAAGAAAACAAAAGAAAAAACAAAAAACAAGAAAACAAAAGAAAAAAGAAAAAACAAGAAAACAAAAAAGAAAACAAAAAAAGAGAAAAAACAAAAGAACAAAAACAGTTAATTCTAAAATACTCTAAATAAGTTTGATAAAATATTTCCTTTTTAAAAATAATCTTCAAAAGGAAAATGTAGAAAATGGTATTAAAAATGTGGGCGATTTTCTACACTTCTTGTATCCATACCATAACTTATGATTTGTTTTTAGAAAACGATGAAAATCATTCAAGCAACCACATAGCTATATTTCCAAATAACCGTTGATTATTATTAACATTTTGCAGAAAGTGCCATGAAGGGAATATATATATATATATATATATATATATATATATATATATATATATATATATATATATGATAATTATTATTATAATAATAAAGGCGTACAGCAACTTAATAGCTATAAAGTTTCGGTGTTAAAACACCATCAGCATGCAGTGTGAGTACAGAAGAATCCAAAGGAGTATCCTGTGCATACAGTGGTAGGATAACTCTCTAAGTGAGCTCTAAATATATATGTATATAAATACATATCGAGCAAATATAAGGAAAATTAAGGCAGACACGTTATTTCATGGTAAATCGGAAGTTTAGGCCTATTTCAGGCGAACCATCATCAGCTTCTGTCTTTATTGTACAAAGGATTTTACACGAATTTTACACGTGTAAAATCCTTTGTACAATAAAGACGCAAGCTTATGATGGTTCGCCTGAAATAGGCCCATATCTCCGATTTAGCATGAAATAACGTGTCTGCGTTAATTTTTCTTATATATATATATATATATATATATATATATATATATATATATATATATAGGGTTAATATGAATGGAATAAAATTCCGATATCCTAAAAAACAAACAAACAAAAAAAAACAAAAACAAAAAACAAAAACAAAAAAACAAAAAACACTATTTTTAAAGAAGTGCTCAATACAGAGTAGAGCAAATAATATTTATACCATAAGTATGTGTCTTGTCAAGT
Source organism: Ascarosepion bandense (assembly GCA_037127315.1). Lineage (NCBI taxonomy): Eukaryota > Metazoa > Mollusca > Cephalopoda > Sepiida > Sepiidae > Ascarosepion > Ascarosepion bandense. The sequence continues at coordinate 2,648,155 of JBBBDQ010001548.1, forward strand.
GATGGTTGGTGCTGAATCAGCACTATCACTTGACAAGACACAAGAAGTGTTGAAACAAAATAGCTACTTTGTAGAAATGTTGTAACATACCTATGTTAAATTATATATATATATATATATATATATATATATATAGTCTGCTTCCTTCTACCAAGCGCCCATAGCAATTCGGTCGGGTTTCAATCTTGGGTAAAAAGCAATCGGATATCTAACCGTACTGATGAGCTGTAATACCGCGAAACAGATCTGTCTACGGATGACTATATATATATATATATAATAATATATATATTTATAATTTCGGGTGACAGCTTAATAGAGCTGTCCCTGGCTAGTCTAACTGCTAATTTTATATGTTTTCAAAGCAACAAAAATCCGTAAGAAAATGTGTCATTTGACCATGATTTCAGTTGGGCCCAAATTTGTGAAAACCTTTAAGAAAAGAATAATCTTGAATTGTTACAATTTACTACTATTTACCTCGTTATTTTAACGTAATACTCTAACATTTTGACTTGAATAATTTAGATGAAAGTCTTCAGAAGAATGTTACGCGAAGAAAAATAACGTAGAAAATTATTACAGCGCTCAAAATCACTACGCCTCCTCGGCCTTACACTGTCCTCAGACCTCAAATGGAACCACTATATTGAATCCATAGCAAAATTTACTGCTAAGAAGGTTGGGTCACTGTGTCGATCCAGGATGTTTTTTACACCTGAATTCATCCTGCATATATACAAGTCAACGATCCGTCCGTGCATGGAGTACTGCTGCCATTTATGGTCGGCGCCCCTGCCGTTCTCTTCAGTGTTCTTGACAGGCTCCAAAGGAGAGTCTGTAATGTGATAGGTGTAATATGATCTGGCGGCTCGACTGCAGCCACTTCCCCATCGTCGAAATGTGGCCTCCTTCTGTCTGTTCTATAAATACTTTCATGGCTTCTGCTCCAACGAACTTAAGTCACTGGTGCTTCCTCAACAGGTGTTTACTCGTGCAACCAGACTGGCAACTGGGTCCCACCCATTCACAGTCAGGTTAGCCAAATGCAGACGACAATTCTACTCCTGCAGCTTCTTCTCTCGCACTTCCCGCCTGTGGAACTCGCTCCCGTATTCTTGCTTTCCTGACGGCTACAACCTCCAGAAATTTAAATGCAAAGTCAATACTCATCTACTAACCACTGGCCTCTAGCTCTCTCCCCACCCCTGTATAACCTTCCCTTTCTCTCCACCTATGTATCTGTCATTGCACCTGCTTTCTCAGCTTTATGTTGTTCCTTTCTTACTAGTTTCTACTCCTCACTCTTTTCTAATTAATCTTTTTACATTTATGTAGCCCCCTGCACATCAGTGGCGTTTCCGCCTTGCTCGGGGTGAAATGATTAAAAAAAAATCCAGCTAGATGAAAATACTTCTTATAGCATGACTCGAGAAAACATATTTCGAGCTGAATTACCAACAATATCAAGGGGTTTTAATAATGAGATTTCTATTGTTGTAAATCTTAAGTTTGAATTAATTTTCTTGTTTATTGTAATGTTAAATGAAGTAAAGAAAGTCAGCTTGAAAAGATCTGCACAAGTTAAAAAAAAGTTTTAAATTCTGTGCGTCTGTGTGTAATTTAAAGAATATCTTTCGGTTTCAACTTCATAGCTGTAAATCTTGACTTTAAGTTCTTTTTTCTGCTCATCATAATGTTAACACATCACTCAATAAATCCCAGGCCTATGTAATAAAACAACTTTGAGGCTAAATTCGACTTTATTCATCAACATAGTCTCCTTCTGGAGTGATGCACTGATTCCAACGCTTCTCTAAGAATTCGATGCCATTTTTTTGTAGAACGATTTGTTTTTGCTTCTGATATCACTTCTTCATTGGAGCCAAATCTTTCCCCTGGAGCACTGTTTTGAGGTCTGCAAACAGCCAGTAGTCTCTTGGGGCCAGATCAGGAGAATAGGGTGGATGCGGAAACAATTCAAAGTGCAATTCATGTAGTTTTGCCATCGGTGCGTTGTATTGGTGAAAAATCACTTTTTTCTTCTTTATTTGTGGCCTTTTTTTGGCGATGTCTTCCTTCAAATGCACGAATAATGCTACATAATATTCACTATTGATAGTTCTTCCTTTCGTAAGGCAATCGATGAACAAAATACCTTGCGTATCTTAAAATACGGAGGCAAAAAACTTGCCTGCTGATGTTTGCGTTTTTGGTCGCTTTGGACGGTTTTTATCTGCTGCTGTCCAATCAGCTGACTGCTGATTTGACTCCAGAGTGATGTAGTGGATCCATGTTTCATCCATTGTCACATATTTACACAAAAACTTCTTCTTTATGCATTGAAACAGTTGCAAACAACGCTCTGAATCGTCGACACGTTGATGCTTTTGATCGACTGTGAGCAAACGTGGCACCCACTTTGAACACAGCCTTTTCATTGACAAATGTTCATGCAAAATGGTGAATACACCGTCTTCTGATATGTTCAACTCCTCTGCTATCTCACACTACTTCGATTTATGATCGGTCAAGACGAGTTTGTGGATTTTTTTTTTGTGTTTTCCGAGACAACTGCCAATTTTGGGCGACTAGCAAATTTTGTGTCAGTACGACCGCGTTTAAAGTCAGCATACCACCTCTTAACTGTTGTTTCCGACGGAGCAGAGTTCGAAAAACACTTATCAAGCCATTGATTTGTTTGAACAGTATTTTCCCCAATTAGAAAACAATGCTTTATCAACACTCGAAATTCAGATTTTTTCATTGTTTTGAAAATTGCAACAGAAGCTTCACTTAAATAACTTTAATTTGTAAACTAATGATCCGATTAAGCCCAAATTTTGTCACATGCCATTTGAAGGTTAGTACTTCATAAAAATTATATGGATTCTTTAATAGTGGCGTCATCTATATGTCAGGCCTGAGACATATTGAGTGGGTTGTTAAATGAAGTAAAAAGTCATACAAATTCTGGTTGAAAAATATCCACCAGTATATATAAAAAAAAGTGCAAACACGCGTGTGTGCGTGTGTGTGAGTTCTTTTATTTTGTGTCGTGTCTCTTCAGGACGTAGGCGATCATGGCCTTCCACATCTTCCTATCCCTTGTACCTCTTAACAGCCTTTCTCTTGTTACTCTTCCCAAACCCGGCTCTGCCATTCATTTGCTGAAGTCTGTCATGTATATCATGCGTTTCTTTTCCTTGTTTCTCTTTCCCTCTGTCTGTCCTGCGTGTATCAGAGTCTCCAAGCCCTCCTTCTTCATTACATGTCCCAGAAACTTCAGCTGTCTTTTTCTGATGCTAAGTATAAGTTTCCATTTCGTTTTCATTCTCTCTAAAATCTCGTTGCTGCTCACATGTTTGGTCTATTGTATCCCCAGCATCCTTCTATAGAACCACATTGTGAGTTAGTTGTCGTGATTTGACCAAATAAAAAAATAGGGAATCAATGACTGCAACAAAGTCACCATTCGACGCTGCTTAAACTCAATGTTAAGGGCGGCTGTTTTGAGCATGTGTAACACTGAAAGCTAGCGTCACCACACACACACACACACACACACACACACACACATATATATATATATATATATGTATGTGTGTGTTATGGTGCTCTCCTACGAAGAATGGGCTCTTCCTCTTACTATATAAATACAAGCAGTTAACGGCAATTGAGTACGACAGCTAGTACGCAGTTAAAGCCAGCTACTAATCAGGCAATAAGCAGCGTAAGTGTACCGTTCGTACTTATTCTATTTACTTATTATTAACACTTACTCTGTATATATGTTCTTGTTATACTGATACACTGTTTTGAACCAATATTCTGTGTTCCATGTCTTGCTTCCGGCAAAAATCGGTCACTACAACTTTGCGGCGAAGTTTCGCCACAACAACTCAACAACAATAATACATACATACATACATACATTCATACATACATACATACATACATACATCAAGAATACATACATACATACATCCATACATACATACATCAAGAATACATACATACATACATACATACATACATACATATATACATCAAGAATACATACATACATACATACATACATACATGCATACATACATACATATATGAAAGAAAAATACTGGATTTTAAAATTAAATACACACAAGCTAGGGTTAAATAGGGACTTAGGTGTGTTGAATCTTTACAAATATTTCAATAGCTAAAATTTTTTTTTCAGATATTCCAAGAAATTTTTATCTAAAACAAACAGAATTTCTCTACGGACGTGCCGCATGTTGTGAACAAACACACCACGTGATGTAAACACAAAAAAATATTCGGACGCTATCGTGAAATACGTTTCAATTCAAATTTAAAAATCACTTGTTTCTGATGAAGGACCGAGGACGGTCTGAAATATAAAATACAATAATAAAAATAAACAAATACTGTCCAAAAAAAGTACATTTTTAAATTCAAAACTTTTTATTAATATTCTTTCCTATACATATTAAGACAGTATACGTAGATCATTACTATATATATATATATATATATATATATATATACACACTTGTGTGTGTGTGTGTGTGTGTGTGTGTGTAGGTTGTCATGGATGTAGAATGGAAAACACGAAGATCAAGTGCTGGATAAGGAAATTTAACAAACAAAGACAAAATTGCAAAGCGTTCCCAGCCTATATATTATTAAAATTTAATCTACCTGTACGGGACAGCCACAAGGAAGAGAACAAATCTGCCCGGAGTGCCTAACGGAAGTGAAAGGTGTGATCAAAGGTGAAAAGAGGAGAACAAAAGGAAGGAAGGCACAAAAGAAAGACAAGAAATCGAGCAAAGAATAAAAAAAAATAAATTGGGACGTCGAAGAAAGGATAGAATATGGAAGGAAAGTAGAAAGAACGAAAGAATGATATAATCCTTCTCCCAAAAGGTGCAGATCTGAATCATCTAATAGGGAATTGGAGAAAAAATACCTTGTCGTCCGGAAAAAGGTGATCAAATCGTAGTTTACTAGGTACATTGCAGGTGCAGTGAAAGTAATTCCTGAGTGTACGTTATTTTTTTTTTCTACTGCAATCAGTAATTTGTCACATAAGGAATTTCAAGCAATAGAATGAGATAGAGAGAGAAATGTAGATTGGGAAAAAGAGCTCAGTTGACTATTATTTTGCTATGACTAGTGTGAACGATAACATTAGCAAGTGACTGCAAAATATTGTTTCGAATTCTGGTTAGGCTTAACGGAAAACCTGAACTCATAAATCCATTATATACAGACAAATGAGTAATCGATTTATTTACTTGGAAAATATGCACTTTTCAAATGATGCATATACCTTTCTGTGTTTATACACTTTTATAATCATATAATAGTTCTGCTTATTCCTTTCTTTATTTAGTTAATTACTTAGTTCCTCTGTCCGTTACGCCACTGAAGAAAGATAACACACTTACTCTCTACACGAGCTTTTCCTTCCCCTCTATCTTTTTATAATCTATAAACGCTACTCTCCTCAGTCTTTCTCTCACCTTTGCCAAACGGAAGGGTAGTAAAGAGTGAGAGAGTAGAAGGAGAGAGCCTATAGCATTACCGTAGCAGTAGCAGCTTAAGCTGGTGGTTGTAGCAGTAATTGTGTGTGTGTATATGTGTGTGTACTGTACAATATAGTAAAAATAGGTAGGTTTGTTGTCGTATCCCGCGACCTAATAACGAAATTTCTGTCCTCTACACTCTTAACCATTACTCAGTTGGTCTTTTCTATTTACAATGGACACATGAGCTAAGATTTGTCAGTAATAAAAAAACAATATTTTTTTCTTTCAAGATCTCTCACAAAATAGCGTACAGTATTTTGGTTATGGTCTGTATATACGCCGCTTAATATAATATAAGATTACAGTAAAGTAGCTTCTATGGACATTACTTTTATAGATATTTTAATAAAATTACACTCTGTGTTATCGTTATTTTATTGTCCAATACCTTTATGTTTGAAGACGTTACTATCATTTGTTTTTTGAAAGCAAAGTTTCTTCTTTGAGTATGATAAAGAAATCTAAGGCATTGTTCTATTTTCAAATGTTGATATTTTGTTGGCCATCATTGGAAATGTAATTTAATAATTTTGGTTTTGTTTCCACTAGCTTTCAACATTAAAAATGAACTGTCATCACAATCAACACAGGTGTATATATTTTTGTGATTTAAAGGTCTGGGAGGTTCTAATTTAATATCTCCAATGATTCTTTAATTTAACAGTTATCAGGTTAAAGATTGTTTGACTTTGATTAATTGAAAACAAATAAAGAAATGGCTGTGCTACTATAAAATAAAATTAGGAGACAGTATATTGATTTTCTAAGCCCCGCTTAGGTGTGGCACAAGGCCGAAAGTATGGGGTACCCAGGGAGAAAAATTAGGAGACAGTATATCTTGATATGTTGCCATTGATCAGACTTCCTATCAGTTTTTTGAATTCCATTAAGAGTTTCTTTTTGTTTTACCCCGGAAAAATTATATTACAATGCTTATCTTCCTCCTTCAGTTTATTTTTTCATATTTGCAACATTGTTTAATCTGATTTTTTTTTTTTTTTTTTTTAATCGTATCACTCCGAGCAAGGCGGTAGCGCCACTGATGTGCAGGGGGCTACGTAATAGTGAATGAAAAGATTGGAAAAGAGAAAGCCGGAAACCACATCCTAAACAGGGAACAAGGGATGAGCCTCTTAACCTGTTCAATAGACGTGGGTGGAGTGTGAACCGGGCGATAGATCTACTCCAATTGAAAAAAAAGAAACAAAAGGCTTTTGAACCACAGATGCAGAAGACGAAATTCTTATGCTAATATATATTTATAGACATCTATTATGAAATAAAAGACATACAAACCTCACTGCTATCAGAAGTACCAAGGATCTGACAGAACATTGGTACAATGTCATGGTTTTTAAAGAGCACCTTCATTTGTTCTGAAGCCTTCTTGATAATTTTCAAATGAATTTCAAGATTACTGAGAAAGGCTTGACTTTAATCGGATCTTGACTTTAATCGGATCTTGACATTAATCGGATCTTGACATTAATCGGATCTTGACTTTAATCGGATCTAGAATTTAATCGGATCTTGACATTAATCGGATCTTGACTTTAATCGGATCTTGACTTTAATCGGATCTTGACATTAATCGGATCTTGACATTAATCGGATCTTGACTTTAATCGGATCTTGACTTTAATCGGATCTTGACTCACGATTAAGCAGTATAATAATTTGGTGGCTTCACTTACATGCATAAATATATTTTTTCCCAAGCATTTGATTTATTTTGTTGATTATATCTCAAGAAAGCATAAAATTTGTATTTGATGTCCTTGATGCTCTTATAATAAAGTTGTAAACATAAACTTTATTGACTGAAATACTGGGTGTAGGTGGCAACGATTGGAAGACTCATGGAAATGCTCCACATTCAAATTGCCGAATAAACAGGTCTTTTATTTATGCCTAACAGTAATATCGATAAAATCACTAATTACAGTAAATATTACAAATATTAACGCTGAAATTAATATGAAATACTAACTAATGAACGAACAGCTATGGATATTTCCGTTCTATCAGTGACAAAGAAATCTTTTACTTAAACGATGAAATATCCGACTCATAGGTTTTTATTCTCCTACTGTTTATAATGTTTATGAATGTGCGTTGTGGTGCAGTGGATATCGACTCGGAACGACAACTCGGGAAGCCGAGTTCGAATTCCAGTTAAATTTCTTGCAATCACTTACGCACAAATATCCTTAGGAAAAGTATTAATCCGTCTCTTCCCTTCAGTTATGGGTTAAATAATAGAACAGATTGGGTTCTATAGCCTAAGTCGGCAACCAGTCTGCCGCGGAAAGCAATGGCAACCTACTGCGGAATAATCTTCTGCCCAGTCAGTCATGTCTCTTTCAAGACATGATTGCCCAAAGCGTGTATCACGTATGGACCTTAACTGACTGACTGAACATAATAGTTGGAATCACGATTAAGGCTTCTACTGGTCATAAAATGGGGGATCGGTTTTCTATTGTTATGAAATAATAAACTGATCCCCCACTAATTACTGCTTAATAATATAATACATCTCTTCCCCCTCTATTTATGAGTCAAATAACAGGATATATTGGGTTCTATAGCCTTGGCTTGCAATCAGTCTATTACAGAAAGCAATGGCAACCTACTGCGGGATAATCTTCTGCCCAGTCAGTCATGTCTCTTTCGAGACATGATCGCCCAAGCGTGTATCACGTATGGCACTTAACTAACTGACTGTTTATAACAACATCAATAATTTTTATTAGGATGATAATTGTAAGTACTTTCGGTCATGACTAGAAATGTTGGGGGCAAAACAGTTTCAGCGCCAGTTGGAATAAAGTTGTTTAGTACCAGGTCTGGTGCTGTCTTTGCGTTGATTCGACTTTTCAACAGCCAATCTCATATAATTTATCTTTCCACATAATTTATCTTTTGTACGTAAGTCTCGCCATATTTCTTGTATTTTTTTCACACACACACACACACACACACACACACACACACACACACACACACACACACACACACACAAAATATTCAAATAATGCTAATCCTTTGATAGAGGACATTTGAACTTACACTAAGTTAAAACTTAGTTGATAATATCCTATTGTCACTACCATAACTAACTTACTTTAAGGCATATATTTGGAGCTAATCGTCATAACCTTATATTTACGATTTATTTACCGTGTTATGCTTGGGATAGGATTTCTGGTTCCTTTTAAAGTTTGTTTCCACATTATTCTTCTAATTTTTCTGACTGAACTCTGAAATGTTAGAAATTTATTTATATTTTTTTATCTTGCTTTTCTCATGATAGAAGCAAATAGTTTCGCCTATAGTACGGTTCACGGTCTTCATCGGTCTTTTGAACAGGAGTGAAGGTTTGTTCCTTGTGTCCCGTTTAGGACTGGATTTACGATTGCTTCTAAGGTCTAATTCAGTTCTATATTCCTGAACAGTTCTATATTCCTGTTGCCTGAACTCTGAAATTTTATTCACTAATTATTTTATTTTTACTCTCTCCTCTACCAAAAGGACCAGATAAGTTCGCCTATCGCCCGATTCACACCCCTATCCGGTGTTTTGGGCAGGAGTAAAGATTTATCACTTGTTTCCTGTTTAAGATTGGATTTCCGGTTCCTTCTAAAGTCTATTTCAACTTTATACTTTTAACGTCCGAAGCTGAAATTTTATTCACCAAATCTTGACGTCTTCAAGTCTAGAGTTAGCAGTTATTTTTCCTGCATAGTACTAGAAAATTTTTACGCTAATACAACACCACACAATAATCTCCTACCTTGAGTGGCTCTTGTGACTTGTATTGAGTGAACATCAGTAAAAAAAATTATTATTTTTATTTATGAAACATTGTCAACCATTATTATTAATTTGTATAATATTTACTTTCATATTAGTTTTTAAAACGGTACTATAAAGTAAGAAACCAATCTGTGTTGTTATTTAATCCATAGGCGAGGGTGTACATTCGCCGCTGTCCCTTCGTTCAGTTCAAATTAGTGAAACCAACAACAACAAAAAAAAAAAAAAAACAAAAACAAAAAAAAAAACAAAACAAAAAAAAAAACAGAATTGACTGGGATTTGAACTCATTTTACTTTTCCCGTTCTTTACCATTACACTACCCATGCCGCGATTTGAGCAGTCCAATTAAAAAATCTTCTCCTCTTAAATATTAAAATTATTAAGGTAATTTATTCATTTAATAGCAATACGGAACAAAAGAAAAATATAATTAACAAGGAAGCAGAATTCAGTTACTCATTATTTTAAGAGGTAAGATTATTTTAATGGACTCTTCCAATTTAGATTTGAACCTCGTGAAAGGAATATTTAAATTACACCTTTAGCCTCCTTAACATTTTAAAGAGAAGAGTGCGACTGTAAATGTTTTCATGTTGTAATTACATTCAAATTAATTACTGAAAACGTTAGACTCACCAATTAACTCAGTGTTTTCTTAGCAGAAGCATTAGATTTTTTTAACAATCGAGCAGTAATAATTATAAATTTACATTGCGCGTAAATGTTTGAACAGACATAATCTGTAATGATGAGTTGTTTGTAACACGACGCTTCATGCATTGCAGATTCTATTTGCATAAGAATAGAATGAACATTAATAACACTAGTAATTTTATAGAACGAATATTTCAGCGAAAGGCGTGTCCCTTCCATTCAATTCTGACAACAACAACAGGAGCAACGTAATTAAATATGCTATGAAAGTAGCACATTTTAGTGTTAATTGTGTCTTGGAGCATATATATTTAGGCAGCAAAGAGAATTTTTGGTAGTCGGGAACCATGCATACAACTGATACCATGGGCACCAATTCTGCTGATCTGTATTGCAGTTAATAGATGTTAACGGCACAGGCCACCGGTTGACATGACTCTCCGTCGGGAAAGAGTCGTGTACATATGATATGGATTATATGGCGCGAGGGAATCTAACGATGAGTCGGCTCATGAGAGAGCTCTAGTATTACACAGGAGTGTACATTATTCAGTTGTCCGAGAAGAGAATTGTGTGTCCCCGAGCAAGAGATGTCGACCTGCGCCACACGAACCCATGACGTGTACCTTATGCATTATGCATAATTTTCACACGTTTCTTTCATTGCAGTCATTGCATTTGGGAGATTTTTATGACCTACTGGCCAGCCTCACCGAGTTGATGTTAAGCGATTCTTTCGTATGGCGAACGATTCCAGAACTTTCTTCTTCTGACTGTTGATGATGGACGGTCCCAGGTCGATAAATTAAACGGGGAACTGTTGACGTGTAACAAATGAAAACATTAAATAGATAAATGATCTTTGCTTAAAAGTGGTAACTTTACGGTACAACCCAAACCAATGGTACTGCATAAATTGAAGCGAACCATTAGATTGGCAAATAATTCTACCCTTGTTACAATTGAACTAGCTAGATGCAACCTTCTGTTCTCATTTCTAGCATTTCTCACCTGTGGAACTTCCTCTAAATTTCTTGCTTTACCTGTCCCCAAAACACTTAAAAATTTTTAAATGCAACGCCAATTACCATTTTCTGTCTTTCTGAATCTTTTTTTTTTTAGTGTTCTTTTTCGTTACTAATTCTTTGTTTTTTAAGAATCATATCACCCCGAGCAAAGCATTTTACTGCCACTGTTTTGCAGGGGGTTACATAGGAGGAAAGTTATGAGAAAGAGTGACAGGGTATCAGGAAGTGGGTAAGAGAAGGATGACTGTGGCCATAAAGTGATGGATCAGTTTATATATTGATTGTAATGTAGAATTGATCCCCCACTTTATATCCACATTATAATAATATAAAATTGTTTTTTTATAATCATATCGCCCCAAGCCAGGCATTTTACTGCCACTGTTTTGCTGGGGGTTACATAGGAGGAAAGTTATGAATAAGAGTGACAGGTTATAGGGGGTGTCAGGAAGTGAGTAAGAGAATGATGAGAATACTGATGAGAGTGGAGTGGACGAAGAAAGGAGCATGAGAGAGAGAGAGAGAGAGAGAGAGAGAGGATGCAGGTTCGTGAGATACGAAATGACTATTGACGTTACATTTACATTCTTGGAGATTTTATCTATCTATCTATCTATCTATCTATCTATCTATCTATCTTTTTTATTAATTTTTTTAATAATCATATCATCCCCAAGCAAGCCATTTTACTGCCACTGTTTTGCAGGGGGTTACATAGGAGGAAAGTTATGAAAAAGAGTGACAGGTTATAGGGGTTGTCAGGAGGTGGGTAAGGGAAGGATGAGAATACTGATGAGACTGGAGTGGACGGAGAAAGGAGCATGAGAGAGAGGATGCGGGTTAGTGAGATAGGAGATGACTATTGACTCTACATTTAAATTCTTGGGGATTATAACTGTCGGGAAAGCAAGTAAATGGAAGGGAATTCCACAGGCGGGAAGTGCGTGAAAAGAAGCTGCTGGAGTAGAATTTGCGTTTACAATTTTTTGGTTTCACAGTAAAAGGGTGGGACCTAGTTGCCAATTTTGTTGCTCGAGTAAATTTATATATAGGGGGCACTAGTGAGCTAAGTTCATCGGAGCAGAAGCAGTGACAGTATTTGTAGAAGAGACGTAGGGAAGCTACATTGTGCCGGTGAGAAAGTGACTGCATCTGAGCTGTCAAGTCAGGATCTATCACGTTACAGATTCTTCGTTGGATTTTGTTGGATTATCTTTCAGCCCCTGTAATCTTTTGTGTCCTAGTGGCTTTATCGCCTTACTTGGAGATGAAATTAAGAAATAACGTGTAAAGTTGTAAATCTTCAAAAAATTCAGTTGTTTAGTCTTATTTTATTTTATTCTTTTTAGATCGAATTAATATATTTTCTTTTAATGATGCTTACATTTTTTTGTTTGATAATAAATTAATACGCATGATTTTTGTTGTATAGAAAATATCGCGAAAAACAAACAGAATCTCAAACGTTTGATGAACCTCCTTTTAAAAATGGAATCAAATTCAAATAATTATTCAAAATTAATAAAATTGTGTGTACTTATTGCATCAATTAATGAATTTAATTCTTTTTTTCAAATAATTTACGGAAATATTTTCTTTCATGTAGATGACCATATAAAATCTAAGTAAAATGCAGTTTGATCGTGAATGTTTAAAAAATAATTTCTTGGAGAATTAAAATCAGTTTTTTCTCTACAGAATTATATATACTTGATGTTTATCTAAAGATGAATATTCCACATTTAGCAAACACGAATGTGTTCATTGTTAAGACAAAGAGTTATGTAGAGTCTTTCCCAAAATAATTCGGTAAGCCTTAGAATTTTATCTCTAAGTTACCAAATATTCCTATTTCAGATACTACGTTTCACAAGCAATATTATGGATTATTTTTTTTTTAGATTATGTGTAATTAAGATCAAGAATCATTCATTATTGTGCAAGAAGTTTTTGGAAAAGATGAAAGTTAATAATAGTAATGAGCAAAATGCTAAGTAACTCCAAATCCTAACTAATCCCCAAAACTAAGTAGCCCAAATCCTAAGTAATCCCTAAAAGTAAGTAGCCCAAATCCTAAGTAACCCCAAATCCTAAGTAATCTCAAATCTAAGTAGTCCCAAATCCTAAGTAATCCCCAAAACCTAAGTAGCCCCAAATTTTAAATAATACCAAAAACTAAATAGCCCCAAATCCTAAGTAATCCCAAAACTAAGTAGTCACAAATCCTACGTAATCTCAAAAACTAAGTAGCCCCAAATTCTAAGTAATCCCCAAAACTAAGTAACCCCAAGACCTAAGTAATCCCAAAAACTAAGTAGCCCCTAATCCTAAGTAATCCCCAAAACTAAGTAGCCCCTAATCCTAAGTAATCCCCAAAACTAAGTAGCCCCTAATCCTAAGTAATCCCCAAAACTAAGTAACCCCAAAACCTAAGTAATCCCAAAAACTAAGTAGCCCCTAATCCTAAGTAATCCCAAAAACTAAGTAGCCCCTAATCCTAAGTAATCCCCAAAACTAAGTAGCCCCTAATCCTAAGTAATCCCCAAAACTAAGTAGCCCCTAATCCTAAGTAATCCCCAAAACTAAGTAACCCCAAAACCTAAGTAATCCCAAAAACTAAGTAGCCCCTAATCCTAAGTAATCCCCAAAACTAAGTAGCCCCTAATCCTAAGTAATCCCCAAAACTAAGTAACCCCAAAACCTAAGTAATCCCAAAAACTAAGTAGCCCCTAATCCTAAGTAATCCCAAAAACTAAGTAGCCCCTAATCCTAAGTAATCCCAAAAACTAAGTAGCCCCTAATCCTAAGTAACTCACCTTAGAGACTGTTCAAAACTTCTCATGAAAATAGATGATGCTACTTCAATATTTATTACGCCAGCGCATTTGATTCAGATAGCAATTAATTTTTTTAATAAATAGACGGAAATTATTATTTATACTTATTTTATTAATACGACTAAAAACTGAAATTAGTCTTAATACAAAAATTTGTTTTAGTATTGTTCGTATTTCGTCGGATGTCATAACTAATTCCAGATATGCTATTTATATAAACCGTATTGACTAATTCCAGCATAATTAAAAACATCCAATGTTATTTCAGACATTTGAACAAGAATTTTAGGTTTTTGTACTTTATTCATGAATATATTCTTGAGTGTGTTAGAACCAGCATAAAACATTAGGGAGACTAAATTAACTGATATTTCAGTGTAATCGCATAACTTTAGAGTTGATATACAAATAAAAAAAAAGACTACGTAGAATCTTAATGGAGGGTAAAATGTCTGTTCTATTTTGCCCATCAGTAAAGGCAGATAATAATCAAAGATAACGACTGAAATATTCTAACAATTATATATATTTAACAATTATATACTAGTGCTATCAATTTAAAAAATATATTTGAGAATTTTGATTTTGCAACTAGTAATGTTATAGGCTACAAAATAACACTACTGTTCTTTTTATCGCGTTGAAAAAAAAAAGAAGTAATTTCTTTTTCAAAAATAAATCGAGAAAACCTAAAAAAACAAAACTATTGTATTGTGACTGGATTTGTAGGCTTTTCTCTTTGGTAACCTAGGTGTTCAACTGTGTCGATGAGTGATGAGTGGCACGGTTCGTTTGTTAACCAAATGTGTTTCTCTCATCTTAGTCTCCCGCTGCTTTAAGTCCTATGAGAGAAAGCAGACGACCACTGCGCAGTGGTGTGACGAACAACATAGTTACATGCTGATACTAAGCGTCGCTTTGAAGTCTTTTCTCTCAGAGGAGGATGCCTTGCCTGTTGGGTCAGTCTGTATCCGATCCTTTTATCACGAACTTGACACTCCGAAGGGGAAGCACATCCGCCTGCTGAGTGCAAGCACATGACTCGGGTGACACACACACACACACACACACACACACACACACACACACACACACTATACGTATACACATACATTATGCATCAATATACAGCATTCAGTAAAGAATTGACCGAAGTTAACAAATACCTTTTCAGAAAGCAAATAATGATTAAAACAAATATTACACTTAACTTTTAGCCAGAATAAAAGCGAGCAAATAATAATGTTAAACGTGTCTTGTTATGCGGTTCGAGGAAATTAAAACAGTAAAAAAGTTACGACTGTTAAAGTTGACAATGTGCAGAACTCACAGCGGCAACATTTAGGACTCCAGTCAGTTGCCTAACTTAGAGTGCACGAAGCAAATATAAATTATAAATACAATTAACATTACTATTTTGATATTTAAATAGCTAAGATTATTTCTTCCTTTCCAAAATTTATGGATTCCATTATTTGAATAGATTTTATCGCATAGAAAATTTAAGAAGTAAATCAACTAGTTTAGTTTGACAAGATGAAGCAAGTATATAACACTTTTTTTTATATTCATATCGCACGAAGAAGGGCATTTTACTGACACTGTTGTGCAGAGGATTACATAGGAAAAAGTTATGAGAAAGAGTGATAGGTTATAGCGGGTGTCAGGAAGTGGGTAAAAGAAGTGTGAAAATACTGATGAGAGTGGAGTGGACGGAGAAAGAGATTGTAGCTGTCAGAGAAGCAAGTAAACGGAAGGGAATTCCACAGGCGGAAAGTGCGAGAAAAGAAGCTGCTGGAGCAGAATTTGCGTTTACAATTTATTGGTTCACAGTAAAAGAATGGGACCTAGTTGCTAATCTTGTCGCTCGAGTAAATTCATATATAGGGGCACCAGTGAGCTAAGTTCATCAGAGCAGAAGCCGTGAAAGTATTTGTAGAAGAGACAGATGGAAGCCACATTGCGCCGGTGAGAAAGTGACTGTATCTTAGCTGCCTAGTCGAGATCTATCACATTACAGATTCTCCGTTGGATTTTGTCAAGGACCCCTAGGTGGACAGCAGGAGTACCCGATCAGATATAGTAGCAGCATTCAATGCACGGGAGGATGGTAGATTTAGATATGTGCAGGATGGTTTCAGACGGGTAAAACGTCCTTAAAAATGAGTAAAAATCGAATCCTAATCAATAGCAGTGATGATCTAGACCAGTGCTTCTCAGACGATCTGATGTGGCAGATCCGTAGTTTTTTTCAATGTGCCATGGACCGGCAAGCAAAGCTGAGTAAGAGTAAGGATTTTTTTTGTTTTTTGAGATATGTACTATTTCAGGGACATTTTGAAACTATCTATAATGAATATGAGGACATGATATCTTGTTCATTCTAAGGGCAGTCATCCTTGAGGTAACAAGTCTTCCCAGTGTGCCATTTACCGGTACCATATTTGTGCTATATTAGTTATGGCCACTGGTTTCGAGGGTATATATTTTTAAAAATCCAGAAAAAATATTTAAAGTTAATATTAATATTTCGTAAGCAATTTGAATTTAATAATGCCACAGAGTTTTACTATTGTTCCTTTATTTTCTGGAAAATCTCCGCGTACCGGCAGACGATGGCTCACGTACCGGCGAGGGTACGCGTACCGCATTTTGAGTAGCACTGATCTAGACGACCCAACTAATTATTAGCCCCAAGCCCTGAGGCTTCGTTAGAGCACAACCGATTGCTGGATTTAAATACTTACTGTGATAATCCTTACTTGTAAATATATTTTACACAGCTGAGTTTTTTATCGTTTCACCCCAAGCAAGGCAGTACTGACACTGATGTGCAGGGGGCTACATAAGAGTAAATGTTTAGACAAGAGGAGAGCGAGTAGAAAGATTGACCAGTTACAGGGGATGTCATAGAGAGGGCGAGAGACAGTTGCGAAAGTAGAATAAAAGGAAAAGAGCAAGATATATGGGGTGATGTAGAAAGAACTGGAGTCAAGTGGATAAGAGACGGGAATTGACATTGCATTTAAATTCCTGGAGGTTGTAGTCGTCAGGAAAGCAAGTATATGGAAGGGAGTCCTACGGGCGGGAAGTTCGGGAAAAGAAGCTGCTGGAGTAGAATTGTCGGCTGCATTTGGGTAAATGTGTGGGACCTTGTGGTCAGTCTGGTTGCACGATTAAATTCATGTGACAGATGCACTAGCGTCAGAGCAGAAGCCATGAAAATATTTGTAGAATAGACAGAGGGAAGCCACGTCCTGCCGGTGAGAAAGTGGCTGGAGTCTAGCTGCCAAATCGGGAACATTACAGATTCTCCTTTGGAGCCTGTCGAGAACACTGAAAGGAATATATAATTGCAACGTTGAAACTGACAAAAAGATTATTTTGTGTATAACAATAACAGATGCGTGAAAAATTCCTGTATGTGTTTTTTTTTTTTACTAAGAATGAAATGCCTTCTTTTTAAGTTTAGTCCTGGGCATGACGGTAAACTGCATCCGGCAGCAAGGCCTCTAATTGGGAGGGTGTGACGAGCATGGGACCATCTCTTAATTGCTGTTGTTCCTAGGTCCACCCTGACCAGGAGTGGCAGCACCTGTTAGGGTCCCAGCTATGGGCAAATAGTTAACCTTCAAACTGGGATCAAAACACTATGAAAGTATAAAAATACACTTTTAAGCAGGTACAGAAATTTAAATACCTAGGAATTGTTCTAACAGAAGACGGAAAGTGCGACACTGAGATCCGAAGGTGAATTGGCATGGCGAAAGAAGCATTCCAGAAGTTGAGTAAAGTATTAAGAAACAGGACAATTTCACTAGAAACATTGAGGAGAGTACTAGATTGTTATGTCATGTCGGTTCTTCAATATGGCAGTGAATGTTGGACAATATCTTCGAAGATGAAGGAAAAACTTGAAGCAGCTGAAATGTGGTTCTACAGAAGGATGCTGCGGATATCATGGACCGAGCGTGTGAGCAATGATGAGGTTGTGGAAAGGATGGAGACGAAAAAGAAATTAATACTGAGCATCAGGAAGAGACAACTAAAGTTCCTGGGACATGCAATGAGGAAGAAGGGCTTGGAGAATCTGATACTAACAGGCCAGATAGATGGAAAAAGAGACAGAGGAAAACAGCGGATAACATATTTGAAGGACCTGATCAGGTGGATGACGGAACGAGAATTGCATGGTGCGAACAGGAGAAAGCGTGCTAAGAGCCACCGGGGACAGGAAGATGTGGAAGGCCATGATCGCCTACGTCCTGAAAGGACATGGCACATAAAAGAAGAAGAATACATAAAAACAGACTTTTATAGAAAAATATTCCTTTTTGAAGGAAAAATATTACCAACAATACATTTTTGAAGGAAAAATGATTACTATAACACATTTTTGAAGAAAAAAAAACATTCCCAGCAAAACATTTTTGAATACAAAACTAGTCTACATTTTCATTTTCTTAAAATAAAAAAGAATAAAAAAAAAAAATAATAATTAAAATCTGACTAAACCAACCTTCTCACTATAACCGAATATTTAAAAATTACCTTAAAACCTCACCTTTTTGGCATTAAATAACACACAGAGGTTGATATGCCGTTAAACAAAACTCAAATGAATGTCACGTTACACATGATATTTTATAGTTTATTATGAAGCAATATATAACAGTCACTAAGTAGAAATCCTTATATATAAAAAGGAGACGTCCTTTTTATGTACATGCATATACAAATGTGTATAGTTTTCAATGTATCTATTTTACGAACATATACACAGATGAACGTTATGATCAGCAACCATAAGCCGGTACGCTGACATAGGGTACCTTTTTTTTTTTTTTTTTTTTAATCATTTCACCCCGAGCAAGGCGGAAACGCCACTGATGTGCAGGGGGTTACATAAATGTAAAAAGATTAATTAGAAAAGAGTGAGGAGTACAAACTAGTTAGAAAGGAACGGTAGAAAGCAGGTGCGATGACAGATACATAGGTGGAGAGAAAGGGAAGGTTATACAGGGGTGGGGAGAGAGCTAGAGGCCAGTGGTTAGTAGATGAGTATTGACTTTGCATTTAAATTTCTGGAGGTTGTAGCCGTCAGGAAAGCAAAGAATACGGGAGCGAGTTCCACTGGCGGGAAGTGCGAGAGAAGAAGCTGCAGGAGTAGAATTGTCGTCTGCACTTGGCTAACCTGACTGTGAAAGGGTGGGATCCAGTTGCCAGTCTGGTTGCACGAGTAAACACCTGTTGAGGAGGCATCAGTGACTTAAGTTCGTCCGAGCAGAAGCCATGAAAGTATTTATAGAACAGACAAAGGGAGGCCACATTTCGACGATGGGGAAGTGGCTGCAGTCGAGTCACCAGATCAGTACCTATCACCGATGGGGAAGTGGTCATGTTGATGTGTTGTAATCCGCACTATATACGGGATATACGGGAATGACCTCCCCCCCAAAAAAAAGATAATGATTTCAACGGTGCCTTTTCTACTAAGCTCCTCATATGGGATATTATGGGATATATGCTGAACTGATAAGATAATTCTTAAGAACCTCCCACATGTAATTTGCACCAGTTGAAAGGTCAACTCTTAATATTCTGCAACTAGATCTCAGGAGAAAGCTTTAAAGACCTTTTGGAGTTTATAATGTCTAAAAAATATTTGTCAAAAGTTTCTTAGGCCGGACACATCACTCCATATATATTGAGCACTCTGGAAAAATGGTAGACTTTGAAAAAACAGTAGCTACTCTAGCATCTACGCATCGTTCATTCAGTAATGAATTAGAGCACCCTAACTATTGACGCATGATACATCATACGCTTAAAGTTTACTTTCTTTTACCGAGCGCCCATAGCTCAGAGTTAGAATCGCCGACTGACGCCAGTTCGGTCGGGTTTCATTCCTGGGTAAAAAGCAATCGGATGTCTAACCGTACTGATGAGCTGTGATACAGTGAAACAGATCTGTCTGTGGATGACTATGTATAATTAGTTTTTGGTCTTAATTAAATCAGACCAGAACACAGTTGTATTAAAGACTGCCCAATACTGTATATTGCAGAGCTTTTGAATATTTTTCATTTGGAAATGAGTTGTTCTACAACCTAGGTTTCAACCTTTCGGTATCTTCGGGCAATTTATAACTGATTTTCCAACGCTTTTACAAACGTACAATAGGGAGTTTTACGAACGCGCGACTGGAATTTTTAAGGAACAAGAAAATTTTCAAAATTAGAGAAGAGTTACTTAAGATTCTTAAAACATGTTCATCCATGTTTACATGATCCTAAGATGTATTTATAGGTGTGATTAAATCTTGATATTATCTCTGATCTTTCATTTAGTAATTTCTTTTGTTCTGGAAACAATATTATGAATAACTTTTTTTTCTTAGCACGATCTGCGGACATTAAGTTTTGGCTTTTTTTGTTCAAAACTCCATCTTCTATCAGGCTTTTTCCATTATTTTTGTTTTAATTTTCACGCACGCACGCACGCACGCACGCACACACACTGCTGCCACATCTGGTCGGGTTGCCCTGCTATTCACCTCGGCATTCTTAACAAAATCCAACGGAGAGTCTGTAATGTGATCGATACCCACTTGGTAGCTCGGCTGCAGTCGCCATCTCACCGGCGTGATGTGGCTTACCTGTGCCTCTTCTATAAATACTTTCACGGTTTCTGCTTCAATGAACTTAGATCCCTGGTGCCCCCTAGGTATGAATTTACACGAGCTACTTGATTAGCAACTAGGTTCCACATTTTACAGTGAAACCGATAAAATGTAACCACAATTTCTACTCTGAAAGCTTCTTTTCACGCATATCCCACCTATGGGATTCCCTTCCATATTTTTGCTTCCCCAACAGCACCAATCTCCAGGAATTTAAATGTAAGGTCAATAGACATCTGCTATCTCACTAACTCGCATCCATTCTCTCAAGCTCTTTTTCCCCTCTACTGCATCCCCATTCTCGGTATTCTCATCCGTCTATTACCCTCCTCTTGACATCCCCTATAACTAACCCCTCTTTCTCATCACTTTCCCCTATGTAACCCCCTGCGCAACAGTGGTAGTAAAATGTCTTGCTTGGGGTCAGATGATAAAAAACAAAACATATACATATTACGGAAATTAACGAAACTTGGTTATTAATAACCGACAATTTGAAATGATTTGTTTGAACCTTATTTTTAATCGATACTTGTATTTAAATAGATACTCTGCTTATAAACAAACACTTTTATATAATTATTTCTACCGGCCTGATTATTTACGATAAATTTTTATGACGAAAATGTGTGTCATTCGGCAGAATTCGAACCTGCGACCCCTATCCATATAGGGGAAGCTTCCGTATGATTTGGCACGTCTTAGACTTCTCGACCACGAATGACCTTCACTCTGGACGAGGTTTTACTAATCGTAAATAATCAGGCCGGTAGAAATAAATATATAATTCTGTTAGTTTATAAACAGAATATCTACGAGTATCGCTCAAAATAATGTTAAAACAAATCATTTCATATATATATATATATATATATATATATATATATATATATATATATATATATATATATATAAGAGACAATGAATGTCTATTATGTTTAATCATGAGCCGTTCTAAACATCGTATTTTAGCTTTAATTTCAGAACCAACTTAATAAAAAATTATCCAAATGTTGGAGAATTTTTGTTTTTTATTTTCAACTGAAATTAAAGCCAAAATACGATGTTTAGAACGGCTCATTTATGATTTGCTGTCTGGTCCTTAGGGGTAAGGCTCTACCACCCCTTTCCTTACTTTAATGGTCTTAGAGGCTTCGTTCACTAATAACATGGGAGCTATTTCTGCCGCATTTACTACCGTCTCACACATGACCGCCTCGCTCTCTTCAGATCTACTAACATAGAAACTAAATGCATGATCCCTTTCTTCACTTTTTTCTTTGTCATTAATCTCCCTCTGCCTCTTACTGCAGTTCTGGGGGGGGTAACTCTATATCTTCTTCTGCTATTACTGTTACACCTCTGTTGGGGAAGCTTCCCAATGGCATCTTTTCACCGTTCACCACCAACACAGATTCTAGCCTTATTTCTATGTAGCCAATCTTCTTCCAAGATCATTTCTGCACACAGTCCGGGAGTAATATAAAATTTCTGGAGGCTCTGCGTCCCTCCTACCTTCATCGGAAGAGTCACCATACCTATTATTTTCATGGAACCACCATCAACCTGTGTGATTTCTATATCGGGCCTTCTCATTCTACCTTGATTTTTCAATTTTCTGTATTCTTCCTCCCTCAATAACGATATAGACGCCCCCGTGTCTACTATGGCCTTCACCACTGAACCTCCTACCACTACCTCACAAGAGAGCTCTCTTTCCTGCGTCAACAAGGAAAATACCTTTGCTCTTCTTTTTCTGCGTTGCTGTCTCTTGGTCCACCCAGCTATGGGTGCTGGCAGCAGCAGTCCTTCATTAATGTCTCTACTAGGACCCCACTGACCTCTATTCCCATATCGGGATCTTTTATTTCTGCCCCCTTTTCTGTCTCTAGATGGGCAGCTTCTCTTCAGCTGTCCTGGTTTCCGACAAAACCAACACCTTCTTGGACATTTCTTCGCAAAATGACCTATCTGCCCGCAGCTCCAACAATGCAACTGATTTTTATTCACACAGGCCACCCTGCCTCTTTTTTCTCGGGACGATCCTTTTGCGTTTTCCTGGTTCAATTCTCGAGGTTTCATCTTCAGTATTGGCATTGGCGAGGGAGGGGTTCCCTTCTTGCCCCACACCGTTTGGCCATATGCCCTCTACCACCGCATCTTTCTTGCTTGTGAACCGGGGGCAACTCCTACTCTGTGGGACATTCTGTCGCACAGTGACCTCTAACACACTAGGCCATATCTACCTGACGTGGATTTATGAAAACCGTGTCTTCGGGACCATTCTTTTCTATTGGGGTCCCTCTCCATTCCTCTTTTTCTTTCCATTTATAAACCATAGAGGGACTCTTCCTATAATTTTCTCTCTGCTCCCTTCTAAATTTTCTGGACCACCTGGGGTACTTTTCTAGGTCCCGCGTTCCTCCACTCTCCACCTACTCCAGACCCCCTGGCTCTCCTTGGCCAGTGCCACCGCCGCCGCCAGCCTAACCGGGTCCTCTTTCAGCACATCGTGTCGGACGCGCTCGTCCCGAAGCGCTCCGACATATAGATCCGCCAAATGGACCTGGATGGCCGCATGCTCTCTGACTTCCACCGGGTAGGCCAGAGAAGCTAATTTTTTCGTCCTTTTACCTAATTTTTTCACCCCCTCATCCTTTAATTGGACTAGCTCCCAGAGACCTCTCATGGCCTCCATGGCTGTTTCTTTATTGGCGTATTCCTCAACTAGCAGCTCCTTAAGTCTCTCCCAGATCAGATGAGGGTCCTTTTCCAGGAGTTGGCCGATAAATTCCGACGGTTCTCCGGCCGTGGTGTGGAACGCCACGCACACCGTTTCTTTTTCCGTCAGCTCATATATCCGCTGACTTTTCTCTATGGCCGCTAACCAATTTCTTAACTCTTTCGCATCTCCCTGATAGCTCAGCACCCTTGGTCTCCCCAACAGACTCCTCAAGTCTTTGGACGGTCTGTGTTCTCTATCGTCTACCTCCGAACCTGCCATTCTCTGTTCCTCCCCGTGGTCAGACATTAAACAATACAATTAGTGATTAATAAGAATTGAGAAGGAAATCGGTTTATTGTGAAATGGCAGCAACAAGAATTTCAGGAAGAAACCAAAAAATGTCTTACCTGCTACGGGTTGATTTCCTACGAAATCTGCCAGTGTCCTCGACTCTTTCGGTGGTTATTCAGGATCGGTCCTGCTCTTGGCACCAGTTGTGACATTGCCACCCGGCTGGCTGGTTGGTTCGGGAATCAATCTTCAAATACAAGTGTCTTTTCCAATTTTCGTTAAAATATCAGAGCTTTTCAATTTCTTTTTAAAGTCTTTTCAAATATTTTCTATAACCAGAACTGTCAATTCTCTATGCAACTTTTTTTTTCCTTTTTTTTTTTCAATCATATCACCCCAAGCAAGGCGAAAACGCCACTGATGCGCAGGGGACTACGTAAGAGTGGAAAGACTGGAAAAGAGAAAAACCGGAAACCACATCCTAAACAGGAAACAAGGGATGAGCCTCTTCACCTGTTCAATAGACGTGGGTGGAGTGTGAACCGGGCAATAGTTTAGTCTATCTACTCCAATTGAAAAAAAAAATAATAAAAAAACTTTTAAAGCAACAAAGTTCTTTCGGGTCCTTATCGGTGCTTAACGGAATTTACCGAATCAGAGGCGGTTAATGGCGGCGACGTGACGGCGGCGGTGTGGGGGTTGGTTTATCCTTGTCGCCTGGAAGCTCTCTCCCAACTCAACTGATTTTTCTCGCTGAGTCTCTATCTTTATAACCCTCTCCAATCCTCTCGGGGGATCTAGCCGACTCGACCAATGAGATTGTTTTTCCACCCACTCTATTTGCGGGGAGCCATGGCTCGACGAATGAAATATTCACTGCTCACATGATGTAATGTCTTTCTGTTTCCTTTCTTCCGATTATATCACCTTTAGATTTGTCAATTCCCACAATTTTCTGTTCTCAGGAACAACTATTGGAGATTTGACCCTTCTTGACCTCATCAAGCAAATCCTGACATTTTGTTATGGCTACTTACAAAATTTTAGCTTGTCCAAAACAATCCGCTTCGAACACGAAAGAAGAATAATTATATTTCTTTCATTCTTTCCCATCTGTTAGCTAAGTTTTCTATTCCCCGAATTTTACAAGTACATGATAGTATTAAAATAGCTAATTTTTCTATTCACCGGATTTTACAAGTATATGATAGTATTAAAATAGTTTTTTACATAAGCTCACATCGCGAATTACAATAAAGCAAAACTAATAATACCACTAATATTAACTCCTCTCTCTCCGTTGTATTAAACCAAACAAAAAACAAAAAAATACAGCAGCGGGAAGGGAAATAGTGTCATATATATATATATCGCGTCACTAAGAAACGTGATAAAGAGGTGTAGATGACCAGCAAAAGAATCTGGACATGTTGAAATGTTGTCATAGCCTCATACGGTCTCCTTCACACAATAAGTTAACGAATTGCTTGAAAAAAAACCCCGAAATGTGACTCGTGTGATCAGAACAAGGGTTCAATGGTGATGTTTTTTGATCCAAGTGATGTATAGTAACCGACGCTATGATACCAATACTGGTACACTTGACGACTAGAAAAAGCCCGCAGAATATAGTGTAGGCTGACTCATAGGTTGAGCAGCAACAGCGTTGGAATGTAATGTGATTTTGTGTCATGTTCCACTTCGTACGGTGTTTTTCTTTTTTTTGCATCACCAGTAAACACTGGAGATTCTTAGGTGCTGCTGATGTCTGTTCTCAATTTACTAATTCCTGGTGTAATCTTTGTCCAGAAAAGTTGCCACAAGTAAAAGCCATTTTTAAGAACTTACGAATACTATATTAAATCCTCTCTACTTGGCATGGTTTCCCTAGCTACTCTGCCACAGATACACTACTGCCTTAGTTATTACATCACACAAAACCATCCGGCTGAGTATTTTCAAAGGCAATCGTTGATGGTTAAAAGATTGTGAAAAATAAATTGACCCTGATGATGAACGATGACGTTCGAAAGTACTCGGTTAACTTATGGACAATATGTATATAAATATAATCTTGAAATAAAAAGCCTCATTAGAAAATATAAGAAAATACAAAAGAAAATCAGTAGACTATGTTGTCGTTAACACTTAATACAACGTATTGAATATATATATATATATATATATATATATATATATATATATATATATATGCACATTTTTGGATGCAACAAGTATTCATTAATATATTATGTTTACATTTTACATTTATTTACTTTAAAATTAACTTTTTTGTTCAACTGTAAGATACAAAACATTGCTAACAATGGAAAATCATCTTTTGTATATCTCTGTAACTATGTAAAATGATTCAGTAGTTTGATATTTGAGATGGTGACTTTGAATGAAAATCAATGAATTAAAATTCGTTTCCAACAGATAAATAGTGTCATAGAATTTGTATTGTCTTAAGGTATTCTGTATAGTCACCAAATTAACCCATTTATTGGCGAGAACTGCGTATTAAATATTGTGACGAATTGTATAACTCGGTGAAAACTTAAAATTGTTATTCTTTACAAATATTTCGTTGACATTGATGAATTTACATTTGCCAGTCATAAAATACGTTTGTGTTTTTTTAATCATTTCATTCCAAACAAAGCAATAAAGCTACTAAGAAGACAGTGTTTGTTCTTGGTTATTTATTTTCCATTTCTTCTGCTATTTTCAATTCCGTTAAAGTTGGCAACAGGGCACAGTAGAAACTGGTTTTAACAGTACCTGAGCATAATGACTTCACTAAGAAATACTGTAGAAAGTTGCCTTCTATCCATGTAGTTGTGTGATCTCCCCTTTTTCTATGATAATGGACTCAACTTGAGTATACATATACTCCTGCCATAATGAGATCCGGGTGAATACCGAGAGTACCGGGACTGATCTGTAAGTTACCGAGAGATACCGAAGTTACACAGAGAATACCGGGTCCATAGTCATAGTAGCTCTGAGCTCCACTCCGCCAGAATAGTATTACGCGGATATACTAATTCCATCATAGCTTCACTTCAAAGACTTGTATATATATATATATATATATATATATATATATATATATATATATATATAAAATAAAATAAAATAAATTTTCAATATTCAAAATTGTTGAAGGAACATTTCATTTGAAATGTTCATTCAACAATTTTGAATATTGAACATTTATTTTTTTATATTAGCTCTGTAATTTTAATTTCATTGAGCTCACCTCCTGTATCATTTTTTAATATTAAAATTTAATATAATTTAGGATCAAGTTTTTGGGATTTACCTTCCTACTTTTCCATTTGGATTAACGTATTTTAATATATATATATATATTCCTTACTAATTGTATTCTGGGATTACTAACCTGCGTTCCAGTTTGTATCTTTACGTTTAATATAACCTATTTTCTATCTCAAATACCTGTTTTGCTGTTCATTATTTTGTGTGTTTCCTCACCCGGAATCCACAACAGTAGTTATATTTGGTTTTATCCTGTGACACTTGTATTTGTTACGTGAAAGGATTTTATACACAGTACTCTTTTTCCGGATGTGCGTTGTGGTGCAATGGATATCGGCTCGGAACGAGAAATCGGGGAGCCGAGTTCGAATTCCAGTTGAATTCATTGCATTCACTTACGCGCAAATACCCTTGGGAAAGGTATTAATCCGTCTATTCCTTCCAGTTATGGGTTAAATAACAGGACAGATTGGGTTCTATAGCTTTGATCGGCAACCAGTCTACCGCAGAAATCAATGGCAACCTACTGCGGGATAATCTTCTACCCAGTCAATCATGTCTCTTTTGAGACATGATCGCCCAAACGTGTATCACGTATGACACTTAACTGACTGAATAAATATAATATTTGGAATCATGATTAAGGCTTCTACTGGCCATAAAGTAGGGGATCGTTTTTCTATTGTTATGAAGTAATAAACTAATCCCCCACTAATTACTACATAATAATATAGTACATCGCTTCTCCCTCTAGCTATGAGTCAAATAACAGGACAGATTGGGTTCTATAGCCTTGGTCGGCAACAAGTCTACCGCAGAAGTCAATGGCAACCTACTGCGGGATAATCTTCTGCCCAGTCAGTCATGTCTCTTTCGAGACATGATCGCCCAAGTGTGTATCACGTATGGCACTTAACTGACTGACTGACTGACCCTTTTTCCTTATCTTACCTGCATATAATATGTGCTTTTAAATTTACTTAAATTAAATACAATGAAGAGCCGAGAGTGTGCTCTATATAATTCTGATTGTTAGTTTAACCAATCTATCATTCTAGATTTGCTGCAACCTTACACCACCATTACCTATGCTTAACACAAATCATATGACCAATAGACAGGGGACACGAATACTATATTCGTGTGTAATGACCGGTAGATGGTCTCTTGGCGGCTAACAGAAGAAATCGTTCTGTAACTCTTAGATGCACTTCCGTCCGATGCTTCCTTTGCGTCCTTCAGAAAGAATACATTCGTTATCTAATGAGTGTTGGCCAGCGACAGAGAACATGAATGGCTTCTTCTTCTTCTATGTGCACTGTCCCTTCAGGACGTAGGCGATCATGGTTCTCCACGTCACCCTATCCCTGGTGGCTCTTAGTATGTTTGCTCCCGTTACACCTCGCAGCCCCCGTTCCGTCATCCACCTGATCAGGCCCTGCAAATATGTTATCCGATGCCTTCCTCTGTCTCTTTCCTTCTATCTGGCCAGTCAGTATCAGGTTCTCCAAGCCCTCTTTCCTCATTGCATGTCCCAGGAACTTCAGTTGTCTCTTTCTGATGCTCACTATTAATTTCCTTTTCACTGCCATTCTTTCCAACACCCTATCGTTGCTTGCATGCTCAGCCCACGATATCCGCAGCATCCTTCTGTAGAACCAAATTTCCGCTGCCTCAAGTTTTGTCCTCATTTTCTATGATATTGTCCAGCATTCACTGCCGTATTGAATAACTGGCATCACATAGCAATCCAACTCTCTTTTCTTCGTTTCTAGTGAAAGCTTCCTGTGTGTTAGTACTTTGCTCAGCTTCTGGAACGCGTCCTTTGCCATGCCAATTCGCCTTCGAATCTCTGTGTCGCACTTTCCATCTCCTGTTAGAACACTTCCTACAAGATATTAAATTAGTAAATTAGTTAAGCATTGCTATTTGAAGAGTAAGCCATCCTACATCGGTTGCTTGAAAGGAATGCTTGAAATATATAAAGATAAGATCCTTATAGAGGCATTGAGCCAGCTGCTTGTCCATCAAGTAAACCATTTAACATACACAAATGACTTGAATATATATGTTAAGAACAAAATAGAAATGAATATGTTAAAGGTAATATTTAAAAAAAACTCCAAGTACGACATCAGAATAGAGAAATGTGTACTATTACTAATATTACATGTAGGTAATATCAGACAGATTTTAGTCAATAATACAAAAATCCTCACTCATACACACTGTAAAAAGAACCTTCAGATATTAGAGGCCATCTACATTAAATCCAAAAACCCCACACTTAATAAAATCACGTTTAAATCTGGTCATAACACATTACATTGCATTTAAATATATGGTTCTGTTATCATTTCGCGTTATCACGCGGTGTGAGGTCATAAAACCGCATTGCAAATTTGCGAACTGCGTTTGTTATTTTTGGTAACTATTGCCGTTGGCTAGCGGAGTTTTATGCCAACACAAAATAAAATCGTCGCTGATGGGGGATGTTATTGTGTTACCGTCTTTATAACCTCTCTGAAGATGGCTCATGTGAGCTTAGAACAAACTTAATAAAAAAATTATCCAAGTGTTGGAGAATTTTTGTCTTTATTTTCAACTGAAATTAAAGCCAAAATACGACGTTTAGAACGACTCATGATTAAACATAATAGACATTCATTGTCTCTTATATTTAACAGTATATGTTTAGGAAATATTACAAATATATACACTCCCGATCAAAAATTTAAGGCCACTTAAAAATCTTTAAAAAGAATTTTTTTTTACGGATAGATTTTAAACTCCTCCCACTTAAGGTTACCAATACTACAATCTGAATGTTTATGGAAACAAAAAGCTATATTCCAAACATTTTATTCAGAAATTTACATTTTTATAAAATGAGGCTTTTTACACATGATCAAAATCATAAGACCAGAGACAAAAATTCTACGAAATTGTACAAAAAGTGTATGAAAAGTGTATGAAAACATTCAACAACCAAATTTAATAATGGGTTCTATCTCCACTGCTTTTCATGACTTCAAAAATTCTATCGAGTATGCTAGAAATAAGCGTTTCCGTTAAGAATAAGAAAGGGATACTCGAATACGAAACATAAAAAAACAAAAATGAAAAAAGAAAGAAATATTTTGGGAGAATAACAAGTGTTAGAAAGAAAACTAAATTTTGGCCGTATTAATAAAGATGCCTGTGGGGCATGATGTGCGTTGTGGTGCAGTGGATATCTACTCGGAACAACAAATTGGAGAGCCGAGTTCGAATTCCAGTTGAATTCCTTGCTTTCACTTACGCACAAATACCCTTGGGAAAGGTATTAATCCGCCTCTTCCCTCCAGTTATGGGTCAAATAATAGAACAGATTGGGTTTTATAGCCTTGGCTGGCAACCAGTCTACCGCATAAAGCAATGGCAACTTACTGCGCGATAAACTTCTGCCCAGTCTCGAAAAAGACATGATCACCCAAAGTGTGTATCACGTATGTCACTTAAATGACTGACTGAATATAATAGTTGGAAACATAATTAAAACTTCTACTGGACATAAAATGGGGGATCTGTTTTCTATTGTTAGGAAGTAATAAACTGATCCCCCACTAATTACTATGTAATAATATAATACATCTCTTCTTCCTGTAGATATGAGTCAAATAACAGGACAGATTGGGTTCTATAGCCTTGGCTGGCAACCAGTCTACCGCAGAAAGCAATGGCAACCTACTGCAGGATAATATTCTGCCCAGTCAGTCATGTTTCGAAAAAGACATGATCGCCCAAAGCGTGTGTCACGTATGACACTTAACTGACTGACTGGCATAATTCTTACAATGATAGACAAAAATGCTTAATATCAAAGTACCAAGGGAACATGTATGAACTTACTGCTTGAGCTCACGGTCAGTTTTTCATCGACAGGTCATCTTCTGTCCCATGTTACGGTTTAATTACCGCTTGTGTCATTATGAGAACAAAAACTAAGAAATGCATTGTGTTCTTTCAACAAAGGAAACTAAAATATCACGAATTGAAGATTTTCAATATACAGGATTCTTTATTCACGATTTCAACTGGCATTGTCTATGAAACTTCGGACATCTCCTCCGCTACTTCTGTCATCTTCCATGACAGACTAATGGACCAGAACCTTTCTTCAGCCAGCATGACCTCTGACTGTCACCGACTATGATTCTCACTCTCACTAATCCCTCTCCACATTTCGGTGGACTGATCGTAACATGTCTTACCTAGAATGCGGACTGAATATGACTAGAGTCCCCTACCTTCCGGTCGAGTGGCACGTGATCACGAAAGTTTTAATTTATCCACGTACTTTTATTTTCTTTGTTTCTATTTGTGGAGAGTTCTGAAATCTCGATTTCACAGTTGGTTATCATAAAACTGCTGGGGTTTCAAGCCCAGATAAAACTATTTGCAATAGAATTGACTATGTATGTATTTTAAACTAATCAAGACACATTCTAGCACACGTGCACGTGATTCCGCGCCCAACAAGTATCACAGATGGACTATGTGTAAAAAAAAAAAAAAAAAAGAAAAAGAAAAAATAAGGTAGTACAAGAAAAAACACCAATTAAAAATACACAGATGAAAATATCATGAAAACCGCTTGAAACAATGGATAGTAAGGGAGAAAAATAGGTACCGTCACTAATTCACGGGAAAAACAGCATAGCGTAATGCAAAACGCCACTAACTTAACGAAAATAAATCGTTAATAATTGGTTGTATATTACTTTTTTATGCTATAAGTAAGCAATATTTCTTTTTAAATCAGCTTGATTTAACTTCCAACTTTCTAATTTTACTAAAATAAAGTGTCAGAAATATTTTGAAATATTTTTAAAATCGATAAACTTTTGTTTGTTTACAAATTTCTTAAGATTAAGAAAATGGCCGTTTTTTAAGAAAATTTAAGAAATTGAAATTAAATGTGATTTCAAATCTATATAATTTTTATCTGAAATTCACCAAAAATTTTTACTGAATGGAAATAATAAATTTCATCATTAGGCTTTTAATTAAATCTAAAATGAAATCTTCAAGAATGTTTTTTAATTTTAAAAATTTCATTTTAAAATCAGGTATCGAAAATTTATACTGAAAAGTGGCGGTACCTAGATAAAAAGAAGATGAACGCGGGAGCAGTGAGTAACGCAACGAGGAAAAAAGAACGGACTGATTTTTTTTTCCATGGAGAATTTAAAAAGATGTATAGAATCGATCGCACACAAGGAATCATGTAAAGGTCAGGCAGATAACAGCTAAAATGAGAAATGAAATCCCTTATCATTGCCACAAGACAAACTGCATAAAAAAACACTGACCAAACTCAGAAAAAAACTGTAAATTCTACTTCTGGGAAGACAAATGTATGACTATAAACCACAGTAGGTTAAAAAAGGATATAAAATTAGTCACAACAGTGTAATGAGAGTCAAACACTGGAAACTGTGAAAACGACTCTGCGTTGATCATGTAAATAAACCATAGACTCATAGAAAACAAAAATACAATAGATTTTGAGATTTTCATAGATCTCCACGTTCAGGCGGGAAGGCCGGTGTTGTAAACAAAGAAAATAAGATCTGCCATATTGCTTATGTGTTTACGTTAACAGACTAAAAGCTGAAAATATCAGTTAAGTGCCATACGTGATACACGCTTGGGCGATCATGTCTCGAAAGAGACATGACTGACTGGGTAGAAGATTATCCCGCAGTAGGTTGCCATTGCTTTCTGCGCTAGACTGGTTGCCGACCAAGGCTATAGAACCCAATTTGTCCTGTTATTTAACCCATAACTGGAAGGAGGAGACGGATTAATACCTTTCCCAAGGGTATTTGCGCGTAAGTGAAGGCAATGGATTCAACTGGAATTCGAACCCGGCTCCTCGGTTTCTCGTTCCGAGCCGATATCCACTGTACCACAACGCGCTGAAAGTATAAGAATCTGAAAAATTAGAAAACTCCAAGAACTTTGCTCGGGAACTGCAAAGGGAATGGAATACGATGTTTAGAGTCATATTGGTATAGCTGGAATTTTACCCAAATACTAAAGACGAGATTAGATGAATTGAAAAATTGAAGTTGTTGGAATCTGAATGGACGCTGATAGTGTTTACAATCAGGCAATCTTCACTTGTGGTCATGGATTTTCTCGTTGACAGAATAGAAAACTCATGGTCATAAAGAAGCTTTACACCCTAAACACAAAGGAATGATATGTAAACAGGAAGAAAGGAATGCGCTAGA
The DNA here is from genome assembly GCA_037127315.1 of Ascarosepion bandense. Classification (NCBI taxonomy): domain Eukaryota; kingdom Metazoa; phylum Mollusca; class Cephalopoda; order Sepiida; family Sepiidae; genus Ascarosepion; species Ascarosepion bandense. Next base: position 2,681,354 of record JBBBDQ010001548.1, read on the forward strand.
GGATTCATCTGAATCGAAGACTGTGCCCATTTGGCCAAAATAGAATTTTGAAACAATGCAAAGAAAAATACAAAAATGTTTCGAAGAATAAAACAATAAATAAAGAAGATAAATGAGGTATAATCGAATGTCTGCTGATTCATAAAACGAATACAGAAGAAGGCAGGACAGGGTTGTGAAAATCATACATTGGGAAATGATGGAACGACTTGGCTTCGATTATGTAAACAAATGGGGGATCAGCACAGATCAGGGATTGTCCTGGAAAATAAAAATCACGTCATACTTTGGAATTTCTAGATCGACCATTCCATAAAAGAAAGAAGACATTAGAAGACTGTGGGGGGGAAAAAAAAGAAAGAAAAGAAAAAAGAACCGTCTAGAGCAATGCTGGTGAACAACAGAAGATAATAATAATAATAATAATAATAATAATAATAATAATAATAATATAAAATGAATATAAAAATCGCCACGATAGAGTTGGGCAATATTTACATTGGTCAATGTGCAAACATTATGGAAAAGCTGTAAACAAACACTGGTATGAACATCACCCAGCACCGGTTACAGAAATAGAAGATGTAACCATTCTATGGGATTACACCATCTACACAGACAGAAAAATTGAAGCAAACAGGCCAGACATTATTGTTAAAAACCAGAAGGAGAAAACTTGTCTATTAATTGATATGGCTTGTCCAGCGGATTGTAACATAACAATCAAGGAATTTGAAAAACTGTCAAAATATAAAGACCTGGATATAGAAATAGAAAAAATGTGGAAATTGAAAACAAGAGTTGTGCCAGTGATAGTAGGTGCACTTGGAATGATAAAAAATGGAACAAAACAACACATTGAAAGAATCCCTGGAAACCCCAGCTTAAGAGATATACAAAAGATTGTCTTATTAAGTACAGCCCACACACTAAGGAAAACTTTATCTATGTAATGCTGGAGATGATAGGGAAGATAGAAAAAGATGAAATGGAGCCATAACAACACGCCACTACCTGCCTTAGGTCTCCCCGCAGACTTGGTTGGTAGTGAGACCAAAGCAGAAATCGAAATATGATGAAAAATGACATAATAATAATAATAATAATAATAATAATAATAATAATAATAATAATAATAATAATGGTTATAATATTAATAATGATTGTAACATAGCAATCAAGGAATTCGAAAAACTCAAAATATAAAGACCTTGAAATTGAAATAGAAAAAATGTGGAAATTGAAAACAAGAATCGTGCCAGTGATAGCGGGTGCACTTGGAGTGATTAAAAATGGAACAAAACACATTGAAAGAATCCCTGGAAACCCCAGCTTAAGAGACATACAAAAAATTGTCTTATTAAGTACAGCCCACAGACTAAGGAGAACTTTGTCTATGTAACGCTAGGGATGATAGGGGAGATATTAAAAACATGAAATGGAGCCATAACAACACGCCACGACCTGTCTTAGGTCTTCCCGCAGACTTGGTTGTTAGTGCGACCATAGCAGAAATATGATGAAAAATGACATAATAATAATAGTAATAATCATAATAATAATAGTAATATTAATAAAAGTAATGATGATAATAATAGAAAATCTGTTTCGTTTTAGTAATGCACAAAAAGAAAACAAGTTACAAGAGATTAAATTGATTGCAAGATTACAACTAAATTTTGGCATAAAATGTAAATAATCGCCCCAAGTAGATTGGAATATGAAATTCGAAGAAATAAAAGAGAATGAAATAAGCGTACATCATAAACAAATAATATCTCCTCTCTCACAAAACTGCATTCTCTCTCTCTCATGATCCTTTCTCTGTCCACCCCACTCTCATTAGTATTCTCATCCTTCTCTTACCCACTTTCTGACAACCCCTATAACCTGTCACTCTTTCTCATAACTTTGCTCTTATGTAACCCTCTGCAAAACAGTGGCAGTAAAATACCTTGCTTGGGGCGGCACGATTATAAAAATACAATTTATATTATTATTATAATGTGGATATAAAGTGGGGGATCAATTCTACATTACAATAAAATATAAACTGATCCCTCACTTTATGGCCACAGTCATCCTTCTCTTACCCACTTTCTGACAACCCTTATAACCTGTCACTCTTTCTCATAACTTTGCTCCTATGTAACCCCCTGCAAAACAGTGGCAATAAAATGCCTTGTTGGGGCGGTACGATTATAAAAAAAAAGACAGATTGTCCAACGGTTACAATCTCCAAGAATTTAAATGTAAAATCAATAATCATCTCTTATCTCACTAACCTGCATTCTCTCTCTCATGCTTCTTTCTCCGTCGACTCCACTCTCATCAGTATTCTCATCCTTAACTTACCCACTTCCTGACACCCCCTATAACCTGTCACTCTTTCTCATAACTTTGCTCCTACGTAACCTCCTGCGCAACAGTGGCAGTAAAATGCCTTGCTTGGTACGATACGATTATAAAAAGAAAAGATAGATAGATAGATAGATAGATAGATAGATAGATAGATAGATAGATAGCCCAACAGTTACAATCTTCTAGAATTTAAATGTAGAGTCAATAATCATCTCTTATCTCACTAACCTGCATCCTCTCTCTCATGCTCCTTTCTCCGTCGACTCCACTCACATTAGTATTTTCATCCTTCTCTTACCCACTTTCGGACACCGCCTATAACCTGTCACCTTTTCTAATAACTTTCCTCTTATGTAACCCCCTGCAAAACAGTGGCAGTAAAATGCCTTGTTTGGGGCGATATGATTATAAATAAAAATCTATACTACTATAATGTAGACACAAAGTGGGGGATCAATTCTACATTAAAATCAATATATAAACTGATCCCTCACTTTATGACCACATTAATCCTTCTCTTACCCACTTTCTGACACCGCCTATAACCTGTCACTCTTTCTAATAACTTTCCTCTTATGTAACCCACTGCAAAACAGTGGCAGTAGAATGCCTTGTTTGGGGCGATATGATTATAAAAAAAAATATCTGAGGAACAAAACTTAAACAGTAGAAACGTAATAAAAAGTAGAAATAAATGGGATGCGTCAATAATAAAGTAATTCGGGACCCTTCCTAGGCTAGACAAGACGACATTATTGACAAACTAGAAAGTTAACAATGATATGAAACCGCCAATAAAAGTACTAAAATGCCAGATGAAAAATAAATGAAGAAAAAAGAGAACTTTTCGGAATCAAAAAACTGAGTTCAGCTGGTTAAAATGGGATTTGAAAACGCGTACAACAGAGCAGAGAAGGGATTATGATAATTACTCGCAGCAATAATGATAATCTAAACTTATTTATAAATGGAACTCTGTGTGTGTGTGTGTGTGTGTGTGCGTGCGTGTATGTGTGTGTGTGTGTGTGTGTGTGTGTCCGTTAGCTATAGACTCCGAAACGGCTGAACCGATTTTTTGAAAATTTACACAGTTGTACTATAAGCGTCTGCGAGTGTTCTTAGTTAGGTTTTGTGTCGAGATACCCCCGATAAATAACAAAAATCGGGTTATAGAAGGAATGGTCCGATTTTAATCAAATTTGATACACTCATAGACAAAGACATAAGAAACGATATTCAGAGATTTCAAGGTTGCAGTTCTTACAATAGTGTAGAAAATCGATAGATCTGTCTGCGGATGACTATATATATATATATATATATATATATATATATATATATATATATATATATAAGGCAAGATGTTTGTGTGTGTATCTGTTTATCTGTCTGTATGTCCTTTATACAAATCCACAATTTTTATCCGATTCTCACCAAACTTCACACAAATATTCTTTAGGATTTTAGTCAGGTCATGGGCGACTTATTTTTGCCAATTTCTCCCCGGTTTTGCTTTAACTGGAAACAACTATTGCTTTTTAATAGTCTTACGTGCCAACGTCCAAAGTGTCTGAGCTCCAGGACCATGGAGTAGTTTTAAAGCTTTCATTACACCCGAGCAACGCCGGGTGTAATTTCACCACTCCTAGTGGTGAAATTAACCGTTTCCATACAGGAAACATCCAACATTCATTGAACAAACAGTTAACTTTACTGTTGATTGAAATTTTTAAAATATTTTTCTTAAAACAATTTTTCAGAAAAGAAAATGGACTTCACGTCTACTAACTGTTATCACTTTTGCTGGTATTAATAGAAGATTTTTTGGAAAGTTAACAGCTTTGTTACATAATAATTTTCTCTTTCTGTTACATGTACGATAAATATTTGTTGTTGCTGCCGTTGAAAATATTCACATGATGTGCTTTTTGCTATCTTGTAATCATTTTTTGTTTTCAAATTTGTTGGCGAAATCTAGAATATCTGATGAACATTTATAGAATTCATTTGTTCGAAGACATTTTTAACAATTGACACGAGAAAACAGTTGTATACACATGATAGTTTACATCTCTCAGGGGTTTTGGACGCCATGCTTGATGTCCATATAAAATTTAGATCTGAAGAGGATATTTAAGAAGATGACTCGAGTTTTCTGTTTAATATTTTCCCTATTTACGCTATTTACATTGTTCAGACTATCGTCCTCATCTTCATTGCCATATTCACAACGTTTTGACTGTTGTATGCTTCGGCCTTCTTTAGGTGATATGAATTTTGAACTGAACCCTTTATTTCGCTCACCGGAGTAGATAGTTCTAGTTCCATAAGTGATGCCTCTTCTATCTGTTATCTTCCTTTAATTTAATTATCCAAGTTTTTTGTTCACCTCTGCTATAGCTCAGTTCTCTCTTTCCAGTATCAATAGAGTTCAAAAGCGTTTTTGCGTCCTGCAACCACTCTGCAACCACTCTCTCACAGACGGGATGTGGCAAACCTCTCTCTAAAAAAAAATGTTGGACTTTTTGCATACATTGTATAACTGTGCAGACAGTCATAGCCTAACACATTTTATAATTCACTAATAGAAGGCTTAACCAATCAGGAAGCTCAAAATATTCAATGCGACGTGTATTAAAAGGGGCCATATTTTTCCAAGTATTGCTGATCTAATCCAGTTCTGGAGAGTGTCTGATTCGGGAGTGTTAATCTTTGACGTTGTTTCATTGAACAGATTACGTGCTGCGAGGATACTCTATATCCATATATTATGACAAACATGGTCAACAGATGCCAAGTGGATACTCTATATCCATAACCTATGACGGACATGGTCAACAGATGCCAAGAGGCTATATGTCCATAACCTATGACGGACATGGTCAACAGATGCCAAGCGGATACTCTATATCCATAACCTTTGACGGATATGGTCAACAGATGCTAAGAGGATACTCTACATCCATAACCTTTGACGGATATGGTCAACAGATGCTAAGAGGATACTCTGTATCCATAACTTATGACGGACATGTTCAACAAATACCAAGAGGCTACTCTACATCCATAACCTTTGACGGACATGGTCAACAGATGTCAAGAGGATACTCTATATCCATAACTTATGACGGACATGGTCAACAGATGCCATGAGGATGCTCTATAACCATAACTTATGACGGACATGTTCAACAGATGTCAAGACGATACTCTGTATCCATAACCTATGACAGACATTGTCAACAGATGCCAAGAGGATACTCTATATCCATTACCTATGACGGATACGGCCAACAGATGCCAAGAGGATACTCTATATCCATTACCTATGACGGACATGGTCAACAGATGCCAAGAGGATGCTCTATATCCATAACTTATGACAGACATTGTCAACAGATGCCAAGAGGATACTCTATATCCATTACCTATGACGGACACGGCCAACAGATGCCAAGAGTATACTCTATATCCATAACTTATGACATACATATTCAACAGATGCCCAGAGGATACTCTACGTCCATAACCTTTGAAGGACACGTTCAAGAGACGCCAAGAGGATACTCTATGTCTATAAACTATGACGGACATGTTCAATAGATGCCAAGAGGATACTCTATATCCATTACCTATGACGGACACGGCCAACAGATGCCAAGAGGATACTCTATATCCATAACTTATGACGGACATGTTCAACAGATTTCAAGAGGATACTCTATATCCATAACTTATGACAGACATTGTCAACAGATGCCAAGAAGATACTCTATATCTATTACCTATGACGGACATGGTCAACAGATGCCAAGAGGCTACTCTATGTCCATAACTTATGACGGACACGGTCAACAGATGCCAAGAGGCTACTCTATGTCCATAACTTATGACGGACATGGTCAACAGATGCCAAGAGGATACTCTACATCCATAACCTTTGACGGACATGGTCAACAGATGCGAAGAGTATACTCTATATCCATTACCTATGACGGACATTGTCAACAGATGCGAAGAGTATACTCTATATCCATTACCTATGACGGACATGGTCAACAGATGCCAAGAGGCTACTCTATGTCAATAACTTATGACGGACATATTCAACAGATGTCAAGAGGATACTCTATATCCATAACCTATGACAGACATTGTGAACAGATGCCAAGAGGATACTCTATATCCATTACCTATGACGGACACGGCCAACAGATGCCAAGAGGATACTCTATATCCATAACTTATGACAGACATATTCCACAGATGCCAAGAGGATACTCTACGTCCATAACCTTTGAAGGACACGTTCAAGAGATGCCAAGAGGATACTCTATGTCTATAAACTATGACGGACATGTTCAATAGATGCCAAGAGGATGCTCTATATCCATTACCTATGACGGACACGGCCAACAGATGTCAAGAGGGTACTCTATATCCATAACTTATGACAGACATTGTCAACAGATGCCAAGAGGATACTCTATATCCATTACCTATGACGGACATGTTCAATAGATGCCAAGAGGATACTCTATATCCATTACCTATGACGGACACGGCCAACAGATGCGAAGAGTATACTCTATATCCATTACCTATGACGGACATGGTCAACAGATGCCAAGAGGCTACTCTATGTCCATAACTTATGACGGACACGGTCAACAGATGCCAAGAGGCTACTCTATGTCCATAACTTATGACGGACATGGTCAACAGATGCCAATAGGATACTCTACATCCATAACCTTTGACGGACATGGTCAACAGATGCGAAGAGTATACTCTATATCCATTACCTATGACGGACATGGTCAAGAGATGCGAAGAGTATACTCTATATCCATTACCTATGACGGAAGGACATGGTCAACAGATGCGAAGCGTATACTCTATATCCTTACCTATGACGGACATGGTCAACAGATGCGAAGAGTATACTCTATATCCATTACCTATGACGGACATGGACAACAGATGCCAAGAGGATGCTCTATATCCATAACTTATGACGGACATGTTCAACAGATGTCAAGAGGATACTCTATATCCATAACTTATGACAGACATTGTCAACAGATGCCAAGAGGATACTCTATATCCATTACCTATGACGGACATGTTCAATAGATGCCAAGAGGATACTCTATATCCATTACCTCTGACGGACACGGCCAACAGATGCCAAGAGTATACTCTATATCCATAACTTATACCAGACATATTCAACAGATGCCAAGAGGATACTCTACGTCCATAACCTTTGACGGAAATGGTCAACATATGCGAAGAGTATACTCTATATCCATTACCTATGACGGACATGGTCAATAGATGCGAAGAGTATACTCTATATCCATTACCTATGACGGACATGGTCAACAGATGCCAAGAGGCTACTCTATGTCCATAACTTATGACGGACATGTTCAACAGATGTCAAGAGGATACTCTGTATCCATAACCTATGACAGACCTTGTCAACAGATGCCAAGAGGATACTCTATATCCATTACCTATGACGGACACGGCCAACAGATGCCAAGAGGATACTCTATATCCATAACTTATGACAGGCATATTCAACAGATGCCAAGAGGATACTCTTCGTCCATAACCTTTGAAGGACACGTTCAAGAGATGCCAAGAGGATACTCTATGTCTATAAACTATGACGGACATGTTCAATAGATGCGAAGAGGATACTCTATATCCATTACCTATGAAGGACACGGCCAACAGATGCGAAGAGGATACTCTATATCCATTATCTATGACGGACATGGTCAACAGATGCCAAGAGGATGCTCTATATCCATAACTTATGACGGACATGTTCAACAGATGTCAAGAGGATACTCTATATCCATAACTTATGACAGACATTGTCAACAGATGCCAAGAGGCTACTCTATGTCCATTACCTATGACGGACATGGTCAACAGATGCCAAGAGGATGCTCTATATCCATAACTTATGACAGCAATTGTCAACAGATGCCAAGAGTATACTCTATATCCATTACCTATGACGGACATGGTCAACAGATGCGAAGAGTATACTCTATATCCATTACCTATGACGGACATGGTCAACAGATACCAAGAGGCTACTCTATGTCCATAACTTATGACGGACATGGTCAACAGATGCCAAGAGGATACTCTACATCCATAAACTTTGACGGAAATGGTCAACAGATGCGAAGAGTATACTCTATATCCATTACCTATGACGGCCATGGTCAACAGATGCCAAGAGGCTACTCTATGTCCATAACTTATGACGGACATGTTCAACAGATGTCAAGAGGATACTCTGTATCCATAACCTATGACAGACCTTGTCAACAGATGCCAAGAGGATACTCTATATCCATTACCTATGACGGACACGGCCAACAGATGCCAAGAGGATACTCTATATCCATAACTTATGACTGGCATATTCAACAGATGCCAAGAGGATACTCTTCGTCCATAACCTTTGAAGGACACGTTCAAGAGATGCCAAGAGGATACTCTATGTCTATAAACTATGACGGACATGTTCAATAGATGCGAAGAGTATACTCTATATCCATTACCTATGACGGACATGGACAACAGATGCCAAGAGGATGCTCTATATCCATAACTTATGACGGACATGTTCAACAGATGTCAAGAGGATACTCTATATCCATAACTTATGACAGACATTGTCAACAGATGCCAAGAGGATACTCTATATCCATTACCTATGACGGACATGTTCAATAGATGCCAAGAGGATACTCTATATCCATTACCTCTGACGGACACGGCCAACAGATGCCAAGAGTATACTCTATATCCATAACTTATACCAGACATATTCAACAGATGCCAAGAGGATACTCTACGTCCATAACCTTTGAAGGACACGTTCAAGAGATGCCAAGAGGATACTCTATGTCTATAAACTATGACGGACATGTTCAATAGATGCCAAGAGGATACTCTATATCCATTACCTATGACGGACACGGCCAACAGATGCCAAGAGTATACTCTATATCCATTACCTATGACGGACATGGTCAACAGATGTCATGAGGATACTCTATATCCATAACTTATGACAGACATTGTCAACAGATGTCAAGAGGATACTCTATATCCATAACTTATGACAGACATTGTCAACAGATGCCAAGAGGCTACTCTATGTCCATTACCTATGACGGACATGGTCAACAGATGCCAAGAGGATGCTCTATATCCATAACTTATGACAGAAATTGTCAACAGATGCCAAGAGTATACTCTATATCCATTACCTATGACGGACATGGTCAACAGATGCGAAGAGTATACTCTATATCCATTACCTATGACGGACATGGTCAACAGATACCAAGAGGCTACTCTATGTCCATAACTTATGACGGACATGTTCAACAGATGTCAAGAGGATACTCTGTATCCATAACCTATGACAGACCTTGTCAACAGATGCCAAGAGGATACTCTATATCCATTACCTATGACGGACACGGCCAACAGATGCCAAGAGGATACTCTATATCCATAACTTATGACAGACATATTCAACAGATGCCAAGAGGATACTCTACGTCCATAACCTTTGAAGGACACGTTCAAGAGATGCCAAGAGGATACTCTATGTCTATAAACTATGACGGACATGTTCAATAGATGCCAAGAGGATACTCTATATCCATTACCTATAACCGACACGGACAACAGATGCCAAGAGGGTACTCTATATTCATGAACATTACCAACATTGTTAACATTCCCACAATTCGGACTAACATTACCTTCAAAAAATATGTGAAGAAATTCTTAATCTCCAGAAGAATCCAAGACGTAAATAAGCACAAATCCATGTGTCCAATCGACGCAGAAACACAGAACTACCCTATGATGTTTATGCACTCATTTAAACATTCTGGTCTGCGTTACCATTGACTTAACTTGAAAATCGGTGCTATTTTAAGGCCATCACAATCTGCCAATTGTCAAAAGCTTTATAGTATTCACCCCTAGAATAAAAATGGATCCCAGTCATGCCAACGTCCCTTTCATGTTTAACGGAACCGGAACATTTCCTGTGCGACTTTATTACTCGATGACTATTGTTAAAGCACAAGGCTAAACTCTTTATAAAGTCGAGATTTACCTGCAGCAGCCAGTTTTCACTCGCTATCGGTTGCATGTGGCATTTTCATGATCACAAGAGCAACAGAGTGTTAATGCTAAACAGAGATGACATCCAATGCACAAGACACGGTTTTACATAGATTAGAAATATCGTGTAAAATTAAGTACTGTGATACCATTTACTTGGCCCTATAGCCGCGCCAGGGGAATGGTCAAGCCTATTTAATTCTGGGTTTGCAGTCTATGGAAAACTTGGGCGCAGGACCTGAATGTATCGTTGTATCCGAGTAACAGTTCACTATTAGTGTAGCAACATCGAGCATTGTTTCTTTCTAAATATTTATGAATCCGTTAAGAATTTTCTTCTTTTTCTGATGTTCTCAGGTGACCTTAGCTTATATATTATGGAACAACATTAGAATATATTTATTTGTGAGCAACTTGATCGCATTTCATGTTTCCATCATCTTGTAGAAACGGAGATAATTAGATTACATTTCTTTGATGACGCTCATATTCTGCAATCATTGTAAATTGCTCAAAATCTTTATAAGAGCATCAATAATGTAATAATCTTCGGAATAAAATTACATGTACCACAAAAAAAAAAAATCATCTTTCTCTAATGCCCACATAAAAAATACATCTCTAGATTACACATGACCCATGCCTTAATAGAAAAAATTAAGACAAATGCTGCTATTAGCTTTGATGTGAGGAGAATGCATATCATTTATATTTCTTACGTTCCATCTTTCTTACGTTCAGATTATTAACGAACTAGCAGTATTGCCCGGCGTTGCTCGGGTGTAATGAAAGCTTTAAAACTATCCATGGTCCTGGAGCTCAGACTCTTTGGACGTTGGCACGAAAGACAAAAAAGTTTTCAGTTAAAGCGAAACCGTAGACTGAAAGAAAAATAAATGGATGTAAGTCAAATTTTGATTTCCTGGTATCGATTTACATATATATATATATATATATATATATATATATATTATCGATTTTCTGCATTGTTCTAAGAACTACAACCTTGGAACTTCTGAATATAGTTTCTCATGGCTTTGTCTATGAGTGTATTAAATATGATTAAAATCGGACAACTTCTTCTATAACCATAGTTTTTGATTATCGATTTTCGATATTTATCAGGGGTACCTCGACACAAAACCTAAGAACACTCGCAGACGCTTATAGTAAAACTGTGTAAATTTTCAAGAAAATCGGTTAAGTGAATGCAGGATATTCAACTGGAATTCGAACTCGGCTCACCGATTTCTCTTTCCGAGTCGATATCCACTGCACCACAAGGCACATCCGTCACTATACGCTTACAGCACCTGGTATTCCCAAGCCGTCACCCATCTAAGTACTGACCAGGCTCAACGTTGCTTAACTTCGGTGATCGAGCGAGAACTGGTGTATTAAGAGCGAATGAAAGAACATAAAAAATGAATAAAAAAACTACATGAGAAAAGGGTGAAAAACAAAACGTGAATAAAACGAAAAATCTTGAAGAAGACTGAGAAAGAAGTGGAAACCAAACGATGATCCAAAAAGTAAATATAGATTTTAGTGAGAGCAAATGAAGGATCGATATAATTGGCAATATAGAAAGAAAGGAAAACTAGTGTCAAGGCACACACTCATGTTTAAAAATAATTTAATTGATCAGAATGAGAAAAATGGGACGTGTATCTTCGTATGTGCAGTGCTTTAAATCAGTACTGTTTTCACGTATCATATATATATATATATATATATATATATATATATATATAGAGAGAGAGAGAGAGAGAGAGAGAGAGAGAGAGAGAGAGGGGGGGGGGAGAGGAGGGAGAGAGAGAGGGGGTGGAGGGAGAGAGATAGACGAACAGAGTCAAAAGAAGATTTAATGAGATAGAAAAGATGGAGCGTTTAATTTTAGCTATCTCTGAAATTCTCTCTTCTCAATAGATCTCTACTATAATTGTCTCCCTTAGGTAAAACTGTATATTATCATAGTTACTTAGATGCTATCATATAACCATAAGTGAGTAAATATCCGCTTTCATTTTTCGCCCGTCACAGACGGAACACACGAGTAATCGTCTTCGGTTTCCAGTTCTGAAATCCTGGAATTCTTTTACCCTTTTTCTCTATTTTTGTCTTTACTTCGCTCAGCCCATAGAGATCATCACCAAGCTCGATCGAGATCCAGAGACAGACGGAAAATTCCTGGGAATTATCGTTGGCGACAGTGAAGAGTCTATTACTGGTCATTCGTGCTCATGATGATGATGATGATGATGATTTTTTTGATGATGATGATAAATATAAAATAGACAGCAATGATAGTAATTTGGCATTTTCTTAACTGAAAGGTTGAGTGCAAAGAGCAGACAGAACAAGAAGCAGAACCGGCCTCATATAGTTACCGAATGAGAACTGTCGTTATTGCGTTTATCAATTAGACAAAATTTAATTGTTTTTATTGTATCAATTTCAAAAGTAACAGAATCAAATGTGAACAAACGAAGATATTCTATTTCCCTCGTAACCTTTCAGTCCTTTGTGCTCCCTTTCCTCAACCCATCGCTATTTATGCCAATAAACTCTCAATCAGCGTATTCTACTTCGTGCTATAAAGCGGATACTATCATATTAATTATACAAATGTACTATTAACTAGATATTTTAATTGATTTCTATCGATTGTGATCTTTTAATTACAAACATTTATTTTTATTGAAAACTATCATTTTAACTACTTAAATACACATTTGTATAGAGCATTCTTCTTTATGTCTACGGCTATATCGTGTTGAATGCACCGGTCCCCCCGCCCGATCACCGAAGTTAAACAACATCGAGCCTGGTCAGTACTTAAATGGGTGACCATTTGGGAATACCAGGTGCTGTAAATGTAAAGAACAAGAATGGTCTACATGTCCTCCAGGTTTGGGGGTTGGGTTCAGGTCTAACAACCCTGCCCCATAACAAAACAGTTTGTTACAGCAACAAAAAGTTGCTGCCCTATGCACCATTGGGTGTAATGGATAAATGATGATTCTTCTTTTTGATCCGTGAATTCAGGACGTGGGCGATCATTGACTTCCACTTGCCCCGTATCCCTTAACATTTTTCCTATTAGTCAGTTAAGCGCCATACGTGATACATGCTTGGGCGATCATGTCTCGAAAGAGACATGACTGACTGGGCAGAAGATTATCCCGCAGTAGGTTGCCATTGCTTTCTGCGGTAGACTGGTTGCCGACCAAGGCTATAGAACCCAATCTGTCCTGCCATTCAACTCATAGCTGGAGGGAGGAGAAATAGATTATATTACATTATTATATTAAGTAAAATTAGTGGGGGATCAGTTTATTACTTCATGACAACAGAAAACCGATCCCCCACTTTATGCCCGGTAGAAGTTTTAATTATGTTTCCATCTATTATATTCAGTCATTAGTTAAGCGCCATACGTGATACATGCTTGGGCGATCATGTCTCGAAAGAGACATGACTGACTGGGCAGAAGATTATCCCACAGTAGGTTGCCATTGCTTTCTGCGGTAGACTGTTTGCCGACCAAGGCTATAGAACCCAGTCTGTCCTGCTATTTAACCCATAACTGGAAGGAAGAGACGGATTAATACCTTTCCCAAGGGTATTTGCGCGCAAGTGAATACAATGGATTCACCTGGAATTCGAACTCGGCTCCCCGGTTTCTCGTTTCGAGCCGATATCCACTGTACCACAACGCACATTCCTATTAGTATCTCTCCCAAACCCAGTTTCGTTATCTAATTCCTCAAGCCCATCAAGTATGTCTCGTGCTGCTTTCTCCTGTCTCTCTATCCTTCCGTGAGTATCAGATTCTCTAAGCACTCTTTCCTCATTACATGTCCCAGAGACCTCAGCTGTCTCTTCCTGATGCTAAGTATTAGTTTCTTTTTTGTTTGCATCCTCTCTAAAATCTTGTCGTTGTTCACATGTTCGATCCGTTGTATCCTCAGTATCCTTCTGTAGAACCACATTTCTATAGGTACGAGTTTTTGAGGAGATTGTCCAGCATTCGCTGCCATACAGGAGGACAGATTTCATGTAACACTCCAGTATTCTTTTCTTTGTTTCCAATGAAATCTTCTTGTCTCTCAATACTTTACTTGGCCTTTGGAATGCATCCTTGGTCATGCCAATACGTCTTTAGATCTCATTTTCCCAATTTACACCCTTGGTTAGTACATTTCCCAGATATCTAAATTTCTGTACCGGCTTGATTTCTAATGTGCCATGTTCTTTCAGGACGTGGGCGATCATGGACTTCCACTTGCCCCTATACCTTGTTGCTATTAACATTTTCCCTCCCAAACACTGTTCCGCCATCCACTTGCTCAAGCCCATCAAGTATGTCTCACACTAATTTCCCCTGTCTTTCTTTCCCTCTATCTGTCCTGTGAGTATTAGATTCTCCAAACTCCTTTCCTCATTACATTCCCAGAAACCTCAACTTTTACTTCCTGGTACCAAGTATAAGTTTCCTTTTCATTTGCATCCTCTCCAAGACCTTGTCGTTGCACATATTTGGTCCATGGTATCCTCAGTATCCTTCTGTAGAACCACATTTCTGTTGCTTCAAGTCTCTCCATCTTTGAGGAGATGGTCCAGCATTCGCTGCCATACAAGAGGACATATATCACATTACATTCCAGTACTATTTTCATTGTTTCCAATGAAATCTTCTTGTCTCTCAAGACTCAGCCTTCGGAATGCATCCTTGATCATGCCAATACGCCTTCGGATCTCAGTGTCGCCCTTTCCGTTTTCTGTTAGAACGCTTCCCAGAGCCTTACCAGAATGATATAATTGAATCCCACAGAGACAGCGTTTAAATAGCTGTTGTTTCGATTTACATACACTTTTAAAATAGATAACAAACTTTCAATATTTTATTGAAAACTATAATTTTAAACATCTACAATTTTGTAGTTTTCGCATATAGCGTATAAGTCGTTTTGACACTAATCTCACCCTAAAATATTGCAAACATTTCTTTGTCCTTCTTTTCTTTTTTTTTAAAACTAAATTGTCTGAAATCTCAAACTTATTTATAAATGGAACTTTGTCTCTGTGTGTGTGTGTGTGTGTGTCCGTTACCGATAGACACCGAAACGCCTGAACCGATTTTCTTGAAAATTTACACAGTTTTACTATAAGCGCCTGCGAGTGTTCTTAGCTAGGTTTTGTGTCGAGGTATCGCCGATAAATATCGAAAATCGATAATCGAAGAAAATCGGGTTGTAGAAGGAGTGGTTCGATTTTAATCAAATTTGATACACTCATAGACAAATACATAAGAAACGATATTCAGGAGATTCAAGGTTGCAGTTCTTACAATAGTGCAGAAAATCGATAGTATATATATATATATATATATATAAGGCAAGATGTCTGTGTGTGTGTCTGTTTATCTGCTTGTATGTCTGTATTTTTTTCAGCCCTTTTATTTTAGTTTTTGCTTCGGGTTTGACTCTAAGTAGGTATAATTGTATTCTTAGTCTCACCCATGATACCATTTACTCAGAGGACTTATTTAGCCTTCAAAATTCAGTTTACGACGAAAAAAACTTATTTAATATCGATACCAGGAAATCAAAATTTGACTTACATCCATTCATTTTTCTTTCAGTCTACGATTTCGCTTTAACTGGAAACAACTATTGCTTTTTAGTGTTTCGTGCCAACGTCCAAAGAGTCTGTGCTCCAGGACCATGGATTAGTTTAAAAGCTTTTATTATACCCGAGCAACGCCGGGCTATGCTGCTAGTTGATTTATAAAAGACACTGGTAACTGGCCAGTGATTATTTTATCTAGAATTTTATCAATGAAACCATGTTGACTGTATAACAAGAACACTTTTTAAAATTATGATACTGTCGTGGACCCGGTTAAAGGTCCAGCAAGAATAACGCAAAAAAAACAAAAACAAAAAAAACAACAAAAAAAAAAACAGAAAACAAATAGGAAAATACGAATATATATAAAATACGGAAAGTATACAATACTTGGAACTTGGTTAGTAGGAACGATAATACGAGTTATTGTGGAATGCTATGATTCGACCCTCGGGACTCGTAATGTTTGTTAAGGTAGCAGTGTTCGTTGACCGACTCTCGGCTGATTTCGGGCCGCTCTCCTCAGGCTACTCTCTCTCACCTCTTGTGAGGGGAAATATAAATAATGCTTGGAAGAGTCCATTCAGTCTGTCGGTGATGCCGCCATGACAGATACTTTGCTATTAATATTCTTAAAAATAATCTTCAGAAAAACGATTCGATTAAAAAATAAAAAAAGGACATTTAATTAGATAATTGCTGAATTGAACTCTTTGAACTCTTTACATTTTGATGCCATAAAAACGTATTTTTAAAAATTAAATAACAATACAGTTTTGAATGAATTTGGAAGAGTCTACTTCTGTTTCAATGATTGTTCACTATAATTTTCTTGAGAGTAGAGCGTTATTTCACTTGAGGTTTCGGCATCTCATTCGTAAAAGAATTCCAGTTATTGCAGAACATCATTTTTCACTTCATATTTTACTTAAGTGCCGATATATATATATATATATATATATATATATATATATATATATATATATATTAATCATTTCACCCCGGACAAGGCGTAAATGCCACTGATGTGCGGGGAGCTACATAACTGAAAGAGGAGGGAGAAGAGGATTACAAACCAATTAGGAAGAAGCAATAGAAAGATGAAAATGCAGGTGTGATGACAGTTGCAAGGGGGGAGAGAAAAGAAAGGATATACGGGGTGGGGGAAGGGCTAGAGTCAAGTGGTTAGTAGATGAGTATTGACATTGCATTTAAATTTCTGGAGGTTGTAGCCGTCAGGAAAGCAAGAATACGGGAGCGAGTTCCACTGGCGGGAAGTGCGAGAGAAGAAGCTGCAGGAGTAGAATTGTCGTCTGCATTTGGTTAACCTAACTGTGAATGGGTGGGACACAGTTGCCAATCTGGTTGCACGAGTAAACACCTGTTGAGGAGGCACCAGTTACTTAAGTTCATCTGAGCAGAAGCCATGAAAGTACTTATAGAACAGACAAAGGGAGGCCACATCACGTCGGTGGGGAAGTGGCTGTAGTTGAGCCGCCAAGTCAGCACCTATCACGTTACTAACTCTCCTTTGGAGCCTGTCGAGAACACTGAGATTGAAAACTAATTTTAAACATCTACAATTTTGTAGTTTTCGCATATATCGTATAAGTCACTCTAAAAATATTGCAAAAATTTCTTTGTGCTTCTTTTCTTTTTTTAAAAAATAAATTGTCTGAAATTGATTTTACAAAAGACACTGGTAATTTCAAATCAGAATTGTAGTATTTAAAGGCCAGTGATTATTTTATCTAGAATTTTATCAACGAGACCATGTTGACTGTATAACAAGAACACTTTTTACAATTATGATACTTTGCTATTAATATTCTTAAAAATAATTTCCAGAAGAACATGATTCGATAAAAAAAGAGCATTTAATTAGATAATTGCTTAACTGAACTCTTTGAATTCTTTACATTTTGGTGCCATAAAAACGAATATTTAAAAAAATTAAATAACAATTTAGTTTTGAATGAATCTGGAAGAGTCTACTTCTGTTTCAAAAATTAAATAACAATACAGTTTTGAATGAATCTGGAAGAGTTTACTTCTGTTTCAAAAATTAAATAACAATATAGTTTTGAATGAATTTGGAAGAGTCTACTTCTGTTTCAAAAATTAAATAACAATTTAGTTTTGAATGAATTTGTAAGAGTCTACTTCTATTTCAAAAATTAAATAACAATTTAATTTTGAATGAATCTGGAAGAGTCTACTTCTGTTTCAATGATTGTTCACTATAATTTCCTTGAGAGTG
Organism: Ascarosepion bandense; assembly: GCA_037127315.1. Classification (NCBI taxonomy): domain Eukaryota; kingdom Metazoa; phylum Mollusca; class Cephalopoda; order Sepiida; family Sepiidae; genus Ascarosepion; species Ascarosepion bandense. The sequence goes on from JBBBDQ010001548.1 coordinate 2,699,790, forward strand.
GAGCGTGATTTCACTTGAGATTTCGGCATCTCATTCGTAAACAACCATTGTGAAGAATTCCAGTTATTGCAGAACATCTTTTTTCACTTCACATTTGACTTAAGTGACGATATGATATAAAATATTTCAATTCCTTACTGTTGAACGTGATTCATTTAGGCCTATATATCTTTGTTGATTTGTTCCCCATTGTTCAGTCAGTTAAGTGTCATACGTGAAACACGCTTAGGCGATCATGTCTCGACTGACTGGGTAGAAGATTATCCCGCAGTAGGTTGTTATTGATTTTTGCGGTAGACTGGTTGCCAGCCATTGCTATAGAACCCAATCTGTCCTGTTATTTAACCTATAACTGGAGGAAAGAGACGGATTAATATTTTTCCTAAGGGTATTTGTGCGTAAGTGAATGCAAGGAATTCAACTGGAATTCGAACTCGGCACCCCGATTTCTAGTTCCGAGCCGATATTCACTGCACCGGATGTGGAACTCTCTTCCAGTCCCACGCTTTCCAGCTAATGTAGAAAAAATTAAATGCAATGTCTATCGCTGTCTACTGTACTCCTGATTAGTCTTTTCTATTTCTACTCACTATTAATGTTTCTGTTGCTAATTCTCCCACCATCTGTAAACCCTTGCGTTTTAGGGGCTTTACTCCCTTGCTTCGGGTGATATCGATTAAAAAAATGGTTCGTGTCATTGTGCAATTATTTAACATTTGTAAACAGTTTTAAGCATCGACAAATCTTTTTTTATGACATTTTATGACGGGTCGATTGAAAAGTTTATAGAGACCGACCAAGATATTCTCAGGTTATGCGATCAAGTTAGTTTTTTGGGGTTTTGTTTTGTTTTCTTATCTTTTTTTTTTCACACTTACGGTTCATACACTTTTTCCATCGGTGTTGCAGTGCTTAGATCCCATTAGGGAAGAAGCTTTTCATTCTGTTGGTAAAAAAAAGTTATCAACAGCAGTTTAAGTGCCATACGTGATACACGCTTGGGTGATCATGTCTCTTTCGACTGAGCAGAAGATTTTCCCACAATAGGTTTCCATTACTTTCTGCGGTATACTGGTTGCTAACTATGGCTATAGAACCAAATCTGTCCTGCTATTTAACCCATATCCTTTCCAGGGGTATTTGCACGTATGTGAATACAATGAATTCAACTGGAATTCGAACTCGGCTCTCCGATTTCTCGTTCCAAGCCGATATCCACTCCACTACAACGCACGTCCAACGCGTTTGAGGTTATAACGATTCAAAAAAGAAAAAAAAAGGTTTCCTTTGACGGTTATTGTGCTATTACTTAATATTCGTAAACAGTTTTAAGCATTAAAAGATCATTTTTATATGACATTCAAAATTTTATTTTTCATCTTCTTTAACATCCCAAATTTTAATTCCACTTTTATATATTTAAATAAATCGAATAAATTAAAATAAACTGCAGAAAATACAGAATGGAATGCGGTTGGCAGCTTCTCATCAGAAGATATTTATCGGTCTCTATAACTTCCAAACAAATGTGCGCATTTGCAATGGAAAATTACAATTACAAGGTCAGTGGTTAATGGGTGCGTAACAAGTAGAATTTAATGTAGGAGGTAAGATTTAATGTTGTATTTAAAGTGATAGGTGAATAGGTAATAGGTGTGTTTGTATACCTTAAATACAAATAGGTAAAATTTAATGTGTATTTAAGCACAGTTTCTATAATTAATCTAATCTTCACGTCTATTGAACAGGTGAAGAGGCTCATCCCTTGTTCCCTGTTTAGGATGTGGTTTCCGGCTTTCTCTTTTCCAATCTTTTCACTGTTACGTAGCCCCCTGCGCATCAGTGGCGTTACCGCCTTACTCGGGGTGACATGATGAAAAAAAAAAAAAGATAAAAGTGTATGGCGTTTATGAATGACAAAATTGTTCAAATTTTTTCGTGTAAGGGAGAAAACTCTGACCTTTTAATTTGCACATAGAAAGTACCAAACAAAACAAAAATTTCAAATAAACACCCAAAATAAATTATTTTAAAAATATGAAGGCCAAACGATTTTCATTATACTTTTCAAATTTCGATAGGCAATATAATCATCAATTCTTAACTAAAAATCTAATCGCAACAAATCATTGATGATTTTTAAAATACTTTTGAAATTTTATGAATTATTATAATAAAAAAAATGAAAGCAATTCTTTTAAAATTTCATTAGTAATCGAAAATTGTTTTTCTCTTCAGACTATTATGTTCTTATTTTTTATAATTTATTCAGGCAATGAAAACCTTATCAAATTAAACAATATCAGAGCTGTATTGCATTTTTTATTTTACTCTTCGGAGCAGATTTTCGGATACAGAGGCTCTAACCAAGAACCTGTCAACAGGTTCTTTATATTCGACGTATAGGTCAAAAAGTTCAAATCTGTGATTAAAAATAGTTTTATTCTAAATTTCACGCTATAAATAAGTAATACTTGTGTAAATCAGATTAATTTAACATAAAATTTTGCTAATTTTTCAAAAATAATGTGTCACAGATGTATATTTTATTTTTGCTAGAATTTCAAAACCGAGAATTAACTTTTGTTTACAAATGTGTCGATTGCTCAAAAATGGCGCGAAAATTCCAAAATTAAAAATAAAAGTTTAAAGAAAAATTTTTTAAAATTTAGTTTCAAAGTAACTATGCAGTTTTTTTTTCGCGATTTAGTGGAGGTACCTACTCTATTGCATTATAGAAACCTTCTCTCTGTTGACAGAAGAATTTTGTAAAGTCTCTGAATTTGTTGGGGGAAATTTAAATTATCCCTCGTTAATTATTTATACGTGAATTCGGTTCCTCTCGTTATCAGTATATATATTTATTTGTATATCTATTTTATCGTGTTTTCCTCTCTTTTGCTCTTCATTTTCGTTGTTACTGTTCTTTTCGTTTAATTCATTTTCCAACAATTTTTCTCCTGATGAGATGTTGGACGAAAGGGCCTTAGTGGTGTCTCCAGGCAATTTTTAATAACTGATTTTACCGTTTACCGTTTTCATTTTTAAGAACGCTCTTGTAACGTTTTATTTGAATTTTCACGTGACAGGGAATTTATGAACACGCAATTTTTAAATTAAAACGGATTATGGCGTTTTCATCCTTGGTTGTATAAACCTAAGAGGTATTTCTTAGTGTGGATGCATTTAGTCATAATTTCCGTTCTTTCATTTAACAGTTCGTTTTTCATTTGGGAATATCATAATTTCTAATTTTTCTTCTTGGCACAGTCTACAAATTTTCCCACCTTTCTAAGGCTTGGCTGTTTTTACAATGCTCCACGTTATGTCTGGGTCTTTTCCATATTTTGATTTTAATTTTCAAAAGTTTTACAATATAATTGTATCGAACACTTTTTAATACAAATGTGTAATGGTCTAAACCTATTATGACCAAAAACTAAGTATTAAATAATCTATCTATCTATCTATCTATCTATCTATCTATCTATCTATCTATCTATCTATCTATAATATTGTTACGAGGATGCATTTCTGTATAAAAATATTAATAAAGTTAACAAAAAGGTTAAAATTTATAGTAAGCGATTCTACTGAGTACTACATGTTAATACAAAAAAGTTTTCATTCATAAAGTAGTTGTAAAATAGAGAAATTAGAAATAGAACGTTTGGAAGATTCTAGATCATTCCAGTATATTCGAGAAAAATCTAGATGATTCGAGAAACATCGAGAAATGTACTAATTATGTGCTAGCCCTATAAAAATAGTTTTTTTTAAAAAGAGTTGTCAGTTGTAAAAAGGGAATTTCTGGCATTATCAACTTCGACACGATCGCACAAAGCGTGTATTATGTATGGCACTTAACTGAATGATGTCTCTTCAATGAAGGCCTAGTTAACCACGGAACAAGACATATTGTCAAAGTTTTGATAAATTGCGATCAGTACTGTGGCGCAGTGGATATCGGCTCGGTAACGAGAAATCGGGTAGCCGAGTTCGAATTCCAGCTGAATTCATTGCTTTCACTTACTGACTGTCAGTTAACTGCCATACGTGATACACGCTTGGGCGATCATGTCTCGAAAGAGACATAACTGACTGGGCAGAAGATTATCTCACAGTAGGTTGCCATTACTTTCTGCGGTAGACTAGTTGCCGACCAAGGCTATAGAACCCAATCTGTCCTGCCATTCAACTCATAGCTGGAGGGAGGAGAAATAGATTATTTTACATTATTATATTAAGTAAAATTAGTGGGGGATCAGTTTATTACTTCATGACAATAGAAAATCAATCCCCCACTTTATGCTCGGTAGAAGTTTTAATTATGTTTCCATGTATTATATTCAGTCATTAGTTAAGTGCCATACGTGATACACGCTTAGCAATCATGTCTCGAAAGAGACATAACTGACTGGGCAGAAGATTATCCCACAATAGGTTGCCATTGCTTTCTGCGGTAGACTGGTTGCCAGCCAAAGCTATAGAACCCAATTTGTCCTATTATTTAAACCTTAACTGGAGGGAAGAGGTAGGTTATTACCTTTCCCAAGGAAAGTGAATGCAAGGAATTCAACTGGAATTCGAACTCGGCTTCCTGATTTGTCGTTCCGAGTAGATATCCACTGCACCACAACGCATATCCAGTACTATGTTTCGAATAACTTAACATGCGGATGTGTCAAAAAAATCTGCAGGAACCCACAAGAAAACTGAAGAGAATTTATAAAACAGATTAGAACCTGCAGAGTACAACTTATTTCGCCACGTATCCACTAAGCATGATGTCATTTGCTGGCTTCAATAGCCATCATCGTCCGCACGACTAAAAACATTGATCAGACTTGTCGGCGATGGTCATACACGTTGAACAAATCGACAACCATCATGTATGCGTGTATGAGAATAACTTAAGATACATTTTTGTCTTTCCCTTGAGGTTTTACCATTGTTTCTTTCAACGACCGAGCACAAAGGCGGGAAAAACGTGCGCTATAGATCATTTAATTTTTCATCCGACTTCTATTTTCTGCCCACACTAATCTAAATCAATTAGTTCTCTTCCAGCTTTATCCTGTAACCCCTCTATATCTGCACCCACTGAGTGTAAAATTGTGTTTTATTTCTCTCTTTCTAGTAAAACATGCTGCAGGCCTAATAATCCACCGATAGAGTGCATAGGATTTTAGCCCACTTACTTTAATCTGTGTTAAACAAAATTATGAACCTGGCTTGTTTCACATATAGTTAGTCCTTTTCTCGCCTTGCCTAATTTAATTAGTTTAATTAGTTTAATTTAATTAATTTTAGCCCACTTACTTTAATCTGTGTTAAACAAAATTATGAACCTAGCTTGTTTCACACATAGTTAGTCCTTTTCTCGCCTTGCCTAATTTGCCAGGATCACTTTTCTTTTTTAATCGTATCACCCCGAGCAAGGCGGTAATTCCACCAATGTGCAGGGGGCTACATAAGAGTAAAAAGATTAATTAGAAGAGAGTGAAGAGGAAGACGAACCAGTTAGAAAGGAGCAAGAGAAGGATGGGAACACAGGTGTGATGACAGTTGCAAAGGTGGAGAGAAAAGAAAGGATATACGGGGTGGTGAAAGAACTAGAGTCAAGTGGTTAATAGATGAGTATTGACATTGCATTTAAATTCCTGGAAGATGTAGCCGTCAGGAAAGCAAGAATATGGAAGCGAGTTCCACAGGGCGGGAAGTGCGAGAGAAGAAGCTGCAGGAGTAGAATTGTAGTCTGCATTTGGTTAATCTAACTGTGAATGGGTGGGACCCAGATGCCAATCTGGTTGCACGAGTAAACACCTGTTGAGGAGGCACCAGTGACTTAAGTTCGTTCGAGCAGAAGCCATGAAAGTATTTATAGAACAGACAAAGGGAGGCCACATCTCGTCGGTGGGGAAGTGGCTGTAGTCGAGCCGCCAAGTCGGTACCTATCACATTACTGATTCTCCTTTGGAGCCTGTCGAGAACACTGAGATGAACAGCAGGGGCGCCTAACCATATATGGCAGCAGTATTCCATGCACGGAGGAATGGTTGATTTATATATATGCAGGATGGATTCAGGCGGGAAAAACATCCTGGCCCGACACAGTGACCCAACCTTCTTAGCAGTGGATTTAGCTATGGACTCTATGTAGTGGTTCCATTTGAGATCAGAAGAGAGGGTAAGGCCGAGGAGGCGCAGTGTATTGCTCTCAGGGAAACTCGTTTGGTCCATGCTTATGGGAGGCAGGAGAGGTTAGTTAAACTAGTAGATCAAAACAGCTGTTAACGGAAGAACAAATGTGCAACATCCTCAACTACAATTCATATAGCAAATATTTCAGATGCAAAAACTTGTTATTACTGACCCGATCTAGCTCCTTCTAGATTTCGTCTGTGAACTAGCACAGTCAGCTGATCGAATGTTTCTAATTTTATTGTTGATTCTTTCTTATACTGTATTTATTTTTCCATTGAGACAGTTGCGTAATTCTGTCAGGCAGTTCTTCAATAATGGTGTCTAGTTAGCCTTTGTTTTCGTTTGCTTGTCTTAAGCCCGCTTGTAAGTCACAGAACATTTTCCAAGGCTATGTTTTTCATTTCCAACATGGGTTACTAGTTTACTGGTCGACACTTATCGCTATACGTTTGTCTTGATTGGTGAACTGAAGTAACCCATACCTTTGTTTTAGACAATCCAACCAAAAGTGCAAATTTGCCTTTTTCTCTCTCTTTCTTTTTTGTGTTTATCTTTTAAGGGATACAACTGTTTTATGTTTGTATGAATCTTCACGTCTTGGAATTCGTTCAGATTGACGGCCATAATAAAAAGATTTGAGATTAACTGTTTGTTTTTCAATATTAAAAGGTAATGAAAACTTTATTTGTCGGGTTTTATTTGAAGACACATTTTCTTTTTAAGTGTTTTTTTTTGTATTAGCTGTAAACTGAAATCGTAATCCAATTATGCTACGAAGCTTATTACACTGTTTGTTGCAAAAAATAATCGTAATGAGTGGTTATGAGCCCAAAATGTCGGTCAACAGAAGAAATGGCAATAAATATATCTAGTTCAGACCAATCCAATTGTAGTAACGCACATAACACAAGTGATTCTATATTTTTATACTTAGATTTATTGAAAGACTAGCAGTATAGCCCAGCGTTGCTCGGGTGTAATGAAAGCTTTAAAACTAATCCATGGCCCTGGAGCTCAGACACTTTGGATGTTGGCACGAAAGACTAAAAAGTAATAGTTGTTTCCAGTTAAAGCGAAACCGTAGACTGAAAGAAAAATGAATGGATGGTAAATCAAATTTTGATTTCCTGCTATCGATATCAAATTTTCTGCACTGTTGTAAGAACTGCAACCTTGAAACTTCTGAATATTGTTTCTTATGTCTTTGTCTATGAGTGTATCAAATTTGATTAAAATCGGACCACTCCTTCTATAACTCGATTTTTTCGATTATCGATTTTCGGTATTTATCGGGGATACTTCGACACAAAACCTAGCTAAAAACACTCGCAGACGCTTATAGTACAGCTGTGCAAATTTTCAAGAAAATTGGTTCAGTCGTTTCAGAGTCTATAGATAACGGACACACACACAGACATACACACACACATATACACACAGACAAAGTTCCATTTATAAATAAGTTTAGATTAGAACATTAATTTGATACGTAAAGAAATGGTTTGGCATACATTTATCCGCACGACTAATCGACACAACTTCAATTTCCTCACCTTTTTACTCATATATTTTCCTAGAGAGAATGTTCGATCCGTTTTTCTTCAAGATATGGTCTACATGCTTTGCCTACATAGACTTTTCTTCACATTTAAATAAGAAATAAAGAATAAGTTTAGTAGTTCGTGCAAAGTTTGAAATAATATTTACTCCTTTCAAAATTACAAAAAGAAAATATAATATCCGTCGATTTCAGAGAAGGAAAAAGTTTAAAATTTGATTATAATTAATTTCAGGCAAAGAACAAAATAACCAGAAGACGCATTTTAAAATGATGGTTACCGTCGTCTCTCACTTATCTTGCATGTTATATTTTAATATTCAAAATCAGTATGACTGATAAGTGATGATTGCAAGACCACGGAAATTTAGGCAACTCTTCTCTGGTATTAAAACTTATTTATAAATGGAACTTTGTCTGTATGTGTGTGTGTGTGTCCGTTACCTATAGACTCCGAAACTACTGAATCGATTTTCTTGAAAATTTACACAGTTGTACGATAAGCGTCTGCGAGTGTTCTTAGCTAGGTTTCGTGTCGAGGTACCCCCGATAAATATCGAAAATCGAAAAAATCGGGTTATAGAAGGAGTGGTCCGATTTTAATCAAATTTGATACACTCATAGACAAAGACATAAGAAACGATATTCAGAAGTTTCAAGGTTGCAGTTCTTACAATAGTGCAGAAAATCGATAATATATATATATATATATATATATATACAAATCAAGATGTTTGTGTGTGTGTCTGTTTATCTGTCTGTATGTCCTTTATACAAATCTACAATTTTTATCCGATTCTCACCAAACTTCACACAAATATTCTTTAGGCTGAGTCTGAGCTCCAGGACCATGGATTAGTTTTAAAGCTTTCATTACACCCGAGCAACGCCGGGTTATACTGCTAGTCCATTACTAAAGATACCTCTAAATATCTCTGAGGTAAGTGTTATGCTGATATTCGAAATACATCTGAAGAATTACTCTGCGGAGAAATTGTAAACTATTTCAATATCGGATACGTTAAACAAATTTTGGCAATGTTCACAAGAGCATACACAGAGTGATAGATATTCTTGGATAGGGTATAAGTGGAAAATATAAACGGGAAGTAATAAAATAAATAAAAAAACTGTTAGTTTCCAGCCTTAAAATATAGAAAAGAAATACAACTAACACGGAAATTGCCCCCTAAAATTGCTGGTGATGCGGTTCCCGAGGGTGCCATCAATCAACTCCCTTTTCTCGGCTCCCGGTGCCACAAATTGAAAAAAAAAAAAAAAAAAATCCCTTAACTCTAAAATTCATTCTGCACGTGCTGCGCCTGGGTCTATTCCCGAGAATTCGCTTTCTTAAGTCTATTTTTCTACGTGACGAATTTGCAGCTCATTCGTTATTTTTTTTTCTTTCTTTCCATCTAAACTTCTTTTCTTCTTCCTCCTCATTTTTTTTTTGGAGTCTTTTTTTTTTTTTTTTTTTTTTTCGTGTCACAAATGTTTCTTCTTCATTTCATCGAATTTTTCTGTCTTTATTCATCTTTTTTTTTTTTTTTTTTTTTCCCCTCGGGGAGCAAAGTTTTTTTTTTTTTTTTAAATTTCTCTGATCTATCGTAACCCGATAACCCTTACTCTATTTTCACATTCCTGGAGTTTGAAAAACCACCACGCAAATAATGATTTTGTGTACTTAAAGTGATTTTCTAAGCGCCGCTTAGATGTGGCACAAGGACACATTTATAATGACTGAAGCATTACGCAAACGAATGTCGCTTAGAGGTTAAAATAAGTCGAAGAAGAAAATGAAAATATTATCTGAAGTTGATGATAAGTGAAGAAGAATCCTGGCACGACATATTTTTTGCCAAGTGTCTACCCACTAGAAGAACCGTCAGTTAAGTGCCATACGTGATACTCGCTTTGGGCGATGATGTTCGAAAGAGACATGACTGGCTGGGCAGAAGATTATCCCGCAGTAAGTTGCCATTTATTTCTGCGGTAGACTGGTTGCCAGCCAAGGCTATAGAACCCAATCTGTCCTGTTATTTGACTCATAGCTAGAATGGGAAAGAGATTAATTATATTATTAAGTAGTAATTAGTGGGGGATCGTTTTTGTAGTGTTATGAAGTAATAAACTGACCCCCCACTTTATACCCAATAAAAGTTTTAATTATTTTTTCAACTATTCAGTCAGTTAAGTGCCGTACGTGATACGCGCTTCAGGCGATCATGTCTCAAAAGAGACATGACTGACTGGGTAGAAGATTATCCCGCAGTAGGTTGCCATTGCTTTCTGCGGTAGACTGGTTGCCGACCAAGGCTATAGAACCCAATCTGTACTATTATTTAACCCATAACTAGAGGGAAAAGACGGATTAATACCTTTCCCAAGGGTATTTGTGCGTAAGCGAATGCAAGGAATTCAACTGGAATTCGAACTCGGCTCCCCGATTTGTCATTCCGAGTCGATACCCTCTGCATTGCAACTCCCATCCTAGAAGATTCGTATAAACTTAAAAAAGGGGAAGTTTGGTAAATTTTATCTCAAATTAACATCAAATTTTTAATTTTAGTGTTCATATCTTCTTTTTCTTTTATGTGCCCTGTCCCTTCAGGACGTAGGCGATCACTGCTTTCCACGTCTCTCTATCCCTGGTTGCTCTTAGCACGCTTTCTCCTGAAACACCACGCAACCCCCGTTCTGTCATCCAACTGCTCATCTCAGTGTCACGCTTTCCGTCTTCCGTTATGAAAATTGGTAAATAATTCGAAACTATGTTAGCACTCTTACCACTACAAATTGTCTTTCATTTGATGTGATGTACAGTTAAAATTTACAGTATTTCGCATATCTAAACAAATTCAGCATAGCATTTTCATATTAGAAATGGTAGTGTTTGCAGTTTATTCATAACCAGTTCATTGTATACTTCGCACAAGAAAAATTCATAAATTTCATCAAATTTATGTTAGGAACTGTAATATTAATGCAAGCATATATTGATATAAGTTTTGTTTTTATTTAGTTTTAGTCAAAATTTCTTGTTTACAGAAAAAAGAGCTCATCATTAGTCTCAGTTACTATCGAAATATTGTCTGAATGTTAGTGAGTTTGAGTTTTGCTTAACGGCATATCAACTTCTGTGGATTATTTAATGCCAAAAAGGTGGGAATTTAAGGTATATTTTTTAATGTTCGGTTATAGTCAGAAGGTTGTTTTATTCAGATTTTAAATTTTTTGTTTTTATTCTTTTTTATTTTAGAAAATGAAAATGTCTTCTAGTTTTGCATTCAAAAATATTTTGCTAAGAATATTTTTTCCTTCAAAAATGTGTTATGGTAATAATTGTTTCTTCAAAAATGTATTGTTGGTAATATTTTTACTTCAAAAATATATACTTTTTCTGTAAAAGTCTATTTTATATATATATTTCTATAAAAGTGTATTTTTATACTTTCATAGTGTTTTGACTCCAGTTTTTGGGTTAACTATTTGCCCTCATAGCTGGGACCCTAACAGGTGCTACCACTCCAGGTCAGGGTGTGGACCTGGGAACAATAGCAATTAAGAGGTGGTTTCATGCTTCTCACAACCTCCCAATTAGAGGCCTTGCTGCCGGATGCAGTTTACCGTAATGTGCAGGACCTCTGAATGTTAGTGATGGAACGTTTTCACTCACGCTTCTGATCATTTCCAGGAACTGCACTTATGTAGATGTTAACCTTGCTAATAATCAAATACATTTTCAAACTCGATATGACCGTCAGACTTTAAGGTGACGTGAGGATGATGTGACTTACAAGCAAGGATCTTTATTGGCAAAATGTGACTTCATTTATTGAATACCTTTGAAAACAGTTCAGACGTCGAACAAGATTTGGTTTGGTTTCAGTTTTTTAATTTGATGGTAAGGTCTTCTATTATCTTGATTATTTTTACTATTAATATTGTAATATTTACGAGTAGTTTTCTTGGCAGATATCTTATTTCTAAGCGTTGCATATATATTGTTGTGTGCATAAATTGTACTGTGATCTGCGTGGTGGCAGGTTAGCCTGCGGGAGAGGGTTATATGTATTATATATGTCTAATAATGTTATGGGGAAACACACCTCTTTCTCAGATAATGAACTCTCCCTCCTATATTAATTAAGAGTTAACGGGAAGCTCATAGAAGTTCTTTAGAGTTCTATTGGAGTTGAGTAGAACTACTAGGCAGTTGATATTAGTCGGCAGTTAACCGAATACTAAGGAGTCAGCTTTCCGTGGAAGATTACCAAGTTCCTAACATTTTGGGTAGGTTAAGTCGATTAGCAACCGACATAGCAAAAACTATTCTACAACAAATAGAGAATGCAGTTTTCTAGTTTGCATAAAAGCATATTTAGATGACATAAGTGGAGTTAATTTTTTTAAAGGCTAGCGTTGCTGGTGATGACGAATTTAAATGTTTTTATTTATTCATTTTTTGTACAATAATTGTTTGTATAATGCTTTTCATGGCCGCTTCGCCCCATTTATATTTTGGGTGTATTTGATTAATTCGCAAGAGAATGTATTTATTGTGTTATTGTTTCTATTATTTTCTATATTGTTGTTATGGAATTATTTTATTTTTTAGCTGACAAAGAAAATCAATTGTTTACGAGTGTTTGATGCTATTAAGTTTTTTGTACATTGTTTGCGGAAGAGAATAGAAGATTAGCTCATTTAATCAAATTTATTATCCCCGTTTTATAACTATTAAAATTAAAGTGGCAGGAATTTGAATGTGCGTTTTTTTTCCCTTTTTTTTTTTTTTTTTTTTACTGATGGCCTGGCTATTGAAGTCAACGAAGACACCTAAGCAAAGTACCATTTTCGATATTAATATCGTTCGTAAAATCAAGCCTTGTATTTTAACTTTTTATTTCGTCGAATTTATTAGTAAGGATAAAATTATCGTCGATGTGTCTAACTTAGCGAAGTTTTTGAGTATCATATTTCCACGTGCGTTGTGGTACAGCGGATATCGACTCGGAACGACAAATCGAAGAGCCGAGTTCGAATTCCAGTTGAATTCCTTGCGTTCGCTTACGCACAAATACACTTAGGAAAGGTATTAATCCGTCTCTTCCCTCCAGTTATGGGTTAAATAACAGGACAGATTGGGTTCTATAGCCTTGGCTGGTAATCAGTCTACCGCAAAAATTAATGGCAACCTACTGCGGGATAATCTTCTGCTCAGTCAGTCTTGTCTCTTTCGAGATATGATCGCCCAAGCGTGTATTACGTATGGCATTTAAGCGAGTGAGTGATTTTCCTGTGAGACATACCAATATGAAAGATAATGAAACAATTAATATACAAAAATATCTAACTAAACATTTTCCTATTATATAAATGTACTCTTTTATTAGGTTGTCCGAAAAGTTCGTAAACACTTGCGAAATGGGTCTATCTGGTCCAGCACAATGGAAGCAAGCGATGGATTCAGAAAGGGCAAGAGACACCGTCGGTTCCAAAACAATATCGATTCGGCAAGAAAGTCATGTTGTGCGTTTGGTGGAACTTTGAAGGAATCGTGCATTTTGAGTTGGTTTCGAATGGTCGTGCCATCAGTGCCAAACTTTACTGTCAGTAACTTGAGCGGGTCTACGAAAAGTTGAAGCAAAAGTACCCGGCTCTGATCAACCGAAAGCGCGCTTTGATGCAGCAGAACAATGCCAAGCCACACATCGCCAGGAAGACCAAAGACAAGTTTGAAAAGCTGGATGGCGTTGAGGTTCTACCACATCCAGCCTACAGTCCTGACTGTGCTCCATCAGATTACGGCCTTTTCCGCTCAATGCAACACTTTCTAAAGGGCCGCCGATTCGACTCGTTTGATGAAGTCAAGAAAGCGTGTCAAGAATTCTTTGATTCGAAGCCAGCTGAATGGTACTTTGACCAGATCCTAAAGCTTGCAGATCGATGGCAGAAAGTCTTGGAAAATGATGTTTTTTTTTATTTTGAGCAATAATGTTTATTGTTTTTGCTAGTAAAATTTCAATTTTTTGCAAGTGTTTTCTGATAACCTTAGATTACTTGGAGAGTAAAATTTCATTTTTTTGCAAGTGTTTACGAACCTTTGGGATAACCTAATATTAATGCCTGCACTCAAAATCGGTGTAAACATTTATTGCGTGTATGGGGAAGTTTTGGCAAACCGTAATACAGACAGACCAAAAAATATCCTCCCCTCTTTCGAGATGTGTTTACAAAGATGAATTTAAAATGCGAAATCTGGATATTCAATTAAGCTGAAATAAAATTGAAGTTATCAAAATTCTTTTTAAAACCTGATAAATGTTTGTCGATAGAATCATCCAGAAAATAGAATTTGATAAGAAAAATATCTAAAGGATTGTTTGCTTTTACTTCTTTATAACATAAATTTGTGCTCCAGTTAAAAACATCAAAAATTTAATTTGCATTTTTTTCGGCCGAAGAAAAAAAAATACTATTAATATTTTATAATTTGTAATGTAGTTCGAATATAGGCGTCTTGATCGGATCGACAGTTAGCACGATGTCCATTTTGGAAGAAATAACAATATATATATATATATATATATATATATATATATATATATATATATATATATATATATTAATGCAGGTTTCATTGAATAATATAGACAAGTTTTGTCTATTAATTTTGTGTAGGATCCGTTCATACCGTCTGATATACTTGATGGTGATGTCGTTAAAAGACAACAAAAAATCACAGTAATTGTTGATTTTTTTTATCGGGTCTAAGCTTTCGGCTCATATATATATATATATATATATATATATATATATATATATATATATATATATATATACAAGGCTTGGCGCATTTATATAATTTCCTATCAAAACAGGCAATTATATAGTAATGTTTTTAAAATTGATATGCTTATTGTGAATTAATTTCCTATTTTTATACATATGATTCATTTACTTTTTAAAATTCATTTATTACACACACACACACACACACACACACACACACACACACACACACACACACACACACACACACACAGAGAATGCGTCTGATTCTCATAAATCATAAAAATATATTTGCATATATTTGTATCTCCATCTAATTTAATTGATAACAACCGTTGATATTTATAGAATAATCAATTATTACTAATTATCTTTAATAGATATATCTATGAACGAGATCATAGTTATAAAATTTTACGGGTTGGTATCTGCAAACATTTTTATAACCGGCAAGAGAATTACTGGTTTGGCCGATTGTGATTAAAGCAATGCCTTTCTGCCATTTTGGCTAATGATGAATATGATGATGACAATAACGAAGATGATGCTGATGATGATCATGACGACGATGATAATAATGATGTTGTTGATGATGAAAATAATAATAACAATAGCATGAAAAATGAGGTTGAACTGAAAGGCTGCTGCTGCTTATGATGAAATTGAAGTCAGAAAAAAATACGAGAGTAAATGCAAAATATGAAATATTAAAAGGATTTTATTTTTTAAAACTAAATCGTATATAATTTTAACTGACTGCGCATTTGCACTTGTAAAGATTAGAAACAAACAAAGGACAAAAGATTAACGATAAAAAAAAAATAACAACTTACATCATACCTATATCGCTATACATTGTATATTTTTCTCTTTCTCTCCCTCCCTCTCTCTTTCTCCCCCTCTGTTTTTCTCTCTCTCTGTATATATATATATATATATATATATATATATATATATATATATATATATATATAAGAATTTAAGTTTTAATAAAATTGTCGCTGCCCGTATAGTTCTGTATATTTTCAATGATTCCCCTCGGTTTAGTTTGATGAGGATCAACGGGAAGCAAAACGCACGCAGAACATTATATGATGAGTTTCGTTATTTTTCGATATTTTTATTGTTATTAGGTTTGCTATCACTGTGGCGAAAGGAAAATGAAACCAAGAGATTTAATTTCGCCCAGTAACTACACTTTTTGTTTACTCAGTATGCAAACCCTTAGATTCTTCATATATATATATATATATATATATATATATATATATATATATATATATATATATAGTGTATCGAGGCAGCAGATAATTTTCTAAACATATACTGTTAAATATAAGAGACAATGAATGTCTATTATGTTTAATCATGAGCCGTTCTAAACATCGTATTTTGGCTTTAATTTCAGGTGAAAATAAAGACAAAAATTGGATATTTTTAAAAATTAGTTCTAAGCTTTCGGCTGACATGAGCCATCTTCAGAGAGGTTACAGGTACGTTAACATAAATACATCCACTATCAAAGATGATTTTATCTTGTGCTTACATAAAACTTTGCGAAGCAATGGTAACAGTTACCAAAAATAGCAAACGCAGTTCGTAAATTCGTAATGCGGTTCTATGACGTCACACCGCGTGAGAGTTCAAAATGTTAACAGAACCATATATTTAAATGTAATGTAATGTGTTGTGACCGGATTGTGTGTGTGTGTGTGTGTGTGTGTGTGTGTGTGTGTGTGTGTGTGTGTGTGTGTGCGCCCGCGCGCGCGTGTGTGTGTAAAAATTAAAACAGACACGTTATTCTATGGTTAAGTGGAAATGTAGGCCTTTTTCAGGCGAACCATCGTCAGCTGCCGTCTTTATTGTACAGAAGATTTTGCACGATTGAAATTCACAAATAAAGACCCCCCACAAAATCCAAAAACAGAAATAAAAATAAAAATCGCTCCCTTAGAAGTGAAAATTTAAGAAAAAATTAATGATGCATTTTTAAATTTTTCAAAAGGATTGTCCAAATTTTTACTCTATCATTCACTTAAGAGGCTCCTCCCTTGTTCCCTGTTTAGGATGTGGTTACCGGCTTTATCTTTTCCAATTTTTTCACTATTACGTAGCCCCTGCACATTAGTGGCGTTACCGCCTTGTTCGGGGTGATATGATTAAAAAAAGAAAAACTATCGTAACATGTCAATGATGAGGCATTTTTGCCTTTCCCAGTAAAGAAAGAAAATTTGAACTTCATTAATAAGAAAAACGAAATAAATTTTTCTATAATTATCAAGCAGAGTTTGATACAAAACGATTTATTTTTTTCTTGTCAGATCAATTTAATTTGTAGATTATCATAGAAATTTATAAAATGGGTTATCATGTCACATTTGGAGAAGAAAAGGAGATTTGCATTTACTGTCTGCTGATCTTATGGAGAAAGGCGTGAAAAATAAGGGATTTACTGCGAAAAAGACCATCTTGAATCAAATATAAAAACTGGCGATAAGAGAGAGTGAGTGCGTGTGTGCGTGTATGAGAGAGAGAGAGAGAGAGAGAGAGAGAGAGAGAGAGAGAGAGAGAGAGAGAGAGAGAGAGTCAGTGTGTCCATGAAGAAATTTCTTATGTTCGACAACATGAGTTTATCTTTTGTTTCATCAAACAAATTTGTAATTGTAATCTCTATTCTCATTCGCAAACAAAAACACGTATTTTGATATATTTTAATCATTTGTCTGATTATACACAAATTTCTGATGTCCGATATTTTGAAGTGACCCTTTTTTTAACATAAGAAATTCATATTAGAAGTTGGGATCCATATTCTAATAAGCCAGGGAAAAAAAAATCGTGTGTTATGATATATTTTATTCTCATGTCAATGTGATTATGTAGAGATTTCTGATGCTTCATAACATGAACTGATCGTTTGTTTCATCACAGACTTTTCAAATTCGCAACTGTTATCTATATTCACATCGGTCCGAAAAACAAAAACAAAACAAAAAAAAACCCCAAAAAACAAAAACAAAACAAAACAAAACAAAAACAAAACAAAACAAAACAAAAACAAAACAAAAACAAAACAACAACAAAAAACAAAAAATAAAATGCATCTTGACATGTTTTAATCTTTTGTCTGATGCACACAGATTTCTGATGCTCGATATTTTGAGGTAACTCTTTTTTATTCATAATCATTTCAAATTAGGAGTTGAGATTCATATTCTTATCAGCCAGGAAAAAATAATGCGTTTTGACATATTCTAATCTCATGTCAGTGTCATTAGCATGAGATTTCTGATTATTGACAGCATGAGTTGATCTTTTGTTTAATTATACACTTTTCAAATTCGTAATTGGAATCTATATTCTCATCAGCCCCCCACCCCCGACTCCAAAAAAAAACAAAAAAACAAAACAAATTGATATATTTTAATTTCTTGTCTGATTATACACAAATTTCTGATGCTTGATATTCTGAGGTGACCCTTGTTTATGATAAACTTTTCAAATGAGGAGTTGGAATTCATATTTTAATCAACCAGGAAAAAATCATCTGTTTTGATATATTTCAAGCTAGTGTCAGTGTTATTATGTTATGTAGAGATTTCTGATACCCGACAGCATGATTTGATCTTTTGTTTCATCATAGACTTTTGATATTCACAATTGAAAGCTGTATTATCATCTTAACCCCCAAATAAAATATTTCAGAATAGGATCCTTATTATAATCAGTCAGGTAAGAAAATTCTTATAACCGATTTGATCTTTTGTTTCATCATAGACTTTTGATATTCACAATTGAAAGCTGTATTATCATCTTAACCCCTAAATAAAATATTTCAGAATAGGATCCTTATTATAATCAGTCAGGTAAGAAATTTATTATATCCGATTTGATCTTTTGTTTCATCATAGACTTTTGATATTCACAATTGAAAGCTGTATTATCATCTTAACCCCTCTACAAAAAAAAAAAAAAAAAATGAATTGTGACATATTTTAATTTCTTGTTTGATTATACACACATTTTTGATGCTTGAAATTTTGAGATGTTTTTTTTTCTTTATCACAAACCTTTCGAATTAGGAGTTGGGATCCATATTCTAATCATCCAGTAAAAAAAATCATGCGTTTTGATATATTTTTATCTCGTGTCAGTTTGATTATTCAGAAATTTCTGATGTTCGACAACATAAAGTGATCTGCTTCATTATACACTTTTCAAATTCGTAGTTGGAATATATATTTTTATTAACACCCACAAAAACAAACAAACAAACAAACAAATAAATAAAAAAACAAAACAAAAAGAAACAAACAAAAAAAAACTAATTCATTTTTATATGTTTTAATCACTTGTCTGATTATACAGAGATTTCTGATGCCCGATATTTTGAGTTAAACCGTTATTTTTTTAATGATAAGCCTTCCAAATTAGGAGCTGAGATCCATATTCTAATAAACCAGAAAATAAGTAATGTCTTTTGATATATTTTAATCTTGGGTCAGTTTGATTAAACAGAGGTTTCTGATTCTTAACAGCATGAGCTGATCTTTTGTTTCATCATACGCTTTTCATATTCGTAATTGGAATCTATATTCTCATGCCGCCCCCACTCCCAAAAGAGTAAGTATTTTGATATGTTTTGATATGTCTTGTCTGGTTATACACAAATTTCTGATGCTCGATATCTTGATGTGACCCTTCTTTTATGATAAACTTTTCAAATCAGAAGTTAGGATCCATATTCTAATCTACCAGGAAAAATCATTTTTTTCATATATTTTAAGCTAGTATTAATTTGATTCTACAGAGATTTCTGATACCCGAAACTCGAGTTGATCTTTTGTTTCATCATAGACTTTTGAAATTTGTAATTAGAATCTATATTCTCATCGGCCTGAAAAAATGCATTTTGATGTTTTGATATTTTAATCTTCTGTCAGTGTGATTATGCAGAGGTTTTTGATGTTGGAGACCATGAGTTGATCTTTTCTTTCGTCATACGCATTTGGAATTTGCAATTGGAATTTATATTCTCATTGCCTCCCCCAGAGACATTTTTATATGCTATAATTTCTTGTCTGATTATACACATATATCTGATACTCGATATTTTGAGGTGGCCCATTTTAATCATAAATATTTGAAAATAGGATCCTTATTATAATCAGTCAGGTAAGAAATTTCTTATCACCGATTTGATCTTTTGTTTCATCATACACTTTTGAAATTCGCAATTGGAATCTATATACTTATTAGCTTAATAAAAATGCATTTTGAGGTTTGATCTTTTGTTTCATCATACACTTTTGAAATTCGCAATTGGAATCTATATTCTTATTAGCCCAATAAAAATGCATTTTGAGGTTTGATCTTTTCTGGCATCATACATTTTTGAAATTCACAATTGAAATCTATATTCTCACCGGCCCGAAAAAGAAATGGAATTTTGTTATGTTATAATCTGTCTCATAGTTCTGAAGCTCATTATTTTGAGGTAACCCTTTCTTTACTTATAAACATTTCAAATTATGAGCTGTGATCCATATTCTAATAAGCCAGGTAAAACACTAAATAAATTTTAATCTCGTGTCAGTTTGATTATGCAGAAATTTCTGATGTTCAAGAACATGTGTTCATTTCTTGTTTGATCATACACTTTTCAAATTCGTAATTAGAATATATTTCGACACGAAAAATAAAATTTTGATATGTTTTAATCTCTTGTCTGATTAAACACAGATTTATATTGATCGATATTTTGAGGTGAACCGTTTTTTTAATCATAAATATTTGAAATTGTGGTGTATTGGATATCGGCTCGGAACGAGAAATCGGGGAGCCGAGTTCGAATTCCAGCTGAATTCAATTGCATTCATTTACGCGCAAATACCCTTGGGAAAGGTATTAATCCGTCTCTTGCTTTCAGTTATGGGTTAAATAACAGGACAGATTGGGTTCTATAGCCTTGGTCGGCAACCAGTCTACCGCAGAAAGCAATGGCAACCTACCGCGAGATAATCTTCTGCCCAGTCAGTCATGTCTCTTTCGAGACATGATCGCCCAAGCGTGTATCACGTATGGCACTTAACTGACTGACTGATTTGAAATTACGAGTTTGTATCCATATTCTAATCAGCCAGAAAATTAATGTTTTATATATTGTAATCTCGTCTCAGTGGAATTATTTAGAGATTACTGATGCTCGACAGCGTGAGTTAATCTTTTGAGTCAGTATAAACTTTTCACACTCTACCCACGTCTATTGAACAGGTGAAGAGGCTCATCCCTTGTTTCCTGTTTAGGATGCGGTTTCCGGTTTTCTCTTTTCCAATCTTCTCACTCCTATGTAGCCCCTGCACATCAGTGGTGTTACCACCTTGCTCGGGGTGATATGATTAAAAAAAAAAATTTCTAATTGGAATCTGTATTCTTATCGGCAAGAAATAACAAAAAACAAGCAAAAACGACAACAAAAAAAAGCAAATAAAAAAAACCCCATGTATTTGGTATATTTCAATGTCTTTTCTGGTTATATACAGATTTCTGATGCGAGACAATATGAGTTATTCTGTGGCTTTATCATACACTTTTCAAAATTCGTAATTTAAATCTATATTCTCATCTGTCTGAAAAAAAAAAGTAAAAAAATAACATGTATTTGGTATAGTTCAATCGCTTGCCTTATTATACCCAGATTTCTGATGCTCGATATTTTGAGGTGACCTTTTTTTTTTAAGCATAAGCATTTCAAATAAGTAGAAAGGATCCATATTCTAATCAACCAGGAAAAGAAATCATGTGTTTTGATAGATTTTAATCTTATGTCAGTGTGATTATGCAGAGATTACCGATTCTTGAGCTTTGGTTTCATCATACACTTTTCAAATTCATAATTGGAATCTATATTCTTATCTGGCCGGGCTTACGGCCTATCACGTTAAAAACACCGGTCCTCGCTTGATCACCGAAGTTAAGCAACGTTGAGCCTGGTCAGTACTTAGATGGGTGACCGCTTGGAAATATCAGGTGTTGTAAGCGTTTAGTGACGGATGTGCGTCGTGGTGCAGTGGATATCGACTTGGAGAGGGAAATCGGTCAGTCGAGTTCGAATTCCAGTTGAATACCCTGCATTCACTTAAGCACTGTTACCCTTGGTATTAATCCGTCCCTTCACTCCAGTTATGAGTTAAATAACAAGGGTAGGACTTGGGGACCTGATTTTGATAGTCGAAAAGAAAAAAGTATTACTAGATACAAAAACTTACAATAAATTGTTGAAAGAAAAAATGTATTACCAGCAATAAAAAAAAAAAAATTAGTTGACAATAAATGACCCGCCGAGGTTGATATCCCATAAAAACAAAACAACCAACAACCAACTTATCGGGCCGATAAAAACTATATTTTCATCTGTTATAATCACTTGTCTTATAAAGCACAGATTTCTGATGCTCGATATTTTGAAGTGACACTTTTTTTAATCATAAACATTTTAAGTTAGGATCCATAATTTTAATCAGCCAGAAAAAATAATCTACTTTGATAGATTTTAATCACGTGTCAGTGTGATTATGCGGAGGTTTTTGTTTCATCATACACTTGAAATTCGCAATTGCAATCTATATTCTCATCGGCCCACCGCAAAAATAAAGTTACTAAGAATAAAAAAAAATGTATTTTGATATGTTTTAATCTCCTGTATGATTATACACAGATTTCTGTTGCTCGATATTTTGAAGTGACACTTTTTTAATCATAAATATTTACAATTGCCGAGTTCGAATTCCAGTTGAATTCCTTGCATTCACTTACGCGCAAATATCCTTGTCAGAGGTATTAACCTGTCTCTTCCCTCCAGTTATGCGTTAAATAATAGAACAGATTGGGTTCTATAGCCTTGGCGTGCAACCAGTCTACCGCAGAAAGCAATGGCAACCTACTGCGGGATAATCTTCTACTCAGTTAGTTATGTGTCTTTCGAGACATGATCGCCCAACTGTGTATCACGTATAGCACTTAACTGACTGATTCAAATCATCCAGGAAAATTCATGCGTTTTGATACATTTTAATCTCCTGATGTTCGAGAACTTGAGTTGAACTTTGGCTTCAGAATACACTTTTCAAATTCGAAATTAGAATCTTTATAATTATCGACCCGAAAAAAAAAAAAAAAAAAAAAAAATAGACAAAAAACAAAAACAACAAAAAACAAAGAAACAATATATTTTGATATTTAATTTCTTGTCTGATTAAATACAGATTTACGATGATCTGCATTTTGAGGTGAACCGTTTTTTTAGGATTTTGGATCTATATTCTAATGAGCCAGGGAAAAAAAAATCATGCGTTTTAATATATTTTAATCTCGTGTCAGTGTGATGTAGAGATTTCTAATGCTCGACAGAATTAGTTAATCTTGTATTTCATCATACACTTTTTAACATCGTAATTTGAATCATCGTCACGAAAACACAAAAAACAAAAAAAAAATCAGCAAAAAAAGAAAAAAAATCAATTTTATATGCCTTAAACTCTTGTCTGATTATAGACAGATTTCTGGTGCTTGATATTTTGAGGTGACCCTTTTTTTAATTATAACCATTTCGAAGTTTGAATCCATATTCTAACCACTCAGGTAAAAATAATCATGTGTTTTGATACATTTTAATCTCTTTTTAGTCTGATTATGCAGAGATTTATGATGTCCGAGAACTTGAGTTGACCTTTGGTTTTATCATATATTTTTCAAATTTGAAATTAGAATCTTTATAATTATCGACCTGAAAAACAAAACAAAAACAAAAAAAAAAAAACGAAAACAAAAAAAAACTAAAAACAAAAACAACAAAAAAACAATTAAGAAAACAATAAATTTTGATATGTTTTAGTCTCTTGACTAATTAAACACATATTTATGGTGATCGGCATTTTCAGGTGAGCCGTTTTTTAAAATCATAAACAGTTCAAATTAGGAGTTTGGATCCATATTCTAATCAGCCAGGGGGAAAAAAATCATGGTTTTTGATAAATTTTAATCTCGTGTCAGTTTGATGATGTAGAGATTTCTGATGCTCGACGGTATTAGTTAATCTTTTATTTCATCATACACTTTTTAAAATCGTAATTTGAATGCATATTATCATCAGCACGACAAAAACAAAAACAAAATAATAAAAAAAACCCAACAAAACAAAAACAGCACCTATTTTTATATGTTTTAAACTCTTGTCTGATTATAGACAGATTTCTGATGCTCGATATTTTAATGCGACATTTGTTGTTAATCATAATTATTTCGAATTAGGAGTTGGGATTCATATTCTAACCAGCCAGGTAAAAATAATCATGTGTTTTGGTAGATTTTAATCTTTTTTTTTCAGTCTGTTTATGCAGAGATTTCTGATACTCGACAACATGAGTTTTGAAATTCGTAATTGTAATCTATATTCTCATCAGCCCCCAGCAAAAAAAAAAACCCCCAAAAAAACAAAAAACAAAAACAAAAAACAAAACAAAAAAAGACAAAGACAAAAAATACAAACTCGATATGTTTTATCTCTTTTTTGATTTTACACACATTTCTGATGTTAGATATTTTGAGGTGACCCTTTAATTTTTAATCATAAACATTTCAAATTATGAGTTGGCAGTCGTATTCTAATAAGCCAGTTAACAAATCTTTTTATATCTTTTTATATAAGTATATTTTAGGGTAGATGGATTTTGGAACTGTAAGAAGAATAACTCGAGGAAAGTTACAATATAACGTCAAAAATTACCACAAAAATATTTTTCTTAAAAACTTCGTATTTATTTGAGGATTCGAACTTAAAGACAAAATAAATTGCGAACTTTATCATCATATTGGTCTCACTCCGTTTGGGAATACCAGGTGCTGTAAACGTAAGGACCAAGAATGGTCCACCGGTCCTCCATGTTTGGGGGTTGGGCGCAGGGTTAACAAACCTCCTCCATAAAACACAGTTTGTTACGGAAACAGTAACAAAAAGTTACTGCCCTACACACCATTGGGTGTAAAGTGTGAGATGATAATGATGATTGGTGTCACTGGAAATTTTTTTTTTATCATATCACCCCAAGCAAGGCGGTGACGCCACTGATGCGTATGGGGCGACTTAAGAGTAGAATGATTGGAAAAGAGAAAGCCTGGAACCACATCCTAAACAGGAAACAAGGGATGAGCCTCTTCACCTGTTCAATAGACTGAGTTGATCTTTTATTTCATCATAAACTTTTGAAATTCGTAATTGGATTCTATATTTGCATCCGACTCTACCTCAAAAAACAAAAAAAAAACAACAAAAAAAAATGAAAAAAAAAAAAACAAGACATGTATTTTGATATGTTTTAGTCTCTTATCTGATTATACACAGATTTCTGATGCTCGATATTCTGAGGTGACCATTTTTAATCATAAACATTTCAAATTAAGAGTTGGGATCCATATTCTAATCAGCCAGTTAACAAATCATGTGTTTTGATATATTTTAATCTTGTGTCAGTGTGATTATACTGAGATTTCGGATGTTCGACATTATGAGATTTTTTTTTTAATCATATCACCTCGAGCA
The DNA here is from genome assembly GCA_037127315.1 of Ascarosepion bandense. Classification (NCBI taxonomy): domain Eukaryota; kingdom Metazoa; phylum Mollusca; class Cephalopoda; order Sepiida; family Sepiidae; genus Ascarosepion; species Ascarosepion bandense. The sequence goes on from JBBBDQ010001548.1 coordinate 2,724,947, forward strand.
AGGCGGTAAAGCCACTGATGTGCAAGGGGCTACGTAAGAGTGAAAAGATTGGAAAAGAGAAAGCCGGAAACCACATCCTAAACAGGGAACAAGGGATGAGCCTCTTCACCTGTTCAATAGACGTGGATGGAGTGTGAACCGGGCGATAGTTTAGTCTATCTACTCCTATTGAAAACAAAAATAAAAAAGGAAAAGAGTGAAAAGATTGGAAAAGAGAAAGCCGGAAACCACATACTAAACAGGGAACAAGGGATGAGCCTCTTCACCTGTTCAATAGACGTGGGTGGAGTGTGAACCGGGCGACAGTTTAGTCTATCTACTCCAACTGAAAAAAAAAAAATAAAAAAGGAAAAGAGTGAAAAGATTGGAAAAGAAAAAGCCGGAAACCATATCCTAAACAGGGAACAAGGGATGAGCCTCTTCACCTGTTCAATAGACGTGGATGGAGTGTGAACCGGGCGATAGTTTAGTCTATCTACTCCAATTGAAAAAAATAAAAAAGGAAAAGAGTGAAAAGATTGGAAAAGAGAAAGCCGGAAACCACATCCTAAACAGGGAACAAGGGATGAGCCTCTTCACCTGTTCAATAGACGTGGGTGGAGTGTGAACCGGGCGATAGTTTGGTCTATCTACTCCAATTGAAAACAAAAATAAAAAAGGAAAAGAGTGAAAAGATTGGAAAAGAGAAAGCCGGAAACCACATACTAAACAGGGAACAAAGGATGAGCCTCTTCACCTGTTCAATAGACGTGGGTGGATTGTGAACCGGGCGACAGTTTAGTCTATCTACTCCAATTGAAAAAAATAAAAAAGGAAAAGAGTGAAAAGATTGGAAAAGAGAAAACCGGAAACCACATCTTAAACAGGGAACAAGGGATGAGCCTCTCCACCTGTTCAATAGACGTATTTATCTTTGTTTCATCATACAATTTTCAAATTCGTCGTTGGAATCTATATTTTAAATCACCAGGAAAAAATGTATTAATGTGTTTTGATATCCTATGAGTTTGATTATACATTGATTTCTCAAGTTCGATATATTGCGATGATTCTTGTTTTATCATACGCTTTTTCACACTGTTAGTTGAAGTCTATATCTTAATAAGATAGAAAAACATTTATTAGATATATTTTCATTTCGTCTCAGCGCTATTATACAGAGATTTCTGATGATTGATATCTTGAGTTAACCATATATTTCTTTATACACTTTTCAAACTGGTCGTTGGGGTCTGTTTTTTAACCAGCCCCAAAAACATGTATTTTGATATTAATTATTAATTGGATGTAAGTGTGATTATGCAGGGATTTCTACTGCGTAAACTTTTATTTGAAATAGTTTTGGTTTGGTTTAATTTTAACGACCCATCAACCATTTTGGTCATTTAAGCGTCAGTCTTTGAATATTTGGATCACATTTTTGGGAACATTTTTTCATTCAATAAAGTTTTTTTGGGAACATTTTTCATTCAACAAAGTTTTGTTGGTAACATTTTTCATTCAATAAAGTTTTGTTGGGAAAATTTTTCATTCAACAAAGTTTTGTTGGTAACATTTTTCATTCAATAAAGTTTTGCTGGGAAGATTTTTCATTCAACAAAGTTTTGTTGGGAATATTTTTCATTCAACAAAGTTTTGTTGGTAACATTTTTCATTCAATAAAGTTTTGTTGGTAACATTTTTAAATTCAAAAAAGTTTTGTTGGTAAGATTTTTCATTCACAAAAGTTTTGTTGATAAATACTTAGCATTTTGACACTGATTTGGGGGTCAACTATTTACCCATAGGTGGGACCCTAAAAGGTGCTACCACTCCGAGTCAGAGTGGACCTGGGAACAACAGCAATTAAGAGGTGGTTCCATACTCCTCACAACCTCCCCATTAGAGGCCTTTCTGTCGGGTGCAGTTTACCGTCATACCCAGGACTTATTTGAAATAGTGTGGAATGTTAACATCTTGATCATGTCATTATTTTCTCTTTGAGTTAGATGTGCTATCCATTTTATTTGTTGCTTCTATTGCAGGTCTTCATGTTATATAATCAAATGAAAGTAACCATTAGTAAGCTTTCCCTTGGTTTTGTCGGAAAGTTCTCCCAAAGCCATAGTAAACTGAGGGATATGCGTTGTGGTGCAGTGGATATCGGCTTGGAACGACAAATCGGGGAGCCGAGTTCGAATTCCAGTAGAATTCCTTGCATTGACTTACGCACAAATACCCTTGGGAAAGGTATTAATATGTCTCTTTCCTCCAGTTATGAGTTGAAATAATAGGACAGATTGGGTTCTATAGCCTTGGCTGGCAACCAGTCTATCACAGAAAGCAATACTGCGGGATAATCTTCCGTCATGACTCATTCGAGACATGATCGCCCAAAGCGTGTATTACGTATGGCACTTAACTGACTGACTGAATATAATAGTTGGAATCATGATTAAGGCCTCTAATGGTCATAGAGTGGGGGATCGGTTTTCTATTGTTATGAAGTAATAAACTGATAACCCACTAATTACTACAAAATAATATAATACACTGTTTCTCCCTCTAGTCAGTCATGTCTCTTTCGAGACATGATCGCTCAAGTGTGTATCACGTATGACACTTAACTGACTGACTGAAACATATTAAGTACTGACTAATCTAGTTCTTTAAACCGTGGTGTTATGACGGATTTTCATGAAAAATTAGTTGATAGAAAACTTTACTTATTTGTTTTTATATTACTTTTATAAGACTTTCACTTCAACTGATAAGTAACATCAAACTTATTTTATTAAATGCGACTCAGGTTGTCTTGGTTAGTTTAATTCAGTCGCTTTTCTTTTATGTAATCCTAGTGTATTGTTAATTTTATTCGACAGGCGCCCAGTACAAAAGTTTCTTGCAAGCAGTACCAGGGGATGTGTGTCAGTCCCACTGCAGGTTTTGCTTTGACCAGCTCAGACCTTAATATTTAGCCAGTCTGAATGTTGAACAGTGCAAGTAAAGAGTCGAAAGTTAGTTAAAAGCGATACGCTTTACATTTGATTAACCTGCCGTAGACGTAAAGCATTTCGAATCGACTTTTCACGATCTTGCCAACGGACAGTGGATCAGTTTAGCGGGCAAAACTTGACCAAACATTGGAGTAACAAGGTCAGGCAAAGATCATCGATCACAGGTCAAGAGGTATACCGACAAACGATGACGCCTACGCCCGGGGAACTGCTACGAGCCGAGCCTAAGGGTATCATACAACGACAAACCATTTTAAAGGGCTGACAGGTATGTACATAGGACTGCAGCGGCTGAGACCAGAAAACCGATTTGTGTATACCTCTACGTCAAACATTAGTTGAGAGATAATTAAGTTTGAATTTGAGGGTAAAGATATAAAATCCTGCTTAATGGATAATATAAAGAGAAAGAAAACGAGAGAGGAAGAAAAAGACGAAGAAAGAATGCCAACTGGCTAGAGATTTTGAGGAGAGCTATGTCAAGAAAAGTAAAATGGCGGCAGGCAAGTGAATATGCAAAATATTTCTAGAGTTTTGTGCAGCAAAGAAAAAATGTTTAGAACATTAAATGACTAAATGTAAATCAAAACTGAAAGTAAAGAGAGAGAGAGAGAGAGAGAGAGAGAGAGAGAGAGAGAGAAGAAGAAGAAGAAGAAGAAGAAGATGATGAAGACGAATATAGAGGTGAAGAGAATTAATTTTTATGACCTGATATAGCTGGCAAACATTAACAATGGAAACAGAAAGTTATGCCGAGAAGAATGTCTTTATATATTTGACTAGCATCATTAACCCGTTGTTGCCCGTGCAACTCAGAACATTTTAGTAGCAGGAGAAGATGCCAATGAGAAGAGTAGATGGAAATCATTTACAAACAGTTGATTTCCTGCATGAAATATTTAGCGAAAAAAAAAAAGCTTTATTTTTTTTTAATTTCATTTTCTGAAGTATGAAATATTAAAGCTGAAAAAAAAAAAGACTTAAATAATTAAATTAACCATTGGCACTTTTTAAAAAACATATTTTGTTTTTGTTTGAAAAAAAAAAAACGCTTTTTTAAAAATAATTCTTTTGTTTCAAAATTACAAGGAAAAATATTCACATCTTTTTGTTTACCAAAGGAATTTTAAAACGTCGGAATAAAAATTAAATATAACGGCTCATTTTTTTTAAATAAAAAAATATTTTAGTCGCGTTTGACACGTGTGAGTTGACGTAATTTGGCAACTATCTTAGATCTTAGATGTTTTACGGAGCAAATGTAAACAATCGGCTCCATTGGCATAAAAGTGAGAAAGGGAAAATTGCTGTACTTAAACTCAAAAAGTATGTGTCGACCTGGCTTCCCTGTAGATATGTGTTCCTATAAAGTTCGAATGGCGTAGCTTAAAAAATGTAGGCGTGCATAGGGAACAGTCACACACAGACTCACAGATTGCCTTTTATATATATAGATAATATATATAAAAAGTTAATAAATGGAAGTAAGAATATAGGAAAGCAAATGCGAGATAAATACAATGATAGGCAGGGATTGAAATCATAAAAAGCGTAACGACAAAAAAAAAGCGGTGCCAAGGGAGTGAATGAAAATATTTGTAAACTTAACATTCAATGAAAGGAGACAGACAAAAAGTGGAGCATATATTTTATAAGGAGAAATAGAAATTGAGAGAGGGTGGGGGCCAAAGTTTCATAAAGTGAGACTGAGAGAGACTGAAAAGGAAAGAGAGAAAAAGAGGAGCTAATATTTTATAAAGAGAAATTGAAATAGGGAGAATGAGAGAGAGAGAGAGAGAGAGAGAGAGAGAGAGAGAAAGAGAGGCCAAAGATTCGTAAAGTAAGATTGAGAGAGATTGAAAAGGAAAGAGAGAGAAAAGAGAGAAAAAGAGGAGCTAATATTTTATAAAGAGAAATTAAAATAGGGAGAATGAGAGAGAGAGAGAGAGAGAGAGAGAGAGAGAGAAAGATTCGTAAAGTGAGATTGAGAGAGATTGAAAAGAAAGAGAGAGAAAAGATGAGAAAAAGAGGAGCTAATATTTTATAAAAAGAGAAATTAAAATAGGGATAAGAGAAAGAAAAGAGGGAGAGAGAGAGAGAGAGAGAGAGAGAGAGGCCAAAGATTCGTAAAGTGAGATTGAGAGAGAGATTGAAAAGGAAAGAGAGAGAAAAGTGAGAAAAAGAGGCGCTAATATTTCATAAAGAGAAATTGAAATGGGGAGAATGAGAGAGAGAGAGAGTGAGACCAATTTTTCATAAAGTAAGATTGAGAGAGATTGAAAAGTAAACAGAGGAAAGAGAGAGGCGATAATATTTTATAAAAAAGAAATTGAAAGAGGGTGAATGAGAGAGAGGCTAATGTTTCATAAAGTGAGCTTGAGAGAGATTGAAAAGAAAAGAGTGAGGAGAAAAAGAGAGGAGATAATATTTTATAAAGAGAAATTGAAAGAGGGAAAATGAAAGAGAGCGAGGCTAATGTTACACAAAGCGAGATTCAGAGAAAAATTGATAAGAAAAGAGAGAGGAGAGACAAAAAAGACGTGCTAATATTTTATAAAGCGAGAGTAGCTAATATTTTATAAAGAGATATTGAAAGAGGAAGAATGAGATAGAGGGGCTAATGTTTCATAAAATGTGAATGAGAGTGATTTAAAAGAGAGAGAGAGGAGAGAGAGAGAGAGGTGATAATATTTTATAAAGAGAAATTGAAAGAGGAAGAAAGAGAGGATAATGTTTCATTAAGTGAGATTGAGAGAAAGTGAAAAGGAAATAGAGAGAGAGAGAGAAAGAGAGAGAGATAGAGAGAGAGAGAGAAATAAAAAGATGTGCTAATATTTTACAAAGCGAAAATTGAAAGCGAGACATGTGAGAGGAAGGCTAATGTTTCATAAAAAGAGATTGAGAGAGATTTAAGAGGAAAGATAGAGGATAGAGAAAGAGAGAAAGAGAGGCCAATGTTTCTTAAATTGTGATTGAGAGAGATTTAAAATGGAAAGAGAGAGAGAGAGAGAGAGAGAGAGAGAAACGATAATATTGTATGAAGTGAAATTGAAATAGGAAGAATTAGAAAGAGAGGATAATGATTCATTACGTGAGATTGACAGAGATTGAAAAAGAAAGAGAGCAGAGAGAGAGAGAGAGAGAGAGAGAGAGAGAGAGGTGGTGATATTTTATAAAAAGAAATTGAAACAGGAAGAAAGAGAGAATAATGTTTCATTAAGTGAGATTGAGAGAAAGTGAAAAGGAAATAGAGAGAGAGAGAGAGAGAAAGAGACGAGGTTATATTTTATAAAGAAAAATTGAAAGAAGGAGAATGAGAAAAAGAAGCTAATTCTTCAGAAAGTGAGATTGAGAGAGATTGAGATGGAAAGGGAGAGAGAGAGCGGCAAAAATATTTTATAAGGCAGATTGAAATAGGGAGAATGAGAGAGAAAGGCTAATGTTTCATCAACTGAGAGTGAGAGAGATTGAAAAGGAAAGAGAGTGGAGAGAGAAAGGGGTGTTAATATTTTATCAAGGGAAATTGAAAGCGGGAGAATGAAAGAGAAAGGCTAATGTTTCATAAAGTGTGATTGAGAGAGATTGAACTTGAAGGAGAGAGAAGCAATAATATTTTATAAAGGGAAAATGAAATAAGGAGAATGAGAGAGAAAGAGAGGTCAATGTTTCATCAACTGAAATGAGATTGAGAGAGATTCAAAAGGAAATAGAGAGGAGAGAGTGATAGTCAATAATATTAACATGGAAAAAGGGAGAATGAGAGAGTGAGATTAATGTTTCATCAAGTAAGATTTTGAGAGATTGAAAAGGAAAAGGGGGAGAGAGATAGAGGCGTTAGTATTGGGGCAAATTAATATTGCTACTAGTTATTACTAATTATTATTATGGGGCAAATTAATTACGACTCATTTTAATTTGCCCCATAAATAATTACTACTCATAATTTTCCCCATAATAATTACTACTCATTTTAATGGTTTACACACTACTACTAATTTGCCCCCATAATAATTACTACTCATAATTTTCCCTATACAATTACTACTCATTTTAATTTGCTTCATAATAATTACTACTAATTTGCCTCATAATAATTACTACTCATAATTTTCCCCATAATAATTACTACTCATTTTAATTTGCTTCATAATAATTACTACTAATTTGCCTCATAATAATTACTACACTATAATTTTCCCTATAATAATTACTACTCATTTTAATTTGTTTCATAATAATTACTACTAATTTGCCTCATAATAATTACTACTCATAATTTTCCCCATAATAATTACTACTCATTTTAATTTGCTTCATAATAATTACTACTAATTTGCCTCATAATAATTACTACTCATAATTTTCCCCATAATAATTACTACTCATTTTAATTTGCCCCATAATAATAACTACTAATTTGCCTCATAATAATTACTACTCATAATTTTCCCCATAATAATTACTACTCATTTTAATTTGCTTCATAATAATTACTACTAATTTGCCTCATAATAATTACTACTCATAATTTTCCCCATAATAATTACTACTCATTTTAATTTGCTTCATAATAATTACTACTAATTTGCCTCATAATAATTACTACTCATAATTTTCCCCATAATAATTACTACTCATTTTAATTTGTTTCATAATAATTACTACTAATTTGTCTCATAATAATTACTATTCATAATTTTCCCCATAATAATTACTACTCATTTTAATTTGCTTCATAATAATTACTACTAATTTGCCACATAATAATGACTACTCATAATTTTCCCCATAATAATGACTACTCATTTTAATTTGCTTCATAATAATTACTACTAATTTGTCTCATAATAATTACTACTCATAATTTTCCCCATAATAATTACTACTCATTTTAATTTGCTTCATAATAATTACTACTAATTTGCCTCATAATAATTACTACTCATAATTTTCCCCATAATAATTACTACTCATTTTAATTTGCTTCATAATAATTACTACTAATTTGCCTCATAATAATTACTACTCATAATTTTCCCTATAAAAAATTACTACTCATTTTAATTTGTTTCATAATAATTACTACTAATTTGCCTCATAATAATTACTACTCATAATTTTCCCCATAATAATTACTACTCATTTTAATTTGCTTCATAATAATTACTACTAATTTGCCTCATAATAATTACTACTCATAATTTTCCCCATAATAATTACTACTCATTTTAATTTGCTTCATAATAATTACTACTAATTTGTCTCATAATAATTACTACTCATAATTTTCCACATAATAATTACTACTCATTTTAATTTGCCCCATAATAATTACTACTAATTTGCCTCATAATAATTACTACTCATAATTTTCCCTATAAAAAATTACTACTCATTTTAATTTGCTTCATAATAATTACTACTAATTTGCCTCATAATAATTACTACTCATAATTTTCCCCATAATAATTACTACTCATTTTAATTTGCCCCATAATAATAACTACTAATTGCCTCATAATAATTACTACTCATAATTTTCCCCATAATAATTACTACTCATTTTAATTTGCTTCATAATAATTACTACTAATTTGCCACATAATAATTACTACTCATAATTTTCCCCATAATAATTACTACTCATTTTAATTTGCTTCATAATAATTACTACTAATTTGTCTCATAATAATTACTACTCATAATTTTCCCCATAATAATTACTACTCATTTTAATTTGCTTCATAATAATTACTACTAATTTTCCTCATAATAATTACTACTCATAATTTTCCCCATAATAATTACTACTCATTTTAATTTGCTTCGTAATAATTACTACTAATTTGCCTCATAATAATTACTACTCATAATTTTCCCCATAATAATTACTACTCATTTTAATTTGCTTCATAATAATTACTACTAATTTGCCTCATAATAATTACTACTCATAATTTTCCCCATAATAATTACTACTCATTTTAATTTGTCCCATAATAATTACTACTAATTTGCCTCATAATAATTACTACTCATAATTTTCCCCATAATAATTACTACTCATTTTAATTTGCCCCATAATAATAACTACTAATTTGCCTCATAATAATTACTACTCATAATTTTCCCCATAATAATTACTACTCATTTTAATTTGCTTCATAATAATTACTACTAATTTGCCTCATAATAATTACTACTCATAATTTTCCCCATAATAATTACTACACATTTTAATTTGCTTCATAATAATTACTACTAATTTGCCTCATAATAATTACTACTCATAATTTTCCCCATAATAATTACTACTCATTTTAATTTGCTTCATAATAATTACTACTAATTTGCCTCATAATAATTACTACTCATAATTTTCCCCATAATAATTACTACTCATTTTAATTTGCCCCATAATAATTACTACTAATTTGCCTCATAATAATTACTACTCATAATTTTCCCTATAAAAAATTACTACTCATTTTAATTTGTTTCATAATAATTACTACTAATTTGCCTCATAATAATTACTACTCATAATTTTCCCCATAATAATTACTACTCATTTTAATTTGCTTCATAATAATTACTACTAATTTGCCTCATAATAATTACTACTCATAATTTTCCCCATAATAATTACTACTCATTTTAATTTGCCCCATAATAATTACTACTAATTTGCCTCATAATAATTACTACTCATAATTTTCCCTATAAAAAATTACTACTCATTTTAATTTGTTTCATAATAATTACTACTAATTTGCCTCATAATAATTACTACTCATAATTTTCCCCATAATAATTACTACTCATTTTAATTTGTTTCATAATAATTACTACTAATTTGTCTCATAATAATTACTATTCATAATTTTCCCCATAATAATTACTACTCATTTTAATTTGCTTCATAATAATTACTACTAATTTGCCAAATAATAATGACTACTCATAATTTTCCCCATAATAATTACTACTCATTTTAATTTGCTTCATAATAATTACTACTAATTTGTCTCATAATAATTACTATTCATAATTTTCCCCATAATAAGTACTACTCATTTTAATTTGCTTCATAATAATTACTACTAATTTGTCTCATAATAATTACTACTCATAATTTTCCCCATAATAATTACTACTCATTTTAATTTGCTTCATAATAATTACTACTAATTTGCCTCATAATAATTACTACTCATAATTTTCCCTATAAAAAATTACTACTCATTTTAATTTGTTTCATAATAATTACTACTAATTTGCCTCATAATAATTACTACTCATAATTTTCCCCATAATAATTACTACTCATTTTAATTTGCTTCATAATAATTACTACTAATTTGCCTCATAATAATTACTACTCATAATTTTCCCCATAATAATTACTACTCATTTTAATTTGCCCCATAATAATAACTACTAATTTGCCTCATAATAATTACTACTCATAATTTTCCCCATAATAATTACTACTCATTTTAATTTGCTTCATAATAATTACTACTAATTTGCCTCATAATAATTACTACTCATAATTTTCCCCATAATAATTACTACTCATTTTAATTTGCTTCATAATAATTACTACTAATTTGCCTCATAATAATTACTACTCATAATTTTCCCCATAATAATTACTACTCATTTTAATTTGTTTCATAATAATTACTACTAATTTGTCTCATAATAATTACTATTCATAATTTTCCCCATAATAATTACTACTCATTTTAATTTGCTTCATAATAATTACTACTAATTTGCCACATAATAATGACTACTCATAATTTTCCCCATAATAATTACTACTCATTTTAATTTGCTTCATAATAATTACTACTAATTTGTCTCATAATAATTACTACTCATAATTTTCCCCATAATAATTACTACTCATTTTAATTTGCTTCATAATAATTACTACTAATTTGCCTCATAATAATTACTACTCATAATTTTCCCCATAATAATTACTACTCATTTTAATTTGCTTCATAATAATTACTACTAATTTGCCTCATAATAATTACTACTCATAATTTTCCCCATAATAATTACTACTCATTTTAATTTGTTTCATAATAATTACTACTAATTTGCCTCATAATAATTACTACTCATAATTTTCCACATAATAATTACTACTCATTTTAATTTGCCCCATAATAATTACTACTAATTTGCCTCATAATAATTACTACTCATAATTTTCCCTATAAAAAATTACTACTCATTTTAATTTGCTTCATAATAATTACTACTAATTTGCCTCATAATAATTACTACTCATAATTTTCCCCATAAAAATTACTACTCATTTTAATTTGCCCCATAATAATAACTACTAATTGCCTCATAATAATTACTACTCATAATTTTCCCCATAATAATTACTACTCATTTTAATTTGCTTCATAATAATTACTACTAATTTGCCACATAATAATTACTACTCATAATTTTCCCCATAATAATTACTACTCATTTTAATTTGCTTCATAATAATTACTACTAATTTGTCTCATAACAATTACTACTCATAATTTTCCCCATAATAATTACTACTCATTTTAATTTGCTTCATAATAATTACTACTAATTTGTCTCATAACAATTACTACTCATAATTTTCCCCATAATAATTACTACTCATTTTAATTTGCTTCATAATAATTACTACTAATTTGTCTCATAACAATTACTACTCATAATTTTCCCCATAATAATTACTACTCATTTTAATTTGCTTCATAATAATTACTACTAATTTGCCACATAATAATTACTACTCATAATTTTCCCCATAATAATTACTACTCATTTTAATTTGCTTCATAATAATTACTACTAATTTGTCTCATAACAATTACTACTCATAATTTTCCCCATAATAATTACTACTCATTTTAATTTGCTTCATAATAATTACTACTAATTTGTCTCATAACAATTACTACTCATAATTTTCCCCATAATAATTACTACTCATTTTAATTTGCTTCATAATAATTACTACTAATTTGCCACATAATAATTACTACTCATAATTTTCCCCATAATAATTACTACTCATTTTAATTTGCTTCATAATAATTACTACTAATTTGTCTCATAACAATTACTACTCATAATTTTCCCCATAATAATTACTACTCATTTTAATTTGTTTCATAATAATTACTACTAATTTGTCTCATAATAATTACTACTCATAATTTTCCCCATAATAATTACTACTCATTTTAATTTGCTTCATAATAATTACTACTAATTTTCCTCATAATAATTACTACTCATAATTTTCCCCATAATAATTACTACTCATTTTAATTTGCTTCGTAATAATTACTACTAATTTGCCTCATAATAATTACTACTCATAATTTTCCCCATAATAATTACTACTCATTTTAATTTGCTTCATAATAATTACTACTAATTTGCCTCATAATAATTACTACTCATAATTTTCCCCATAATAATTACTACTCATTTTAATTTGCCCCATAATAATTACTACTAATTTGCCTCAGAATAATTACTACTCATAATTTTCCCTATAAAGTACTACTCATTTTAATTTGTTTCATAATAATTACTACTAATTTGCCTCATAATAATTACTACTCATAATTTTCCCCATAATAATTACTACTCATTTAATTTGTTTCATAATAATTACTACTAATTTGTCTCATAATAATTACTATTCATAATTTTCCCCATAATAATTACTACTCATTTTAATTTGCTTCATAATAATTACTACTAATTTGCCAAATAATAATGACTACTCATAATTTTCCCCATAATAATTACTACTCATTTTAATTTGCTTCATAATAATTACTACTAATTTGTCTCATAATAGTTACTACTCATAATTTTCCCCATAATAATTACTACTCATTTTAATTTGCTTCATAATAATTACTACTAATTTGCCTCATAATAATTACTACTCATAATTTTCTCCATAATAATTACTACTCATTTTAATTTGCTTCATAATAATTACTACTAATTTGCCAAATAATAATGACTACTCATAATTTTCCCCATAATAATTACTACTCATTTTAATTGGCCCCATAATAATAACTACTAATTAATTACTCACTAATTTTCCCCATAATAATTACTACTCATTTTAATTTGCTTCATAATAATTACTACTAATTTGTCTCATAATAATTACTACTCATAATTTTCCCCATAATAATTACTACTCATTTTAATTTACTTCATAATAATTACTACTAATTTGCCTCATAATAATTACTACTCATAATTTTCCCCATAATAATTACTATCATTTTAATTTGCTTCATAATAATTACTACTAATTTGTCTCATAATAATTACTACTCATAATTTTCCCCATAATAATTACTACTCATTTAATTTGCTTCATAATAATTACTACTAATTTGCCACATAATAATTACTACTCATAATTTTCCCCCATAATAATTACTACTCATTTTAATTTGCCCCATAATAATTACTACTAATTTGCCTCCAGAATAATTACTACTCATAATTTTCTCCATAATAATTACTACTCATTTTAATTTGCTTCATAATAATTACTACTAATTTGCACTCATAATAATTACTACTCATAATTTTCCCCATAATAATTACTACTCATTTAATTTTGCCCCATAATAATTACTACTAATTTGCCTCATAATAATTACTACTCATAATTTTCCCCATAATAATTACTACTCATTTTAATTGGCCCCATAATAATAACTACTAATTTGTCTCATAATAATTACTACTCATAATTTTCCCCATAATAATTACTACTCATTTTAATTTGCTTCATAATAATTACTACTAATTTGTCTCATAATAATTACTACTCATAATTTTCCTACATAATAATTACTACTCATTTTAATTTGCTTCATAATAATTACTACTAATTTGCCTCATAATAATTACTACTCATAATTTTTCCCCATAATAATTACTACTCATTTTAATTTGCTTCATAATAATTACTACTAATTTGTCTCATAATAATTACTACTCATAATTTTCCCCATAATAATTACTACTCATTTTAATTTGCTTCATAATAATTACTACTAATTTGCCACATAATAATTACTACTCATAATTTTCCCCATAATAATTACTACTCATTTTGTTGCCCCATAATAATTACTACTAATTTGCCTCAGAATAATTACTACTCATAATTTTCTCCATAATAATTACTACTCATTTTAATTTGCTTCATAATAATTACTACTAATTTGCCTCATAATAATTACTACTCATAATTTTCTCCATAATAATTACTACTCACATTTTAATTTGCTTCATAATAATTACTACTAATTTGCCTCATAATAATTACTATAATTTTCCCCATAATAATTACTACTCATTTTAATTGGCCCCATAATAATAACTACTAATTTGTCTCATAATAATTACTACTCATAATTTTCCCCATAATAATTACTACTCATTTTAATTTGCTTCATAATAATTACTACTAATTTGTCTCATAATAATTACTACTCATAATTTTCCCCATAATAATTACTACTCCATTTTAATTTGCTTCATAATAATTACTACTAATTTTCCTCATAATAATTACTACTCATAATTTTCCCCATAATAATTACTACTCATTTTAATTTGCTTCGTAATAATTACTACTAATTTGCCTCATAATAATTACTACTCATAATTTTCCCCATAATAATTACTACTCATTTTAATTTGCTTCATAATAATTACTGCTAATTTGCCTCATAATAATTTTCTCATAATTTTCCCCATAATAATTACTACTCATTTTAATTGCTATAATAATTACTACTAATTTGCCTCAGAATAATTACTACTCATAATTTTCCCTATAAAAAATTACTACTCATTTTAATTTGTTTCATAATAATTACTACTAATTTGCCTCATAATAATTACTACTCATAATTTTTCCCATAATAATTACTACTCATTTTAATTTGTTTCATAATAATTACTACTAATTTGTCTCATAATAATTACTATTCATAATTTTCCCCATAATAATTACTACTCATTTTAATTTGCTTCATAATAATTACTACTAATTTATAAATAATAATGACTACTCATAATTTTCCCCATAATAATTACTACTCATTTTAATTTGCTTCATAATAATTACTACTAATTTGTCTCATAATAGTTACTACTCATAATTTTCCCCATAATAATTACTACTCATTTTAATTTGCTTCATAATAATTACTACTAATTTGCCTCACATAATAATTACTACTCCTCCAATTTTCTCCATAATAATTACTACTCATTTTAATTTGCTTCATAATAATTACTACTAATTTGCCAAATAATAATGACTACTCATAATTTTCCCCATAATTACTACTCATTTTAATTGGCCCCATAATAATAACTACTAATTTGTCTCATAATAATTACTACTCATAATTTTCCCCATAATAATTACTACTCATTTTAATTTGCTTCATAATAATTACTACTAATTTGTCTCATAATAATTACTACTCATAATTTTCCCCATAATAATTACTACTCATTTTAATTTGCTTCATAATAATTACTACTAATTTGCCTCATAATAATTACTACTCATAATTTCCCCATAATAATTACTACTCATTTTAATTTGCTTCATAATAATTACTACTAATTTGTCTCATAATAATTACTACTCATAATTTCCCCATAATAATTACTACTCATTTTAATTTGCTTCATAATAATTACTACTAATTTGCCACATAATAATTACTACTCATAATTTTCCCCATAATAATTACTACTCATTTTAATTTGCTTCATAATAATTACTACTAATTTGTCTCATAATAATTACTACTCATAATTTTCCCCATAATAATTACTACTCATTTTAATTTGCTTCATAATAATTACTACTAATTGCCTCATAATAATTACTACTCATAATTTTCCCCATAATAATTACTACTCATTTTAATTTGCCCCATAATAATTACTACTAATTTGCCTCATAATAATTACTACTCCTTAATTTTCCCCATAATAATTACTACTCATTTTAATTTGCTTCATAATAATTACTACTAATTTCCTCATAATAATTACTACTCATAATTTTCCCCCATAATAATTACTACTCATTTTAATTTGCTTCATAATAATTACTACTAATTTGCCTCATAATAATTACTACTCTTAATTTTCCCCATAATAATTACTACTCATTTAATTTTGCTTCATAATTACTACTAATTTGCCTCATAATAATTACTACTCACAATTTTCCCCATAAAAATTACTACTCATTTTAATTTGCCCCATAATAATTACTACTAATTTGCCTCATAATAATTACTACTCATAATTTTCCCCATAATAATTACTACTCATTTTAATTTGCCCCATAATAATAACTACTAATTTGCCTCATAATAATTACTACTCATAATTTTCCCCATAATAATTACTACTCATTTTAATTTGCCCCATAATAATAACTACTAATTTGTCTCATAATAATTACTACTCATAATTTTCCCCATAATAATTACTACTCATTTTTATTTGCTTCATAATAATTACTACTAATTTGCCACATAATAATTACTACTCATAATTTTCCCCATAATAATTACTACTCATTTTAATTTGCTTCATAATAATTACTACTAATTTGTCTCATAATAATTACTACTCATAATTTTCCCCATAATAATTACTACTCATTTTAATTTGCTTCATAATAATTACTACTAATTGCCTCATAATAATTACTACTCATAATTTTCCCCATAATAATTACTACTCATTTTAATTTGCCCCATAATAATTACTACTAATTTGCCTCATAATAATTACTACTCATAATTTTCCCCATAATAATTACTACTCATTTTAATTTGCTTCATCATAATTACTACTAATTTTCCTCATAATAATTACTACTCATAATTTTCCCCATAATAATTACTACTCATTTTAATTTGCTTCATAATAATTACTACTAATTTGCCTCATAATAATTACTACTCATAATTTTCCCCATAATAATTACTACTCATTTTAATTTGCTTCATAATAATTACTACTAATTTGCCTCATAATAATTACTACTCACAATTTTCCCCATAAAAATTACTACTCATTTTAATTTGCCCCATAATAATTACTACTAATTTGCCTCATAATAATTACTACTCATAATTTTCCCCATAATAATTACTACTCATTTTAATTTGCCCCATAATAATAACTACTAATTTGTCTCATAATAATTACTACTCATAATTTTCCCCATAATAATTACTACTCATTTTAATTTGCTTCATAATAATTACTACTAATTTGTCTCATAATAATTACTACTCATAATTTTCCCCATAATAATTACTACACATTTTAATTTGCTTCATAATAATTACTACTAATTTGCCTCATAATAATTACTACTCATAATTTTCCCCATAATAATTACTACTCATTTTAATTTGCTTCATAATAATTACTACTAATTTGTCTCATAATAATTACTACTCATAATTTTCCCCATAATAATTACTACTCATCTTAATTTGCTTCATAATAATTACTACTAATTTGTCTCATAATAATTACTACTCATAATTTTCCCCATAATAATTACTACTCATTTTAATTTGCCTCATAATAATAACTTTTGTAATTGTAGAAACCCTAACCAATGTCCATTATCTATTAAGTGTTAAATTAAATCCCTGGTCTATATGTGTTCAATCTCATCTGTAGAGAATCCTAGGGTTACTAAAATTTATACTGGCAATACAATGAATTTTTTTAAAAGCGTTTTTACAATCATCTCTCATTTTCTACTAATAAGGATATGACATCACTTTCTAAATATTTAAAAAGAGGAAAATTCTCAAACAGGCTAGAATATCTGGATCAGTAAATGAACCATGTTTCCTTTGTCTACAAGAAAAAATGGAAATTATTAAATACATGAAAAGTGACATATTACTGAATCAGAGGCAGGTAACTACAATAAATTGTAAACATATTAAAGAATTAACCTTACAATCCTGCTAGAATTATAAAATCTAAGGTTTGAATCTCTAGCAATTACAAACTTTTTACAGTATTAATCTTAGTATCTTGATAATTTACTTTAACGATATGATCTTTTTCTATGTTATTTTGTCTCTATTTTTATTTTTATTTTCTATTACAAATTGTGATCTATTTAATTTTTTAAATTAAAAATTTATTTTTAACATTAATTTTTCCTTTAATTTTATTTTTTAATTTAATTTTAATAATTTCTTTTTTCCAATTTATTATATTAGCACCAATGAATGTATATCTTCGTCTTGTATTTTAAAATATCCTCAAATCTGCGCTTTTGAATAATTCCTATGTCTGTGTATGAGATTTCACCATTTAAAAAAAAATGCCCAAGAATTTTGTTTTATACAATGTTATGAACAAATGTATCTATCTACAATTCATTTCCGGTCAAAGTTTAAAATTTCTATTTCGTTGCGGCTCTTCTTGTCCCCACCCCCATTTTCTTTTCCCTTTGTGCATTTTCTCACTTTTCTCCACCCCGTGCATTTTCTCACTTTTTCCTCTTTGTTAAGACCAGCCGTCGCGTGACCGATGTTTGTATATGCATACACTTTACTTCCTACCTAAATTTAGGGTCTATTTCTCCCTGAGCCGTCTTTCATTGGATCCTTCCTCGTGTTTCTTTATTCATTTCTTTCTTGTTGTACTTTTTGTTTTTTATTTCCTCTGTGTCCTTCTCTTTCCTCTTTCTTTTTTTCCCTTTTTTGATTTCTCTTTCTGTTTTCTCATATTTCCTATCCTCTTTATTTCTTTCGAAAGATTTTGCTAATAAAAGGAAGTGAATTTTCATCAATCTTCTTTTAAAAAATAACGTTTATTACCATCATCACTAACTACCTGATGAGACATTGTTCTTTCAATGTCGAAACAAAATGTACACATTTGTAGTAGATAATAGTTTGTACGTGTTCTAAACTATAATTTATAATACTAGCAGTATAGCCCGGCGTTGCTCGGGGGTAATGAAAGCTTTAAAACTAATCCATGGTCCTGGAGCTCAGACTCTTTGGACGTTGGCACGAAAGACTAAAAAGCAATAGTTGTTTCAAGTTAAAGCGAAACCGTAGACTGAAAGAAAAATGAATGGATGTAAGTCAAATTTTGATTCCTGGTAACGATATCAAATTTTCTGCACTATTGTAAGAACTGCAACTTTGAAACTTCTGAATATCGTTTCTTATGTCTTTGTCTATGAGTGTATGAAATTTGATTAAAATCGGACCACTCCTTCTATAACCCGATTTGTTCGATTATCGATTTTCGATATTTATCAGGGGTACCTCGACACAAAACCTAGCTACGAACACTCGCAGACGCTTAAAGTACAACTGTGTAAATTTTTAAGAAAATCGGTTCAGCCATTTCGGAGTCTATAGGTAACGGACACACACACACAGACACACACAGACAGACAAAGTTCTATTTATAAATAAGTTTATATATATATATATATATATATATATATATATATATATATATATATATAATTTAATTGGAGTAGATAGACTAAACTATCGCCCGGTTCACACTTCACCCACGTCTATTCAACAGGTGAAGAGGCTCATCCCTTGTTCCCTGTTTAGGATGTGTTTTCTAGATTTCTCTTTTCCAATCTTTTCACTCTTACGTAGTCCCCTGCACACCAGTGACGTTACCGCCTTGCTCGGGGTGATATGATTAAAAAAAAAATAGAAAAAAGAAAAATATATATAATTTATATATATATATATATATATATGTGTGTGTGTGTGTGTGTGTGTGTGTGTGTGTGTGTGTGTGGGAGAGTGAGATAGAGAGAGAGAGAGAGAGAGAGAGAGAGAGAGAGAGGTAAAGATTTTAACAAGGAAATTGTGACCGAAAAGTTAAATATTAAAAGATAGAAAGATAAGGAATCCAGTTACAAAAGTAAAATAAACTTGTTTCTTGTTAGTTTTATTTACGCTAAGTTCTGTCTTATTCAATTAGTGAAGAGCAAATCAAGTGTACCGGTGTCAATGTTGAGTGGATAACGGCAACCAGGTCTGGTCTCCGAGTGTAACACATATGCAATAACTGAGCAATAGATCCATAAAGATTCTTGGAAATATTAGAGGGTAAAGGGTCGTGGGTGTAGGAGTAGAAGAAGAGAACCTCGTGTGTTACTGGTATCTGTAAAATGCGCATCGCAGCAGAGACAAGTACACAGGCCACAGTGGGAACAGAAGAAAACGAAAGTTGATATTAGAGTGTTTGAATGATGGATATATATATATATATATATATATATATATATATATATACATATATATATATATATATATATATATATATATATATAGCTGAACAATTCAATCAACTAGGACACACATGAGAAAACTGCAAATTTAGTTCTACATACGATTTTAGTTCTACAGAAAGGCAGAAAGAAAGAAAAATACTGGATTTTAAAATTAAATACATACAGGCTAGGTTTAAATAGGGATTTAAGTGTTTTGAATCTTTGTATAAATATTTCAATAGTTAAACATTTTTTAGATACCCTTAAAATTTTTTTCTTTAAAACAACATTTAAAAGTATTATTAGAGATAGGTTTATGTTTACAAATTAAAAAAAAAACTCTATCGCTCTCTACGTCACGTGATGTAAACATCTCTCGACGAACGCTCTCGCGGCGAACGCTTCTAGTTTAAATTTTAAAATTATTTGTTTCTGATGAAAGGCCGAGGCCGGTGTGAAATATATATATATATATATATAATAACATAAATAAATAAATAAATACTGTCAAAAAATAAATTTTTAAACTTTCAACTTTTTAGTAGTTTTTCCTAAGACAGTATACGTGGATCATCATTATGCAATATATATATATATATATAACCTGTAGATCAGTTGTTCACACACTATTTTAGCTACACCTACTCTTAGCTCACATAGCACATTTCTAGCTTCTCTCTTACAACTTTATGGAAATCCTTTTTTTTTTGTTTTTTAGAGAGGCTACAGATTCAGAATATTTAGTTTTTGAATGAGGGATATATATATATATATATATATATATATATATATATATATATATATATATATATATATATATCCTGGGTTAGGAAGCGATCGGAGTCTAAGCCGTACTGATGAGCTGTGATACAGCGAAACAGGTCTGTCTGCGGATGACTATATATATATATATATGTTTATCTCTCGATATCTACATTTATTCCTATATTTATACAATTTTTTTTGTTTCGCCTCTCAGCAAATAAACACGTGCGTGAGAGTGTTGAATATCCAGTTATCAGATAAAAGCAAAAAAAAAAAAAAAAAATCTTCCTTTGTTTTAATAAAAACAGACCGTGTAAGAATTGATTTTTGAATAAAGAGTCGCAAAGATCTTTTTTAAAAAATAATACAATCTATATCTTTTGTTTTTTAATCGTATCACCCCGAGCAAGGCGGTAATGCCACTGATGTGCAGGGGGCTACGTAATAGTGAAAAGATTGGAAAAGAGAAAACCGGAAACCGCATCCTAAACAGGGAACAAGGGATGAGCCTCTTAACCTGTTCAATAGACGTGGGTGGAGTGTGAACCAGGCGATAGATCTATTTAAACGTATTCGTTTTAGATGACAATTTTTCATTAATTTATATTTTTTACAGCCATAGTACAAATGAAAAGAGATATATTCATTCTTAAAATTACACACACACACACACACACACACACACACACATATATATATATATATATATATATATATTAGGTACCTAAACTCATTTTCGATAACTAACTTTTAAATTGAATTTTTAAAAATAAAAAAAATTTTAAAAAATTTTTCTTTTATTTTAATTGAAATCTAAACGATTAAATTTGCTGTTTCGAGTAGCAAAATACTCTGGTGTATTTCAAACATAAATTATATTGACTGGAATATAAAATTTTTCAATTTTTCAAAATTTTTCAACTTTTCGCACAATTTTGAGTGATCGACACATATGTAAACAAAAGTTAATTCTCGGTTTTAAAAATCTTGCAAAAATTAAATTATATCTATGACACATTATTTTTAAAAAATAGCAAATTAAATTAATCTAATTTACACAAGTATTACTTATTTATATCATTAACTTTAGAATGAAGCTATTTCTAAATCATAAATTTGAACGTTTTGACCTGTCCGCCGTATTTGAAATGTTTTTACAGCTCGCTAGATAAGAGATAAGTGTATGGCGATCACAAGTGACGTAATTGTACAAATTTTTTCCGGTAAGGGGAAGAAACTCTGACGAAACCTAATCTTTTAATGCAGACATAAAAATTACCATTAAAAGCTTCAAATACACACACAAAAATATTTTAAAAATATTTTATAAATACGATGGTGAGATGATTTGTATTAAACCTTCCAATTTTCGATTAGTAAACATTGTCTTCACTTTATAACCTACCATCCTAACGTCTTGGAAATATTTTAAAAATATTTTTGAAGCTTTATAAATTATTATAATAAAAAACAAAAATGTAAACAATTCTTTTAAGATTTCATTATTAATCGAAAAGATTTTCTTCAGATTATGTCTGATATTTATATTATTTATTAAAGTAATTAAAAGCACATCTAATTAAATACTGTTATAGTTTATTGCATTTTTTATTTTACTATTCGGAGCAGATTTTCGGTAAAAGGGGCTAAATGGTTTTAAAAATAATACATGATTTACATTCCCCAATGAGTTCCGCGTTTAACTAATAAAACCATTTTTGCCTACAGAATTTAATTTCTTGAAATTTCATGAATTTACGTGGTGGTAGGTAACAGGTTTGAAAAAGAAAAAATATTTTTACCAATATTTTTAAAAAAATAATGATTTTTAAAAAAATTCATTCATTTTTGATTAAATCCTGAAAGCTTTAATAAAATCCGACAATTATTTGATTTTTGCAAAAAATTTTCTTAATTAATGTTTGTCACCGGAAAAAAGTGAGTTATCTAATATTACGTTTTCCATTGTAAAACTCCAGTAACGATTTGGTTCCTCGCTAACGAAAATAAAAACAAGATTTTTACTAAAATTTCGAACGTGTTAGAAAGGATTAAAAGATGTTTTAAAATAATTAGAAATTACTTTGATCTTTCCTCCTAATAAACAATTTTATGGAAAAAGTTCGTTTTTATTAAGTTTGGGACTCTTTTTTCTTCATACTGCTTTTCAGCTATTTAGTGGAGGTACATATATGTGTGTGTGTGTATATATATATGAAGGAATGGTAGACTTTGAAAAAGCATCTACGCATCGCTCATTCACTAATGAATTAGAGCACAAACTACTGGCATATGATACATCATACGCTAAAAGTCTCCCTCCTTCTGCCGAATACAAATAGCTCAGAGGTAGAATCGCCGACTGACGCCGATTCGGTTGGGTTTCAATACTGGGTAAAAAGTAATCGGCTGTCTAACCGTACTGATGAGCTGTGATACAGCGAAACAGATCTGTCTGCGGATGACTATATATATATATATATATATATATATATATATATATATATATATATATATTATTGTAATATAATTAATTCAAGGTTTTCGTGACACAGAATTTCCTATGTTTCGGAATCATTTTTGGGATGATTATCCAATACTTTTGTACAAATGTTGAATTAATTATGTTACAATAATATATTGTAAAATTAAAAATAAACGTTAAGGAACAGTATATTTCTTTCTTTTTTTTTCACATTATTGTATATATATATATATATATATATATATATATATATATATATATATATATATAAGAAAATTATAGAAATTCTTGGGTGACTTTTCCAGTACTTTTTTCTGAAATGAAGTTTGGATAAATTCTGATGGAATTTCATCTCTGTCTGATAAGGATCATTCATGATTTGGAACTGACAGTCATTAAACTTGACATGAAATAGCAGTTGTTTTCAATAATAGTTGGCATATATATATATATATATATATATATATATATATATATATATATATGACTGTTCTTGTTATATACATAGTAGATGCATGAGATATAGTTATTTACTAAATATAAGATCACAAATAAGTGGCACTTATTCAGAACTGGACTCAAAACACATTTGTAATAATCTCTGGCCAACTCATTATTTTACAAGAACCTCCATATTCCATTAAATTTTTCCTCATGAATAATCATAAACATTACAGCTTTTTATAAATGAATACAATATATATATATATATATATATATTGTATTGGTTGCTCTACTATTGTATTGAGCGCTTTAGTGTTAGGGTTCTCGTCTCGGTTTTTTTTTCTTTTCAACGAGTATTTTGACGTATGTTCAAGTACTTAGTTTCTTTCTTTTTTTATTTCCCCTTCCCCCCATGTGTTTATATTCGGTGGGTTTTTCGAGACGGATTGAAATATATTATAACAATTATTAATATTATTATTATTATTGTTATTATCATTACTGTTATCATATATATATATATATATATATATATATATATATATATATATATCCGCAGACAGATCTGTTCCGCTGTATCACAGCTCATCAGTTCGGTTAGACAGCCGATTGCTTTTTACCCAGGATTGAAACCTAACCTAATTTTTTTTTAATCATATCACCCCGAGCAAGGCGGTAACGCCACTGATGTGCAGGGGGCTACGTAATAGTGAAAAGATTGGAAAAGAGAAAGCCGGAAACCATATCCTAAACAGGGAACAAGGGATGAGCCTCTTAACCTGTTCAATAGACGTGGGTGGAGTGTGAACCGGGCGATAGATAGATCTATCTACTCCAATTGAAAAAAAAGAAATCAAAGTGAGAAGATTGGAAAAAAGAAAAGCCGAAAACCACACCCTAAACAGGGAACAAGGGATGAGCCTCTAAACCTGTGTGAACCGGGCGATAGATAGATCTATCTACTTCAATTGGTCAGTCAGCGATTCTACCTCTGAGCTATGAGCGCTCGGTAGAAGGAGGCAGACTTTTTAGCGTGTATATTATCATTTTACACGCCCAATAGCTGAGAGTGTTCTAATTCATTGCTGAATGAATGATGCGTATATGTAGAGTAGCTACTGTTTTTGAAAGTCTACCATTCTTCCAGAGTGCTCGATCAGGGTGTGATATATATATATATATATATATAAAATTTAGAAAAGATTTTTTATTATTACTATTATTATAAGCAGTAGTAGAGATAGCATTAAATTATTAACTGTTAAGTTTTTCGCTACTTAGTTGCATTCACTAACAATCAAATGACAGCAAATCTTCCTATTTTAGGTGATTTACATAATGTTGTCGTATTAACCGGTTCATTTTTTTATTAATTGAAAATGTGTAATTTCATTCTTTTTCTTCATGCACCGTGTCCCTTCAGGACGTAGACGATCATGGATTTCCACTTGGTTCTGTCTATTGTCGCTGTCAATAATTTCACCCTTGGTATCTCTCCCAAACCTCTCTCCACCATCAAGTTGCCCAAGCTTATCCAATATGTCTTGCATTGCTTTCCCTCTCTCTCTTTCCTTCTATCTGTCCTGTGAGTATTAGATTCTCTAGGCCTTGCTTCCTCGTTACTTGTCCAAGGAACCTCAAATCTCTCTTCCTGATGTTAATTATGAGTTTTTTTCTCGTTTATGTGCTTTCTAACACCTAATCGTTGCTCACGTATTCGGTCTATGACATCCTTAGCATCCTTCTGTAAAACCACATTTTTGCTGCCTCGAGCCTCTCCTTAATCCCTGAGAAGATCGTCCAACGTTCATTGCCATACAGAAGGACAGATATCAAATTGCAATCCAGCACTCTTTGCTTTGTTTTCAGTGAGATATTCCTGTCTCTCAGTACTCTGGTTAGTTTCTGAAATGCGTCCTTGGTCATGCCAATGCGTCTACGGATCTCAAGGTCACACTTTCTACCCTCTGTCAGCACCACTCTTCCCAGGTATTTAAATTTCTTTACTAGTTTTATTTTAGGTTCTCCGACCTGTAGTTGGCATTTTAGAGTCTTCTTTTTGCTAATGACCATACATTCAGTTTTCTTGAAGTTTATGCTCAGGCCTTTCTCGCTTTCTCTTGCTACCTTTTGCAGGAGGTCCTGCATTTTCTTTTCCGTGTCTGCTATCAACACCGTGCCATCAGCGTATCTTACATGGTTGAGATTGTGATTCATACACCCAACAATCATTATTATCTTAGGGTTTTCAAACAAGTCGGTCGTCTCTGGGTGATCTCAACAAATCTTCCTAGTAGCACACGAATATTGTCAACGGTCAGTAAGTCTTTTCTGAACTGTTCAAAAATATTGTCATATTTTACATTTCCTCGTTTTTCAGGTTCATTCTACGTTGCGAAAAAAATCTCTAAAACCATTGCTAACAATTATTCATCATCGTTTATCTATCACACATAGATGGTGCATAGGGCAGCAACTTTTTATTGCTGTAACTGTTTTTTACGGGGCAGGGTTATTAGCGCTGCGCCCAGCCCTGCCCCCAAACCTGGAGGACCGGTGGATCATTCTTGATACTTACGTTTACAGCACTTGGTATTTCCAAATGGTCACCCATTTAAGTGCTGATCAGGCTTGATGCTGCTTAACTTCGGTGATCGGACGGGAACCGGTGCATTCAACACGACATAGCCGTATACACTAACAGTTATTACTTATTAATAATTGTTCTTCTCGTGTTGCTCCCCACGTTTGTACAATTTCTCCGTTTGCTTCATTGGAACATGGTATTTCTGGCAATTTAGTCACGACGTCCACTTGGTGTCTAATATGCTCCAGCGATATATCTGTCTTTCTGGTGGTGGTAGTGGTGGTGGTGGTGGTTTTATTGTTATTAGTTATTTATCTATTTTTGTTGTGGATTCTTGTTGAGAAACCACACAAAATTATAAATAACAAAAACAGATATGGAGATAGAAAATGTAACTTATATTGAACAAAAATATACAAACTGGAACATGGGTTAGTCAATTCAGGAATACTAGGAATACTGTTAGGAATCAATAGGTACAATCTTGTAGTGAAGAAGTATGGCTGGGTAATGCGTCTATATCCTTACTGACCAACTCAGCGGCTGTACAACTAATCAACTCTACCATTCTCTTTGACAATCACTATATTTAGCTGTCCCTCCCACTAAGGGCAACATGTGACACATGGTCAGTTTATGAGTGGGAATTTCCGGGCGATATGGCCCGGCCAAAAAATACCTGTCTATTTTTCCCCAGTCGTGCTTCTACCCTTCGGCGGAACCACGACTAGTTATTTCTCTCTGCTCGGAAGCAGAGAGCGCCCTCTGCCCGAAGGCAGAGAGCTGACAGTGAGAAATGCCGTCGCAGCAAGAAAACGCTTTAACAAGCACTATATTTAGCTGTCCCTCCCACTAAGGGCAACATGTGACACATGGTCAGTTTATGAGTGGGAATTTCCGAGCTATATGGCCTGGCCGAAAATAACTATTTTCCACCTTATTAGGGGCAACAAATGTTTTCTCAAATCTAAGTTGAATTATTACTTTCATTATTTTTCTTGTTTCTTTTCCTAGCATTCCGACAATAAGAGTCCAAAGTTTGGAATGTATAAATAGATTTCAACAAGACATAAACTTGTCATTTTTAAGATAAGGATAAACAAGTAAAAATTATGAATAACAGTTGCTTCCATTGAACCCCAAGAAAGCACAAATTAATTCTTTTTTATCACACATCATGAAATATGTTATGAAAGATTCACTTATTGTCGTTCTTGCTTAGGATTTTATTTTCCATAAAATAAAGTCAGTTTTTTTACCAGCGTCGTATAAGTTTCACGAACATTCCAAAATAAAGTTTCTGTACTGAAAAATTAAGGCATAAGTTGTCGGATATGCGTTGTGGTGTAAGAATAAGTCGGAATAAGTCGGGGAGCCGGGAACAAATAAAAAATTTACGATATCAACTGCTCATGTATTTCTTTTTTAATGCCATGTTCCTTTAGGACGCTGACAATCATAGTTCCATATAGATTCCATTTTCTTTATTATCTGTGAATTGGAAAGATAGTTGAGTGATTTCCTGATGCCTTCTCCACAACGTGGAATTCAAATCTATGTGTGCTGTGGTGTAATGAATATAGGCTCGGAATGAGAAATCGAAGAGCCGAGTTCAAATTTCAGCCGAATTCGTTTCATTCACTTACGCCTAAATACCATTGGAAAATGTATTAATCCATCTCTTCAGCTATGGGTTGAATAGCAGAACAGATTGTGTTCTATAGCCTTGGTTGGCAACCAGTCTACCGCAGAAAGTAAAGGCAACCTACTGCGAGAAAATCTGCCTAGTGAGTCATGTCTCGAAAGAGGCAGGATCGTTCAAGCGTGTATCGCGTATAGCAACTGACTGATTGAGTTCTCTTAGAATGAGAACGAGAATCTGCTATTTAATCCTTAATTGGGGCAGAAGAGACGGATTAATACCTTTCTCAAAAAACACACACACATATGTATATATATATTTGAACACTCTCAGCTACTGGTGTATGTTACATTGTATATAACACGCTAAAAGTTCTTCTACCGAGCGCCCATAGCTCAGTGGTAGAGTCGCCGTCAATTCGGTTGGGTTTCAATCCTGGCTAGAAGCAATCGGATGTCTAACCGTACTGATGATGAGCTGTGATACAGTAAAACGGATCTGTCTGCGGATGATTATTTACCCACTCTCACACCCTGATTGAGCAATGTAGAGGAATGAAAAAACAGTAGCTACTCAAACATCTACGGATCGTTCATTCAGTAATGAATTTGAACACTCTCATTGTATAATTCACTGGTAGAATCGCCGACTCAGTTCGGCAGGTTTCAATGCTGGCTAGAATCGCCGACGTGAATTCGGTCGGGCTTCAATCCTGGCTAGAAGCAATCGGATGTCTAACCGTACTGATGAGCTGTGATACAGCGAAACAGATCTGTCTGCGGATGACTATATATATATATATATATATATATATATATATATATATGAGTGAATAGGAGGGAAAGTTGATGCATATGTTAATACGTGTCATTACTATAGAAAAACTGTATATATCTTTAAGAGATTAAATCATAAATTTCCATTGATATTGTGTTTAATTATGTCCTGTTTGTCAATACTCAAGTTTGATTAATTAAGACTTATCTGTGTGTATGAATATATAATCATCTTACAGTTTACGTTATTTTGATTGCATATACTATTTACTAACATTAGCGACTGATTTTACCTATAGTTGTATGTTTTTATGCAATTATATTTTCGTACACAATCGTACATTGGCTGATAATTGTACTGTGCGTCTACGGTACTAAAACCAAACCAACGTGCACGTTCATATTTTCCACTGCTCAGCTCTGAAATGATTTTAGTGTCAGTGATTTGCTCACCTCAACCCAAGCCTTTGCTGTTTCTCCAAAAGCGACACGGCTTTCTTGACAAGAGACACTGCTGATAGAGTCTTTGTTCCTCGACCTTACCGGCTGAGGTCCTCTTCCGAACGGATATCTACCTGTTGGACACCCCACGGTCTGCTTCAAAGAAAGTCGGCCTTCTTTGATGTGCGATCCCCTTCTGTTTACTATGATAGCTGCGAGGCATGATACTATGTTATCTTTATCCTCCTCTACACACAATTAAACACTTGCATATAGCCATGAATATTTTCGCATATACACACTATCACGCGAGATGTACACATATTTGAGCCGACGCATAACACACTCATGCATATACAGTTAAGAGTATTTTGCTTAAACGTATAGACATCGTGCATAATATCCACATGCATATTTGTGCAAAAACATAGTAAATAGCGACCGACACATGTAATACGAATGTACACGCACACACATATTTGACTCAAATATGTGTGTGCGTGAGCGTTTTTACGAGTAATATATATTCACGTTCACATGTTTGAACTCACTAACGCATATACAAACACATAATAAATATCACACAAGTATAGATTGCCAGGAGATAAATAGAATGAATTCAATATCGAAAAAAAAAAAAAAAGAATTAAAAAAACAGATGACAATAACAAGCTTATGAAATACTAATGAAACACATTTCACGCATGCGCGCACTAGTGTCAACAATTCACAACGAACGCAATCACACAGACACAAAAGAATGAAAGAATTGTTTGAAAGAAAAGCAAAAACAAAAGAATAATCACTTTCTGTAAATGAAACAGTTTGTTTTTTAATATATGTATATGAGTATACATTAGAAAAAGTTTGCTGTCAAAATAACTCCTTTACGTTACTGATCGTTCTTGACATTATTTATCTAATCTATCTAAACTTATTTATAAATGGAACTTTGTCTTTGTGTGTGTGTGTCTGTTACCTATAGACTCCGAAACGGTTGAACCGATTTTCTTGAAAATTTACACAGTTGTACTATAAGCGTCTGCGAGTGTTCTTAGCTAGGTTTTGTGTCGAGGTACCCCCGATAAATATCGAAAATCGATAATCGAAAAAATCGGGTTATAGAAAGAGTGGTCCGATTTTAATCAAATTTCATACACTCATAGACAAAGACATAAGAAAGGATATTCAGAAGTTTCAAGGTTGCAGTTCTTACAATAGTGCAGAAAATCGGTAATATATATATATAAAAGCTTTCATTACACCCGAGCAACGCCGGGCTATACTGCTAGTTGCTTATATAACAAACAGCATAAGTTTTATATCTTAGCCAACTTGAAAATTCTTGCTTTATCGAGGTAACAAATGTTAATTTTCAGCTTTAAAAAATAAAATTGTGCCAAATGTATTGTTATTCCTTTCCAAATTGGTATTTTGTGATCTTTAACAAGTTTCTTTTGTTCCAGAAAATTTCTTAGTTACTAAAATATGAGTGTATAGAGGAAAGTTATCGTCAGATGTCAACAATAATATTTCTTAAATTTTCTCTTTTAAGGAAGCGATCTTTATTTTTATTCGGGTTTTTTTTTTTGGCGGGGGGTCTTTGTTTGTGAATTTTATTTGTGTAAAATCTTCTGTACAGTAAAGACGGAAGCTGATGATGGTTCGCCTGAAATAGGCCTAAACTTCCGATTTACCATGAAATAACGTGTCTGCCTAAATTTTTTCTTATACTTGCTCCATATGTATTTATATACATATATATTTAGAGTTCTCTTAGAGAGTTATCTTACCACTGTATGTACAGGATACTCTATATCTACACCGCATGCTTATATATATATATATATAAATATATATATATATATATATATATATATATATACACACACACACATACACACACACACACACACACACACACACACACACACACACACACACACACACACATATATATATATATATAATTATGTTTTCTTGTTTGGTTAGATTTTTGGAAATGGATCGGGTGGAAAGCTGTTCGGGATTGTCTCGGATAGTAATTAGTTTACCTCAAAAGTCGAAAAAATTCATTTAAAATTAAATAGTGATTTTTCGTAGGCTTGTAATCTAAGATAATCTTTTGTTTAATAATGAATTTATTTATTTATCTTTAATAAGCTTATCTAAAACAGGAAAAGTTATAAATGAGATTACTTTTTCACATTTGAATCTAAATTTTCCACCCACTACTTAATATTTGTGTTTTACCCTTTTTAGGTGCTAAATGGATTAAAGTAAAGAATAAAAGAAATTCCTATTATAACTGCTGTTCAGAATCGTTTCATTGATTCTAATGATCCGATTTCTGTTGGTTTGTTACCGCGACACAGCAGAAATGGCAATACGGTTGGAGAGTCTAAATTGAAGAATAAAGGAATTTCTAAGACAATTTGAAACTCAATAATAATTCATAGACAATGTTTGCGTTCGCCACGATAATAATCAATTTTTTTTATCTCCCTTTGTTACAAAGGCTAGAAATAAAATTAATATTAAAGAAGGAAGGAAAAGAAGATATGACTAATTGATGCATGAAGTTGTGATACCATTATGCTGTGAAAATAATTTATTACCTATTTATTTATTACCTATTTTATAAATTAAATATACCTTTCTTTTTGACAAAAGAAATATAACATTATTTGACAGGTATCAATATTTTCAGTCAGGATGTGCGTTGTGGTACATTGGATATCGGCTCTGAACGCGGAGCCGAGTTCGAATTCCAGCTGAATCCATTGCATTCACTTACGCACAAATACCCTTGGGAAAGGTATTAATCCGTCTCTGTCCTCCAGTTATGGGTTAAATAGCAGGACAGATTGGGTTCTATAGCCTTGGTCGGCAACCAGTCTACTGCAGAAAGCAATGGCAATCTACTGCGGGACAATCTTCTGCCCAGTCAGTCATGTCTCTTTCGAGACATGATCGCCCAAGCGTGTTTCACGTATGGCACTTAACTGACTGATCAATATTTTATACAAGAATGACGAATTTTTAATTTGTTTTATCCAAACAATAACAAAAAACGACATATTTTCTTAATTGTAAGCCAATATGTATCCCTTGCTTCAACAAGGAAACAGCTTTTTAACCAAAGTAAGACGATACCACTTCAGTCACGATAGAGTAAGTTTTGAATTGCATATTAAATTAATAGTGGCCGGTATCAGTTGAGAAATTCTAGCATGAAAAAATATGATTTTGGCAAGAATCGAGCCTATACGCCTTTTTGCCACAAGAGATACTGATTTTTGCTTCAGTGTTTTTCTACCAGTTTGGCCACGACAGAGTAATGTTTGAATTACATACGAAATTATTAACAGGTTACCTCGAGTGAAAAAACCCTAGTATGAAAATCTGTGTTTCTGACAATAACTGAACCCAAATCCCCTTTAGCCACTATCGAAACTACATTGTTAGCATAAGCGTTTTGATACCAGTTTGGCCACGACAGCGCAAGGTTAGAATAACATGAAATTAATAAAAATCAGCATCAATTAAGAAATCCAAGATTGAAAATCTGTGCTTCTGACAATAATTGAGCCCATATCCCTTTTTGTAACCAGAGAAAAGACATTTTCAGCTTGAGAGTTTCGAAACCATTTTGGCCACGACAGAAAATGTTATGAATTACATATGAAATTAATACCAGCCGAAAACGATTGAAAAAACCTCGTATGAAGATACGTGTTTCTGAAAAGAATCGATTCTATATTAATTTTTGCCACTTGGGAAATTGAATTTTTAGCTCGAGCGTTTCGTTGTTTAGAAACGACGAAGTAAGGTTTGAACTGCAAATGAAATTAATAACAACTGGCAATGTTTGAGAAATTCTAGTATGAAAATCTGAGTTTCTGACAAGAATTGAACCCATATCTCTTTTGTCACTAGCGAAATAATATTTTTAGCATAAGTGTTTCGCTACCAGTCCGGCCACGACAGAATACGTTGTGGATCACATATGAAATTAACAATAGCCGACATCGATTAAGAAATCATAGCATGAGACTACACTACCGGCCATAATTATTAGGCAACTCCAGATTTAAAAAAAAAAAGAAATGTTCTATTTCATACTATTTGTAGTATTTTTTTCTAAATGAAAATAGAATGGTTCTTTTGTTATCATTACTTTGCAAACATTTACAAGGCAAGGAAGCAAAGATAAACTCGTCCGAATCACTCTAAATTTTCTTCATTCTTTCATTGACGAAACTGCAATATAGATAATTATTAAATATTTATAAATTCATTTGATTCACATGTTATTGTGCGGTATAAACAAAACCATTCTATTTTCATTTACAATTATTCACTTGGCAATAAATACTAAAAAATAGTATGAAATACATCATTTTTCAAAGCACTGGGGTGTCCTAATAATTATGGCCGGTATTATACACACACACACACACACACACACACACACACACACACACACACACACATATATATATATATATATATATATATATATATTACTACAACCACTGGGGTGGTTAGGGTCAGGGTTTCTGACAGAAACTGAAACTATGTCCATTTTTTTGCCACTACAGAATTTAATTACATATGAAATCAATAACAGCTTGAATCTATTGAGAAACCCTAGTATGAAGATACGTGTTTCTGACAAGAATCGTGTCTATATTGTTTTTGCGACCAGCGAAAGTACATTTTTATCTTAAGCGTTTCGATCCGACATGGCCACGTACGAGTGAAGTTTGAATTACATATGAAATTAATAACAGCTAGGATCTATTGAGAAATCCTAGTATGGAAACATGTGCTTCTGACAAGAATCACACCTATATCCATTTTTGCGACCAGGTAAATTACATTTAACTTGTACATTTTGCGACCAGTTGGGCCACGACAGAGTAAGGTTTGAATTACATATGGAATAACCCATGTCCCTTTTTGGTCACTAACGAAAATACATTTTTAGATTAAGCGTGTCGCCACTAGTTTTCCCACGAATAGTTTGTTTGTTTGTTTGTTTGTTTGTTTGTTTCGAGGTTTAACGACCTATCAATCCTTATGGGATCATTTTAAGGTCATAACCAATGATTTTGGGGAAAGGTTAATCTATTTTTTACAACATTTTTCTTTTCGAGTATCAAGATTCATTGGGATTTGTTTTTTAAGAGCAGGGTCCCCAAGTCCTACCCTTGTTATTAAACCCATAACTGGAGGGAAGGGATGGATTAATACCTTTCCCAAGGGTACCAGTGCTTAAGTGGATGCAGGGTATTCAACTGGAATTCGAACTCGGCTCATCAATTTCTCTTTCCGAGCCGATAACCACTACACCACAATGCACATCCGTCACTATACGCTTACAGCACCTGGTATTCCCAAGCGGTCACCCATCTAAGTACTTACCAGGCTCAACGTTGCTTAACTTCGGTGATCGAGCGAGAAACGGTGTATTCTACGTGATAGGCCGTAAGCCCCCCTCCCGACAGGGTATGGTTTGAATTACATATGCAGTTAATAACAGCCGCCATCGATTGAGAAATCCTATTATGAAGATATGCGTTTCTGACAAGAATCGAACCTATATTCCTTTCGGCCACTAAGTGATAATGCATTTAAAAAAAATTTTTTTTTTTAATCGTATCACCCCGAGCAAGGCGGTAACGCCACTGATGTGCAGGGGGCTACGTAATAGTGAGAAGATTGGAAAAGATAAAGCCGGAAACCACATCCTAAACAGGAAACAAGGGATGAGCCTCTTAACCTGTTCAATAGACATGGGTGGAGTGTGAACCGGGCGATAGATAGATCTATCTACTCCAATTGAAAAAAAAAAAACCAAAGTGAGAAGATTGGAAAAGAAAAAGCCGGAAACCACATCCTTAGTGTAAGCGTTTCGTTATTAATTTGGCCATGACAGAGTAATGTTTAAATTATGTATGAAATCAATAAATCAATAACAACCGCATTAATTGAGAAAACCATATACGAAAATATGCTTCTGATAAGAATTGAACTTACATCATTATGCGACCATCGAAAAAAAGCATTTTTAACTGAAGCGTTTCGCATTTGTCTGGCTGTCATCACATGTCAAATCATACTTTGCGTTTAAAAGATAGTTTTATTCTAAATTTCATGCTATAAATAAATAATACTTGCGTAAACCAGATTAATTTATCTAAGTTTGCTAATTTAAAAAAAAAAATAATGTGTCACAAATATATATTTTATTTTTACAAGGTTTTTAAAAGCGATAACGTTTGTTTACAAATATGTGTCAATTGCTCAAAATGGCCGAAAAATTGAAAAATTAAAAAAATCTAAAAATTTTAGATTCTAATCAATATAATTTCCGTTTGAAAAACACCAGACTATTTTGCTTACTGGAAATAATAAATGTAATCATTTAGCTTTCAATTAAAACTAAAATAAAAGTTTGAAGAAATCTTTTTTATTTTTTAAAAATTCAATTTAAAAGTTAGGTATCGAAAATGAGTAGAGGTACCTACTGTAAAGGTACCTACTGTAAAGGTACCTACTGTCAAGTATTCTTGAAGCTAAGTCTTTTAGTAATTGTAATTATTGTTTACATTAATGATTACAATGTAATCATTAATGAAAAACAAAGGCGGGTGCTAAGAAAAGTTTGCTTTTACCAATTATTTATATTGTCTTTAAAGGTATATTTTATTTATATCTACATTTTTACACACACTCACACACAAATATCTATTAACCCAACATTAGAAGTTTCTTGAATTCTCTCTCTCTCTCTCTCTCCCACGCACATATGTGAATGTCTGCATGTGTGTTTGAACCGTTATATCATCATCATCATCATCATTTATCCATCACACCCAATGGTGCATAGGGCAGCAACTTTCTGTTGCTGTTTCTGTAACAAAGTGTTTTTTACGGGGCAGGGTTGTTAGCCCTGCACCCAACCCCCAAACTTGGAGGACCGGTGGACCATTCTTGGTACTTACGTTTACAGCGCCTGGTATTGCCAAATGGTCACCCATTTAAGTACTGACCAGGCTCGATGTTGCTTAACTTGAATCGTTATATAATAGTATATAATTTTTTGTGTGTATTAATTTGAATAGTCAGTCAGTTAAGTGCAATACGTGATAAACGCTTGGGCGATCATGTCTCGAAAGAAACATGACTGACTGGGCAGAAGATTATCCCGCAGTAGGTTGCCATTGCTTTCTGCGGTTGACTGGTTGCCGACCAAGGCTACAGAACCCAGTCTGTCCTATTATTTAACCCATAACTAGAAGGAAGAGACTTATTAATACCTTGCCCAAGCGTATTTGCGCGTAAATGATTGCAATGGATTCAGTTGGAATTCGAACTCGGCTCCCCGATTTCTCGTTCCGAGCCGATATCCAATGCACCACAACGCACATCCTTGAATAGTATGACAACCAAATGTGCTACCAAATTTTCTGACACACTTTGTGAATTGTACTTTTTGTAAGTCGGTAGATATTTGCTAATAAATTAAATAATTTATATTAATTCCCTGAACGTTTGAATAGCACTCTACCGTTTGATGAAAGAAATGAATTAGTAAACTTTACTGACTATATATATATATATATATATATATATATGTGTGTGTGTGTGTGTGTGTGTGTGTGTGTGTGTGTGTGTGTGTGTGTGTTGTGGCGCAGTGGATATCGGCTCGGAACGAGAAATCGGGTAGCCGAGTTCGAATTCCAGCTAAATTCACTGCTTTCACATACGCGCAAATACCCTTGGGAAAGGTATTAATCCGTCTCTTCCCTCCAGTTATGGGTTAAATAACAGGACAGATTGGGTTCTCTCGCCTTGGTCGGCAACCAGTCTACCACAGAAAGCAATGGCAACATATTGCGGGATAATCTTCTGTCCAGTCCGTCATGTCTCTTTCGAGACATGATCGCACAAGTGTGTATCACGTATGGCACTTAACTGACTTATATATATATATATATATATATATAACTTAAGTCCAGTGTTAGTGATAGTGTTGGGTTGCTGGATTACTACATTTATTTTAATGTATTAATAATAAAATCTGTGATTTGTTCATTGTTATTCACTGTCAGTTATCAATTAAACATATTGTTAATTTCTCTTTATCATAAGCAGTTAATTTTAAATTGAATTACATGCATTACTACTTTTTGTGCGCATTTTTACAATGTATATATATATATATATATATATATATATATATATATATATATCGAACAGTTTCAATTGCTAGATCTTATTTTTCGCGATTTGAATTTCACTTAATACTTTTGGCCTCATCGAAGCGGATTTTTTCTAATGCTGTCCATAGATGAACGCAAAAAACTTTAATCGCGGATGTACTCGAATTCAACATGCCATTTTGAACTTGATCGTAGACATACGCCCTTTTTTATATTCTGTTAAGAGACCCATGCACAGTCATTTCTTTAATGGACAACTGATTTCCCCGAAGCAAACAACAACTTTTATAGCAGCAAACACCTACCTAGTTACTGCTTCAAAAATGATTCGTTTTTGATATTGTTATGGTCTTTTGACTTAACCATTAGCAATCATAATGTTGATACTGGGGTACATTGCACAATCGTGTTCTTTTCACGTACCCAGCACTCGCTTTATTTCAGATATACTTACAATGAAAATGCACTTCGACTTCTTTTCTCGTTGTCTCTCTGTCTGTCTCTGTCTCTGTCTCTGCCTCTCTCTCTCTCTCTCTCTCTCACACACACACACACACACACACACACACACACACACACACAGGATAATTATTAGAAGTGATTTACTTAATACGCCATCGTATGGAAATGTATCTTTTCATTCACATATCCGTATGATTTAACTTGGAAATATTTTTTATTTCAATTTGATCATGCGTATATATATGCAAATTCCGTTGCTGATCTAGAACCTCCAATCTGTGTTGGACTGGGGTAAGAAATGGCTTGTGATTTTTAATGCTTCCAAAACGAAGCTGCTATCATTTAACCAC
The DNA here is from genome assembly GCA_037127315.1 of Ascarosepion bandense. Taxonomy (NCBI): domain Eukaryota; kingdom Metazoa; phylum Mollusca; class Cephalopoda; order Sepiida; family Sepiidae; genus Ascarosepion; species Ascarosepion bandense. Next base: position 2,763,536 of record JBBBDQ010001548.1, read on the forward strand.
CACAGACAACCGCTTCTACTCCCCACCCCCATCAGAATGGATAAGGCTAATCTTCCTGAAAGCAAAACACTGCGACTTCTAAGTCTAAATCTATCAGCCAACCTCAAATGGAATGATTACATTGAATCCATAGTTAAATCTGCTACTAGGAAGGTTGGTTCCCTTTGTAGGGCCAGGAAGTTTTCTCGTCTAAATCCATCCTACACATATATAAATCTACCATCTGCCCATGCATTGAATACCGCTGTCACATCTGATCAGGTGCCCCTGCTATTCATCTCGGGCTTCTTAACAAAACCCAGAGAAGAATCTGTAATGTAATTGATCCCGACCTAGTTGCTCAACTCCAATCACTTTCTCACCGACGTAATGTGACTTCCCTCTCTCTCTTCTACAAACACTTTCACGGCTTCCACTCTGATGAGCTTAGCTCCCTGGTGCCCTCTCTGCCTGAATTTACTACGAGACTAGCAACTAGGTCCCACCCATTTACAGGGAAAACAATCAAATGTAACCGCAATTTCTACTCTATCAGCTTTTTTGCTCGCACTTCCGGCCTGTGGAATTCCCTTCCGTATACTTGCTTCCCTTAAAACTACAATCTCAAAGAATTTAAATGCAAAGTCAATTGTAATCTCTTATCTTTTAAACTTACATCCTTTCCATTACAACCCTTGCATCATGTTCTTCTTGACATCGAATCCATCTATCAATTCTAAAATGAAAAAAACAAAAAACAAAAACAAACAAACTCTTACATGCCTGCACCACTAAAGACTTTTTTAATGAAGATCATGGGAATATTTACACCCACACTAATGGTGTGAGTATGGGAAAAGCTCTTGGTCCGTGCTTCTCAAACTTTTATATGTCCCATGTTGAAAACATAGTTTTTAAAAAAAGTTACTAAACCAAAAATATATGTTTGATACACTCATAATATTTTCTTTTTAGCTGACAACAAAAACAAAATCGATCATTTGAAAAAAATCTGTTTTCAACTTCACATATGAGTTTAGACAAAAAAGCAAACTTCCATTTCTGTATGTTACTGTAGATTCTAGTAATAATACTTTCACAACTTCAGTATATATATATATATATATATATATACACACACACGCACGCACGCACGCACGCACGAGCAAAAATTCTTGCCACCATAATTTTATTAGTCAATGCTCTCTTCGATACAAAATGTGCGTTATTAAAAATGTCCTCATGGGAGCGTACGAGAATTCATCTTCCCTACCGCTTTTCTTGAAAGAAATACACAATTTGAAACAAACGCTTATCAACAACGGCTTTCAAATTATTTACTTAATTACCATATTAAACTTTTTCTTCGTAACGTAACCAATGGCAACCGCAAACACGCAGACGAAAACAAGAACATTAATATTTTTTACAATAGCCAAATGCACAATAACTACGGACAGGGCGAATCATCATTTCGCAATATAATCCGAGATTATGTAACACCGACCAATTCAAATAAAAAAATTAAAATAATTATCTATTATAAGAAATTCAAAACAGCAAACCTCATTATCAATAATAATAATTCACCTGCAGAAAACCAGTGTCGTTTACGAATTTACATGTCCTTTGATCACCGAAGTTAAGCAACGTTGAGCCTGGTCAGTACTTAGATGGGTGACCGCTTGGGAATACCAGGTGCTGTAAGCGTTTAGTGATGGATGTGCGTTGTGGTGCAGTGGATATCAGCTCGGAAAGAAAAAATCGGTGAGCCGAGTTCGAATTCCAGTTGAATACCCTGCATTCACTTAAGCACCGGTACCCTTGGGAAAAGGTATTAATCCGTCCCTTCCCTCCAGTTATGGGTTAAATAACAGGGTAGGACTTGGGGACCCTGTCCTTAAAAACAGATCCAAATTAATCTTGGTACTCAAAAAGAAAAAAGTATTACTAGACATAAAACTTATATAAAAACAACAATAAATTATTGAAAGAAAATTACCAGCAATAAATAAATAAAATTTAGTTGGCAATAAATGGCCCACCGAGGTTGATATGCCATAAAAACAAAACAACCAACCAACAGCATGTTCTTTGAAGAACTGTGTTTCTCAACTATCCAAATCCGTAAACTATTACATTGGCTATACCAACACAAAATTGATGAGAAGATTGATCTCAGACCTTTCCTACAACAGTCCCATCCGATCTCATTTAAACACATCGAGATCTTCCAGGACCTATCTGTGATATCCTCGTTTATAATACATGCATAATAGCATCATCCACATGCAAAAGATGAAAAATAATGGAGGTATTACTAATAAAAAAGAGAAATCCTACACTTAATAACATCAATTACGAAAACGCTAACAATGTGCTTACTGTGTTCGGAACTTAACATACACAAGACTATATGCACAAACTTTCCACACGTTTATTTATAAGTTAAACAAAATTAATTCTTGATAATGGCTAAAAGTATAGCTGAAAGCGATCGAAAGTACAAAACCTTTGGATAATTCTAATATAATTTGTTAAAAAAAAAAACATTATATGAACACATGTAAAATTATATAAAAAAACTTAATGATAATACCTTGTCTGTCATTTTTAATGAAACCTGTATAAAAGAGAGATTGTTTCCCAAATACGCAATATATATATATATATATATATATATATATATATATATATATATATATATATTAAAAACAGCAATAGGGATTGTTTCCATCAAGAGAAACTGGTATAGAAGAAAAAGTGCGAGAAGCCGTGAATGTTTTGTTTAAAGTGTAGATTTATTGTTATTATTAATAATATTACTTGCTTTTTGTATGATATATTAAGTGTCCATAATAGTAATGGTGTCACTACACATGTTTCGAGTCTAAAGTTGACACTCTTCAGGCGAATAAACTTGTGACTTCACATATCGAGATCCGTTTGCTTTTCTGATGGCCAAGGTATCGTGTATAAATAGATAAGTAAAATAGTGAGTAGGTTAGAAAATTCATATGCGTGTGTGCGTGCATGCGTGTGTGCCTGCGTGCGTGTTGGGGCTTTTCACACTCGCACGTTAAATTTCTCCTGTCACCTTCGTTGGCTATAAAAATTTTGCCTTTATACTTCAAAATTGTTTTCAGCGATTTTTATTCAATTTTACTTCATGGCTCATCTTGTACTTTTTATTGTTTTGGGATGCTATTTGAAGTTAGTGTGTGTTTTTGTTTTTATCACGCTTGAATTTCGCGCGCGCGCGCGCGCGCGTGTGTGTGAGTGTGTGTGTGTGTGTGTGTGTGTGAGTGTGTTAGGATTTTTATGTTTTTTTGAGGGAAGGCTTGTATTTTTTTCATAAATATTTCTTCCTGCATCATGAGTGTATCATAATCTGCATTTTGGTAGATAGGCATTACTCTGAATTTACCTTCACTGCATTCATGTAAACGTTGGGAGACATACAATTTCCTGATTGGCTAGGTTAATGTTACTTCTGCGCAGTGCTATTCAGGCCTTGTGCCGCCTTTAGATAAATTTTTGTGTATTCATCGCATTTTAGAACATAAATTACGTTTTTAGAGTTGCAGCTCAGATCTGTTTTTATTTTGAATGTAGATGTGTTTTCGAATTTGAAGTGTTTTCCTTCTATTATTATGTTGCATACCCCACGTCTTTTCTGTTGCATTTTGTAACCCCCTGTGTTGTGTGCTGTTCGAATTTTGATGAAGTTAGGATGTTTTTTAAATTTTGGGGTTTGTGTTTGCTTTTAATTATTTTAGTTGTCTTTAAAATTTCCTTTATGTGATCATTTTTGTTGAGTAATTATATGTGTGTTTTGATCTTTGTCAATAATTCTGGGTTATTTTGCATGTCGAAACGTATGGTAGAATGTGTTATTCTTTTTCATGTTTTTTTTTGTTTTTGTTATTTTTTTTAAAATTCCGGAGAGATTCTAATGGTATTTCTTCTGTCAGTTAGAACCCTTTGTTTATTAGTGGTGTGGGGTATCCTCTTATTCGTAACTAGTAGTATAGCCCGGCGTTGCTCGGGTGTAATGAAAGCTTTAAAACTAATCCATAGTCGTGGAGCTCAGATTCTTTGGACGTTGACACGAAAGACTAAAAAGCAATAGTTGTTTCCAGTTAAAGCGAAACCGTACACTGAAAGAAAAATGAATGGATGTTAGTCAAATTTTGATTTCCTGGTATTGATATCAAATAAATTTTTTTGTCGTAAACTGAATTTTGAAAGCTAAATAAGTCCTCTGAGTAAATGGTATCGTGGCTGAGACTAAGAACTACAATTATACCTACTTAGAGCCAAATCCGAAGCAAAAACTAAAATAAAAGGGCTGAAAGAATACAGACATACAGGCAGAGAGACACACACAAACATCTTGCCTTATATATATATATCTATATATATATATATATATAATCGATTTTCTGCACTATTGTAAGAACTGCAACCTTGAAACTTCTGAATATCGTTTCTTATATCTTTGTCTATGAGTGTATCAAATTTTATTAAAATCGGACAATTATAACCCGATTTTTTCGATTATCGATTTTCGATATTTATCGGGGGTACCTCGACACAAAACCTAGCTAAGAACACTCGCAGACGCTTAAAGTACAACTGTGTAAATTTTTCAAGAAAACCGGTTCAGCCGTTTCGGAGTCTATAGGTAACGGACACACACACACACACACACACACACACACACACACACACACACACACACACACACACACACACACACACACACAGAGACCAAGTTCCATTTATAAATAAGTTTAGATGTTTTTCGTAGTTTCTTTAGGCGTCTTTTACGAAGGGTATATATATATATGTGTGTGTGTGTGTGTGTGTGTGTGTGTGTAAAGGAAAACTCAACACATATCTGAAGTGATTATAAATCCTGATTTATTTCGACAAGCAACTAAGCACCCATCTCTTCAGATCGAAAAATATAAAATGGTTGAATTTATTCAAAATACTAAGAAAAGGCCATGACTCAGCAGTGAATTTATTTTCCTGTGATATCAGGTTAGGTGAAGGGCTGAGAAATATACAGTTTAACATTAAAATGTAGCGACCGTACCGGAAATGTCACAAAAATTTTAAATGTGCAAACACACTAACACGCGCACATGTGCATAACAAATAATAAACGATAAAAGAAATACCCATATATACACACAAAAACAACCCATAGCAAATACATATCACAGCACTAAAACCAATACACGCAAGCACACACCAAAGAGAAAATATATACACGCATATATACAAAAACTAAAATAAACGTATATAGACTAAAAGGAAAAACAATAGAATTTTTTTTAACACACGTAAAATAAATTAAATTAGATTAAGAACATATAAAGATGAATATATCAAATACAATAAGAAATATTAAAAAATAAAACACGAAAACAAGGAAATTCACAAAAATGAAACTGAATTAAGTAGGAACAAAAAGAAATCTTACTAAACAGGTAATTTAAATTTGTTGAGTTGCGATAATATTTAGCGCCAAGGTTTTTGTTTTTTATTTTTTTCAGTAGTTTTACTGATGAAATGTATTTAAGCAATCAGGTTTTTTTAATCGTAAATTATTCAATATCAGGGTGCAGATGGAGCCTTGATAGGTTTAATGCAAAACAATTGTCACTTTAACTGAGCAAGTTCATGTCGACTTTGAAATTTTGCGAGGACGCCATTATGATGTCGTAACTCATCAGGGCTGAGATATTTCTGCAGATCCTCACTAAACTTCGAATTCGGCATGAACACCAGCTCAGTTAAAGTGAGAAATTCTTTGCATTAAACATATATATATATATATATATATATATATATATATATATATATATATATATATATATATATATATTCTTTATTTGTAAACGAGTTAATGCACGACCTAGGTTTCTGCTATGTGGTGTCTGCTGGCGATTTGCGATGACCAAAATTATTATAACCAAAAAGTAAGTAATTAAATAATCAATATATATATATATATATATATATATATATATATATATATAGAGAGAGAGAGAGAGAGAGAGAGAGAGAGACAAATTAATGTAGAAGATTTAAGAAAATTGAAGATGGTATTTTTAAAAAAGATACAATGACTATAATCTTTCTAGATTATTTTCTTAAAATCTCTTTTGTTAACTTTGGTAATACTTTGAGTGATTCAAATTTGTACGAATGGTATCTAGATACAAAGTGATTTGAGTTTTCGTTTAATACCCAAATGATTTGCATATAGTTACAGATTGTTTCCAAGTTGAGCCAAAAAAGCATTTAATGTATGCGAGATGATTTCATTTAAAGAGAAAAAAATCCTGTGTAGTGCCATTGATTATGTACGAGGGTCATTCAATAAATAAGGTTAATTTTTCGGTATAAGGACTTCAAATAAAGATAGAAGCTTACTGTTTTCTAAATGTTTTTTCCATTACTTCTTTTTCAAAGGATTTAATTTGTTTGCAGATTAAAAACAAACTTTGAGAGTTTGGGAGATTTACAAAGATGGCCGGACCAAGAAGCATGCTCCAGGATTGAAGATAGGTCAATTATTAAGTTTTTGATTGCTGAAGGGTGCAAACCAGTTGAAATTCATCGGAGAATGTCAACTGTGCATGGTGCCACATGTTTCAACCAAAAATGTCTACAAGTGGGCTAAATTGTTTAAAGAAGGACGGAGCAGTGCTAAGGATGAAGACAAGCCTGGGAGGCCTACAGAATTGAGGTCTCCTGAGGTGATCGAATCAGTCAATGACTCCATTCAGTCTGACAGAAGGGTGACAGTGGATGACATTGCACAGACTTTGAGCCTAGCTGTTGGGACAGCACACAAAATTGTCCATGATGGCCTTGCCTACTCGAAGTTCAGCTCACACAGCAGCCCAAACGGTGCAGACCATCAACGAGCTGGCCTGGGAACTGCTCCCTCATCTTCCTTACAGCCCAGACCTTGCCCTTTCAGGCTTTCACCTGTTTGGTCCCTTGAAAGCGTTCAGGATAGGCAAGAAGATTGAAAGTGAAGATGAAGTCAAAAGTGCTGTGAGCGATTGGGTGAGACATCAGTCCAAAGATTTTTACGCTGAGGGAATACGGAAGCTTGTGCACAGATGAGAAAAGTGTGTGACACTGCTGAGAGACTACGCTGAAAAAAAGAGTAAGCTTCTGTCTGTATTAGAAGTCCTTATACCAAAAATTTCACCTTATTTATTGAATGACCCTCGTATAATGTAAAATAAAAACCCTGAAATAGGTGTAAAAAAAGATGAAATTTTATTTAAATACGGTTTTTAGCTTTTTGCAGTTTATTTTAATTATATAGTAAAATATGTTAGGAAAATCAATTGTTCTGGTATATATTCCCAGAGAGTAAAACACTACGCCTGCTTGGCCTGACACTCTCAGTGGACCTCAAGTGGAATGACTGCTAAATCCGCTGCTATGAAAGTCAGCTCTCTGTGCAGGGCCCGGAAATTCTTTCCGTCTGAATCTATCCTGCACTTATATAAATCTACCATCCGCCCGTGTTTTGAATACTGTTGCCACATCTGGTCGGGTGCCCCTGCTATTCTCCTCGGGCTTCTTGACAAAATACAGCGAAGAATCTGTAATGTGATTGATACCGATTTAGCTGACCGCCTGCAGTCACTCTCTCACCGGTGTGACGTGGCTTCCCTGTGCCTCTTCTATAAATACTTTCATGGCTTCTGCTCTGATGAACTTAAATCACTGGTGCCCCCCAGGTGTGAGTTTGCACGAGATACTAGATTGGCAACTAGGTTCCACCCTTTTACAGTGAAACCGATGAAATGTTACCGCAATTTCTACTCCAACAGCTTTTTTCTCGCACTTCCCGCCTGTGGAATTCCCTTCCGCATGCTTGCTTCCCCGACGGCTATAACCTCCAGGAGTTTAAATGTAGGGTCAATAGATACCTCCTAACACAATAACTCACACCCATTCTCTCCAACTCTCTCCCTATGTACATCCTATCTAGTCTATCACCCGCCTTCTGACATTTCCTATACCCAATCGCCCTATGTAACCCCCTGCGCTATAGTGCCAGTGGAATGCCTTGCTTGGGGTGACATGATTAAAAAAAATATACAAATTTATATATTTTTTCCATTAAATTTTTAAAAGTATATTAAGAAGATTAAGTCAGAATAAATTTGTTTTAAACTTGTCTAAATTAACTGTTTCAAATAAAATAAATAAGTTGATTTCTCGACGCCCAAGCAGTCAGCATCTTTACAGGATAAATTGCATGGGTTTTCAAGTTGACTTTCATTTCTGAAAATTAAAATAATTAGTTATGTAATTGTAATAACCTAATTTGACTGTAAGGTGAAATTTCTCATTTTGATATTCATTTGTACATTCTTTCGCCGGACGTTTTGCATTGATACAAGATTTGAAATTAAACGAAATAGGGACAATTAATTTAGTAAAAGTTTGTACGAGAGATAAAGAGCAATGTTAGCTATATTATATTTTTCAGGAAAGATATTCAGGAATGCTTGGTGGGGTTCTCATAATTATTTGTAAGATATTTGAATAATATTTGACTCCTCATTCAATATTTACAATAGAGTATTTATTTTGAATGCACGGTCTATTTTCTTTTGACTTTTAAACTAATTTCGAACATGTTTTTCTATTTATACACGCTAAATAAAAACATTGATAAAGATTGAATGGCAATTGAAGACAAAGGAAAAAATCACGACATTAGAATATTTTGAACAATTCCTCAATGACAAAGATACATATGACATCTGATGTTTTTCTTTCGTTCATAAACTTGTCAGTATCATGAATATTTCTAAAAAGATATTTTTTGTAAACTGTATTAATTGAACATAATGGAAAAATCTGTCTTGGTATTTCAAAGACAAAACACAATCATATTGATATTAGCGTAGTCAGCTATATATTGATTATAATATGTAAGTTTTAAATAAGACTAAATTAAGTTTTGTTAAATGTATATATAGATACGATATGATATATAAGATAAGATATGGTTGTGTTAATCGTATTATATTCGAACTAAATATATTTATGGATTATTTTTGTACACAAAATGCTAATAACTTTATTAAGAGGATAGATCCAGAAACGCTTGGTTTCCAAGTTATAGGCTTTTTAGACATGTGCTAACTACAATGTCTTTATCTCCCACTGATGACACTTAACTCGCTAAGCAGCGGACCAGACAACCTGTCTCAGATCGCTTTTTTGCCGCCAACCGAACAGGACTTCCTCCTTGTTTCTTGCGTGTGAAGTGTTGCATGTGAAGTGTTAAAACGTAGTAATTTTTAAAAAATTGGAGTAGATAGATCCGGTTCATACTTCTCCATCTATCGCCCGGTTCATACTCCTCCATCTTCTTTTGAACAGGAATAGAAGCTCATCCCTTGTTTTCTGTTTAGGAAGGGGTTCCAGGTTTCTTTCCTCTCCTCATGTCTTAATAGTGGAGCTGTCGCAAGCTTTTTATAATAGGTGTGGATGTTGGCAACGTCTCTTCATTTTGAGGGTACTGGATTGGCAGTTTTCTGGTTGCTGCTTCCGACTGGTAGTTAGAAGGCGTAGCGTCTTGAGCGGCTGCTCTGATCAACAGTTGAATAATATCGGGGTTTCTTGTAGTCCCATGGCGGGTATGAATGTGTCCCCCTGCAAGTGCCTCCCGTGGCCATCCCTGAGGCCACATTATGCGCCAGATTCCTTCCTACACATGTTGCATTTGACGACCGACTGATACTACTACTTTAGGCCTCTCCTTATCAGAAAATCTTTAATTATGACACCGCACAAAGTAAGAATTAAAACTAAACCAACTGAACAAAAATCCCTTAAACCTGTTTACATCTCTTTCTCGAACATACGTTGTATCCCTACCAAATTTTGCAGAGTTGAATCCTTCCCCCATGAAAAGTTTCCTGATATCCTAGCTCTCTAGGAAACTAACCTTAAACCTTCTATTTCTTCCTCTGATTTATATTTCACTGGTTGCCTTCCCCTCTTTAGGAAGGACTCCAATGTTTATATGCGTGATCTTGGTGTTTATGTCACTCCCTCTAGTTAGGGTGATTTCTCTTGAATCTCCAGATCATTCCTACATGTGCCTCCATCTTTCTCTACTACGCTCGGGCCTTCATCTCTCTCTACTACGCTCGGTTAGCTATCTTTTCTTTCTCTACCGCCTCACTTCATCTCCCGAATGTTCCGTACTTGACAGCATTTAGAACAAAATAGATAAGGCCATTTCCTCTCAGCCGTTTGCTCATATATTTGTGTTTAGAAACTTTAATGCTCGCCATACCAAGTGTCTGGAAAACTCTGTCACAGATCTTGCTGATGTCCATACCATGAACTTTTCAATCACTCAATCCCTTACGCAAGTGGCGGATTTCCCCCACGCGTTTATCTAATAACCCTAATGGAACTGGCTCACTGCTAGATCTTTGTTTCCCTTCTGTCCCTGACTCTTGCCATGTTATGCAGCTTTTCCCTCTTGGCAACTCTGATCATGCTGTGGTTTTCGTTAATATATATTTCCACTTCCCCACTCCCAGGAACCTCAGACCAGCAGAATATACCAAAGTGCATACTGGGAATCGTTCCGCGATTTTCTGTGTGACATCCCTTGGAACAAAGTTTTTAGTCTTTCCGTTGAAGACCGTGCATCCGAGGTTTACTCTTGGGTTAAAGCTGGCATCAATGCTTTCATCCCAGCCAGAAAGTTACGACTTAAACCCGATTTGTCCCCCTGGTTCTCCCCTGCTTGTTAGCTACTATTGCCTACAAGAATCACTTCTTTCGGCTATATCGGAGCCACGCGTATGACCATAATAGAAGCCTTTTTGCCATTGATCGTAATGAATGCGAGAGGATCCTAAATGAGGGTGTTTACTAACAGAATGAAGCATATCATTCCGCATGTTTGATTCCAAAGACTACTGGCGTCTCTGTAAAAATGTGTTAAATAACAACATCCTTCAATCTCACCTTTAATCAATAAATTTGAAGTCTTCAGTAGACAAGGCCGAATGCTTTGTTTGCAGATTCTCCACCAACTCAGCATTTGATTCGTCTGGGGTCTCCGCACCAACTTTCCACCGAGAACTGAGGCTCAACTGAGTGACGTTCACATTATCCTCTCACTGGTCTTTAAGATAATTTTGAAGCTTGACCACGATAAGGCGAGTGGAGGTGACGGAATCCTAATCATTGTCCTGAAGAAATGTGCCCCCGAACTCTCGTCTGTTCTCTTCAAATTCTACAACTACTGCCTCTCTGTTTCTTGCTTTCCTGTCTGCTGGAAGTCCTTTTCTGTGGTTCCTGTTTTTATGAACTCTGGAGAACCATCAAATCCCTCTAAGTATTGCCCTATAATCCTCCTACCGATTTTTGGCAAAGTGCTCGAGGTTAAAATGTGGTTCACTATCTAATCCAGTGATTCCTTTCAAATCGTTTAATGAAGGTAGTATTGAACGAGCATGCTTCTAGATACTATCATACAAACGCGGGTGTCCCTCAAGGCTCTATTCTAGGTCCTACGCCTTTTCTGATCCTCATCAACGATCTCCCTGATGTAATCAGATCCCAAATAGTCATCTACGCTGACGACATCACCATTTACTTCCGCCTCGATAGGAAATCTACTGAGGCGGTATTTACCCACCTTCCCACGTAAGGCGAGATGTGACACAAGGTCTTTTTAATGTGGTTCTTCCCGGTCATATAGCCAGGCCAAAAATATCTGGGGGTTTTTTTGGCCCCAGTCGTGATTCTACCCTTTGGCGGAACCACGGCTGGGTTAGTGCTCTCTGCCCGAAAGCGGAGAGCGCTCTCCATCCGAAGGCCGAGAGCTCACAGTGTCAATAGTAGCAGTGGCAAGTCTACTACCCAGTGACTTCCGCCTCGATAGGAAATCTACTGAGACAAAGCAAACCTCGTTACTGATCTTGAAAAGGACCTCAAATCTGTGGTGGACTGGGGTAAGAAATGGCTCGTAAAGTTTAATGCTCCCAAAACGAAGCTGCTATCTTTTTAATCATCACAGACAATCGCTCGTACCCCCATCCCATCAACATGGATCAGACTAGTCTCTCTGAAAGCAAAGCATTGCGCCTCCTCGGCCTAACTCTCTCAGCCAACTTCAAGTGGAATGATTACATTGAATCCATAGTTAAATCTGCTGCTAGAAAGGTTGATTCCCTGTGTAGGGCCTGGAAGTTTTTCCCGTCTGAATCCATCCTGCATATATATAAATCTACCATCCGCATGTGCATTGAATACTGCTGTCACATCTCGTTGGGTTCCCCTGCTATTCATCTCGGCGCTTTTAACAAAATCCAACGGAGAATCTGCAATTTAATCGGTCCCTACCTGGTAGCTCAGCTTTCAGTCACTTTCTCACCGACATAATGTGGCTTCCATCAGTCTCTTCTACAAATATTTTCACAGCTTCTGTTCCGATAAGCTTAGCCCCCTGATGCCCCCTCTACATGAATTTACTCGAGCTACTAGACTAGCAACTAGGCTCCACCCTTTTACAGTGAATCCAGTTAAATGCAACCGCAACTTCTACTCTGGCAGCTTCTTTTCTTGCACTTCCCGCCTGTAGAATTCCTTTCCTTATACTTGCTTTCCTGAGAGCTACAATCTCCAAGAATTTAAATGCAATGTTAACTGCCATCTCTTATCTCCTTGACTAGTATCCTTGTATCATGTTCCTTTCCCCATTCACTCTACTCTCATGCAGCTCTCTTCCCACCAGTGTTCTCATCCTTCTCTTACCCATTTTCCGATACTCCCTGTAACTTGTTCCTCTTTCTCCTCATTCTCCTATTATATAACCTCCTGTGCACCAGTGTCAGTACTGTCTTGCTTGGGGTGAAATGATTACAAAAAATATATTGATTGGATATGTACTCAAATCAGGAGAGGACAGGTATGCAGTTCGTGGATGGTTTGGCGGACAAGCCCTTCGTCTCTACCAGGAAAGGTCTCCACACCGACAATGTCTCGAACGGAAAACATTTCTGAATATCCATCGCCACCTCTGTGAACATGGTATCTTCGAACCACGTGCTGGTGGCAGAGGGTGACCAAAATCTACGATGCATGAGAAAGAAGAGATTTTTTAAAATCATATCACCCCTAGCAAGGCGGTAACGCCACTGATGTGCAGGTGGCTACGTAAGAGTGACAAAATTGGAAAAGAGAAAACCCGGAAACCATATCCTAAGCAAAGGAACAAGGGATGAGCCTCTTCACCTGTTCAATAGACGTGAGTGGAGTGTGAACCGGGCGATAGTTTAGTCTATCTACTCCAATTGATGTACTGGATATTGTCCATGATACACCTGAAATTAGCACACGACAGTGGGCAAGGGAATCGAATGTCTGGAGAGTATTGCGAGAACAACAATTGTATCCATATAATCTACAATGTGTACAGCAGTTGTCACCAGGAGAATACCCTGCACGAGTTGTGTTCTGTCAATGGTTCTTACAGCAATGCGATGTAATGCAATTCCAAACTTTCCTACCTTCGTTATCTTAACAGATGAAGCATAGTTTACACGGGATGGACTACTCAACTTCCACAATCAGCATTTATGAGCAAAGGAAAATCCACATGCAATTATTCTATCACGTCACCAAAACTGGTCCTCAGTCAACACCTGGGCTGTTGGTGATAGGTTATTAAGACCTCATGTACTTCCTAACAGTTTTACAGGTGATGCGTACAAGCGCTTCATAGAAAACAACATGCTTGATTATTTGGACGATGTTCCACTGGTTACACGTTGACAATTGCACTTCATGCATGATGGTGCTCCTGCACACTTCAGTCACGAAGCCCGCACTTACCTAAATTGTAACACCCCAACTGACCGTCCGTACAATTTCTCCGGCAGCCGTTCTCCACGCTGTGATGTTTGCCGGAAGTTTGTTGAAAATGTCGGAGCCTCAAGCTGGGGGTACAAGATTGAACTATAAGGAACGAACTTCCACAAATTGGATGAGTTGAAAGGATGCTTTATTCGTTTAGAGTTAGCCTTTTCGGTTGGGGCAGGCGGATGTGACACACAGCTCTAACTCTAATTAATGGAGATCAACAAATCCGAACTGACCGAAACAAGACGAACGGAGATTCTTACTTCAAGCACGCGCCCGGCTGAACTCTTTTTAAAACTCACTAACTAACTTCTATTTATTTAAAATGAATCCGGAAATCCGGAAATCCTTTAGACCACCGGTGATAAATATTGGCGACTGTAAGTCTGAAATTTAGGTTATCTTTTTTTTTATCTTAATAAAGTTCCGTCCGAAAATTCTTAATGTGTGGTCAAGATACAGTAAAAGACAGCCTTTGACCTGGTCATTCGAGAAACGCACCTCCTGAACTTTTATCTCCTGAACTTATCTCTTTATCACATTAAATCACTGAGTCAAATATTTACCGGAAGAGCGGTAGGATTTAAAACAGTAATCGGATACTCTTGTCTCTTCCACAATTTTCCTCATAAAAGAAAAAGCGTTTATTTATTTATTTTTTTCCTCTTCTTTTTCACTTTTGTTAAATATGTTTTTAAACTATTTTCTATTCTTAACCATTTTCTATTTTAATCTATTATAATAAAATACATATATGCCTAGTTATCGTGTCACAAATCGTAGGTTTACAAGTCGGTGGATAGGAAGAGGTGTACTAATTACATGGCCTCCAAGCTCACCAGACATAAACCTCTTGCATTTCTACCTGTGGGGCCATTTGAAAGGACTAGTGTATTTGTCTCCAGTTGATGATGTGGACACTCTTCGCAACCGAATTTTAGTAGGGTGAGGGACACTACAAAACACGCCAAGAATTTGGGAGTGTGTTCGCGAGTTCATGAGACGTCGATGTGACGCCTGCGTTAGGGCAGAGGGTGCACATTTTGAACACTTGCTAAAGAGCACTCGAAAACACAGTATGTGGAAAACAAAGGCATTCTGGTTAGCACGTGTTTGAAAAGACTATGACTCGGAAACCAATCATTTCCGGCCATAAGTTCATAGGGAGTTTTTTTCATTAATTCGACATAGAAAACAGTCCCGAAGTTACGTCATCTATTTTTGAAACATCCTGTATATATATATATATATATATATATATATATATATATATATATATATATATATATATATATCGCTCATTCAGTAATGAATTAGAGCACTCTGGCTATTGGGCATGTATAATGATAATATACACGGTAAAAAGTCTGCCTTCTTCTACCGAGCGCCCATAGCCCAGAGGTAGAATCGCCGACTGACGCCAATTCCGGGTTTCAATCCTGGGTGAAAAGCAATCGGATGTCTAACCGTACTGATGAGCTGTGATACAGCGAAACAGATCTGTCTGCGGATGACTATATATATATATATATATATATATATATATATATATATAAATGCATCCGGCAGCAAGGCCTCTGATTGGGAGGTTGTGAGGAGCATGAAACTACCTCTTAATTGCTGTTGTTCTCAGGTCCACCCCGATCCAAAGTGGTAGCACCTTTGAAAAAAAAAACTTATTTATAAATGGAACTCTGTGTGTGTGTCTGTGTGTGTGTGTTCGCTACCTATAGACTCCGAAATGGCTGAACCAATTTTCTTGAAAATTTACACAGTTGTACTATAAAGTTTTGTGTCGAGGTACTCCCAATAAATATCGAAAATCGATAATCGAAAAAATCGGGTTATAGAAGGAGTGGTCCGATTTTAATAAAATTTGATACAGTCATAGACAACGACATAAGAAACGATATTCAGAAGTTTCAAGGTTGCAGTTCTTACAACAGTGCAGAAAATCGATAATATATATATATATCAGGCAAGATATTTGTGTGTGTATCTGTTTATTTGCCTGTATGTCTGTATTTTCTTTTTCAGCCTTTTTATTTTAGTTTTTGCTTCGGGTTTGGCTCTAAGTAGCTATAATTGTAGTTCTTAGTCTCAGCCATGATACCATTTACTCAGAGGACTTATTTAGCCTTCAAAATTCAGTTTATGACGCAAAAAACTTATTTGATATCGATACCAGAAAATCAAAATTTGACTTACATCCATTCATTTTTCTTTCAGTGTACGGTTTCGCTTTAACTGGAAACAACTATTGCTTTTTAGTGTTTCGTGTCAACGTCCAAAGAGTCTGAGCTCCATGATCATGGATTAGTTTTAAAAGCTTTCATTACACCCGAGCAACGCCGGGCTATACTGCTAGTAAAATAATAAAATGCTCTTCTATAGCCTTGAAGCTCAACAAGTATGTTTAGCAAAGAAATATATTTAGAATAGAAAGACGATAAATAGACTGCAGCGGTAAACGGAAGTGAAAACCATTTACATAGTCTTAATGAAAGTAATTATATCTGCATTAACTGATCAGCGCTTTTACTAGCAAACAAGCAACTACATAACGATTTCAAAGTAAATCAACGTGGAAAAATTAGTCATGTAAAATTTTTAGCGCAAAAAAAAAAAAAGAAAGAAAAACAGAAGCATATATTAGCAGCAGTGGAAGTAGAAATTCATGTTGCTACAGTTCAAATAGAAATATTCACAAATCAGACAGCAGAATTTAAGAGAAAAAATGGACTTGAGCAGTATTTGTGACGCGTTCCTCAAGCAGACTGTGTGGTTGCATAGGAATCGTATTTATGGATGAGAGAGAGAGAGAGAGAGAGAGAGAGAGAGAGAGAGAGAGAGAGAGGGGGGGGAAGATAGAAGGTGGTACGAAATCAAAAATACTACTATTGTGCGGTTGTGGTTCAAAGGGCAACAGTAGATCGAGAGAGAAGGAAATAAAAAGAAAAAAAAATGTATCAAGGGAAAAAGAATAGTATATACCCAATTCCAAATGGAAAATCAAATCCTACCATTTCATAAAATTATATATATATATATTCATATATATATATATATATATATATATATATATATATATATATACACACACACAGAAAGATAAAGTTTGAAATAAGAAAAAAAGAAAGAAGTCACTTGCAAAAAATAAAAGTACAGTAGTATAAAAAGTCGAACGAATGTCATTGTTCCGAAAGACTCACTATTTTCAATTCATGCATTTTCTTTTTCTTTCCTTTAATGTTACTTGTCTTTAATGTGAACTGTCTTCTTTTGTTTGTTATTTTATAGCCACTTTTTCTCATATTCTAATTTCTTTCTTTCTCTCTTTCTTTCTTTCTTTCTTTCTTTCTTTAATCAGCATCACTATCATCACCTTTGCTCGCATTGTGATTTTCTCAATTTTCCTGTCTTTAGTTGTTTTTTTTTTCTCCTCCTCTCTCACTCTCAACAACCCGCTATCCAAAAATTGACTTGTGTAGAAAACAATTGCAGACGCCAACTGTTCCAAGTTTAAAGCGATTCGGCGCGCGAATGGCGAGTAAGCACGAAGTCGTGACGACGGTGAGGCACCCCTCTGCTGCGCCACCTAGCGTGAGCGCGGGCAGTGTTGCCATTGTGTGACTAGTGGGATGGGGGTTTGTCTCCGGTGGATCGTGAGCGAGCCAAGCTAAAAACTGCCAACTGCCTTCTGCGCTTCCTACAACTGGCAGAGGACATTTTTCCTTAGCAGCGGGGTGGAGACTACAGCACCTGAATACGACCAATAATAATGATTCTGATCATGATACTTAGATGAAGTGACAATAATGATGATTGTAATGCCAATGATAATTAGAATAAAATAATAAAAAAGTTAAGAATAACGATACTACAACTATTTACACCCTTTGCAGTAAAACGAAAATTGATAACAATTTGAGTACCGGCATTAATAAAATGGATTTTAATGACTTCTATTATGCTTAATAATAATAATATCAAAATAATAATGATAAGGGGAAAAAAGTCTTCTTAATGTTTTGCCTAAATTAGATTGAATTGCCAATGCTGATAAATATGAACGACTCTATTTCCATGATCATCACAATCATAACTACTTTTATAAACGAAGCCAATAACAAAAATACTGTTCATAATATCTGCAGTGTTATATTTGATAAAAAATTAGCATAGTATTACTATCATTTTTTTTGTCATTAACAGTAACGTAAATCATAGCTACAGTGATTGAAAAATTGACGATAATATTGACTATGACATTAACACTAACAACAAAAATTGCCCAGAACAATAATCAAATGTAATACAGTTACGATAACTTTTAATAAAGTTGATTGTTACTCACGTAAAGGACAATATAGTGTTAATATAAATCATTAAAAAATGAATAAGATAACCATGTGTTGCCATATTGATTTATTTCATGTAACGAACCAGCAGATGAAAGATTCATACATAGAATGGCTCAGAGTTACAAAGCGACAAAGAAAAATGAATAAAAACAAAAACAAGACGTTGAGAGGGAAAAACGAAGCAGTATAAACGGAACTAGAAGAAAAGAAGACTCAGAAATATCTATCTATCTATCTATCTATCTATCTATCTATCTATCTATCTATCTATCTCAGTATGTTCATTATCTATCTATCTATCTATCTATCTATCTATCTATCTATCTATCTATCTATCTATCCTTTGATGTTATCTATCTATCTATCTATCTATCTATCTATCTATCTATCTATCTATCTATCTATCTATCTATCTCAGTCTGTTCATATCTATCTATCTATCTATCTATCTATCTATCTATCTATCTATCTATTTGAGAGATAGATAAATAGATAGATAGAGAGGGATGGAGAGAGGTGGGAAGAGAAAGAAAGAAAGAAAGAAAGGTAATTTGAATGATGAGAAAGAAGTGTAGAAATGTATAAAATGAACGATAGAGATATAGAGCTGAAGATAGGCAATGTAGAAAGATGTAAAAGTTGAATAGAGGATGAAAGAAAGAAAGAATGAATAAATGAAGCAAAGAGAGAGAGAGAGAGAGAGAAAAGAAAATGGAGGAAGACATACATAAATCAAGAAGTATATTACAGTGTAACCCTGATATAAGAAAATTGTCGGAACCGGATAAAAGTTATCTTATATCCGAATTTATCTTATATCCGGGTTTGGTCTATTTTATATACATTACCACAGACTCTAATTTGGGACCAGAGAAAATCACTCTTATATCCAGGTTTCTCTTATATCTGAGTCTCTTATATCAGGTTATATATATTTGTCATTAATATATACAAAAAATTACAAATGAAAATAACACATGTTAAAAACTAGAGAGAATAAAAACATCGAAGAGGAATTAAATCGATCAATAAATAAATAAATAAATAAATAAAAAAAGAAAGAAAAATAAATAAAATAATTAAACTTGAAGGGATGTAATGCTGGAGACCGCACCATTCTTGAGAGATGAATGCAACCATTTCTTAAAGAATAAAACCTGCGCATTCATTTACCTGAAATTCTAACATGAAAAAATAATCTTGTTCTGTATATATAGTATCTTTATCTTTGTTATTTTATTAGAAGGTTACAAATATCTAAACTTATTTATAAATGGAACTTTGTCTGTATGTGTGTGTGTGTGTGTGTGTGTGTGTGTGTGTGTGTGTGTGTGTGTGTGTGTGTGTGTCCGTTACCTATA
Source organism: Ascarosepion bandense (assembly GCA_037127315.1). Classification (NCBI taxonomy): domain Eukaryota; kingdom Metazoa; phylum Mollusca; class Cephalopoda; order Sepiida; family Sepiidae; genus Ascarosepion; species Ascarosepion bandense. Next base: position 2,783,190 of record JBBBDQ010001548.1, read on the forward strand.
GACTCCGAAACGGCTTATCGATTTTCTTGAAAATTTACACAGTTGTACTATAAGCGTCTGCGAGTGTTCTTAGCTAGGTTTTGTGTCGAGGTACCCCCGATAAATATCGAAAATCGAAAATCGAAAAAATCGGGTTATAGAAGGAGTGGTGCGATTTTAATCAAATTTCATACATTCATAAACAAAGACATAAGAAACGATATTCAGAAGTTTCAAGGTTGCAGTTCTTACAATAGTGCAGAAAATCGATAATATATATATATAAGGCAAGATGTTTGTGTGTGTGTGTGTGTGTGTGTGTGTGTGTGTGTGTGTGTGTGTATGTGTGTTTATCTGTCTGTATGTTCTTTATACAAATCCACAATTTTTATCTGATTCTCAGCAAACTTCACACAAATATTCTTTAGGCGTCGTCTGAGCTCCAGGACCATTGGATTAGTTTTAAAGCTTTCATTACACCCGAGCAATGCCGGGCTATAGTGCTAGTGTGTATGTATGTGCGTGTGTATTTATATGTATATATATATATATATATATATATATATATATATATATATATATATATGTATGTATGTATATTAGGTGCGATTGGTAAATTGTCGCAATTATTTTATTATTTCAAATATACTTTAGGCTGAGTCTGAGCTCCAGGACCATGGATTAGTTTTAAAGCTTTCATTACACCCGAGCAACGCCGGGCTATACTGGTAGTATTCTTTATTCGTCAGACGTATGTTGTACCCAGCAACCATTTAGTATTATGCAGTATATCGTCATTTGAATAACCGACAAGTTATAGTATCGACATTTTGGGATGATGTTGAAAATTAGTTGATTAACGATTAAGCCCAGTTGAGAAAATTCTAAGTTCATTCACACAAAGTACATCAAGGGAAATTAAATTGCGAAAATTTCTTCGAAAAATTGATAGAAAATGAGTTTCACTATTTTTCATTGGTGTAATTTTCGGGATGTGCGAAATATCTGGCAAGACACGGCAAACAATAAGTAATTTGACGAAGTTACATAACTGCTAAATCTGTTCAAATTCTCAGAATTTGTGGGTAACACCTTGTGAAAAAAAAAAAGTTTGGCTTATATGAATACTACAAGGGCGTTTGAAAAGAAAGATAAAGAGTTCGAAGAAAACAAGGGTTTCATAGCTTTATGAAACGTCTCAATCTCCAGATCACGCAAATCGAGTTCATCTGACATAAAAGCAATATCAGATTTAATAAAACATCACCAAAGATACTCAAGAAAAATGGCTACGGTCAAGAACAATTTTCAACTATAATGAAACAAGCCTTTTCCGAAAGAAAAATGCCATATCGTAAGCAAATTCAAGTAGGAATTAAGGACTGGAAAGACCGTCGGTTAGTATTTGATAAACAATAGGCCATACAATCAAGACAAGATCAGTGTACAGAGCTAACAACTCCTGTTCCCTCAAGAACAAAAGCAAAATATTTTGGCAACCAATAAGAAAGTTGAGATTTTTTATCTCTCAGATTGTTCCACAAGTAAAGAAATTCTTCGAAAAAAACAGTCTCAACAATTTTCTCTGTTATTCCGAATCTCTAGTGTATGGAAATGAACACATTAAATTCATGATCCAGCTTCCAAACACAATGTCATTATTGTACCGTCTTGATTCAGACATCATGACGTGTGTAAAGGTGACATACACATGGTCTGCACGATACTAATCTGGGTTGTAGATTGTGGATTTTTAAAAAAATCATTTCATCCCAAGCAAGGAGGAAGAGACAATAGTATTCAGTAGGTTACAATGAGAAAAATTACCGAGTACAGGAGGTTTTGAAGGAAAGATAAAATAAATTTAAGACGACAGAAGATGGCAAATGACGTTGCATTTGATCTAGATTGTAGAAAGTAAAGAAAAGCGAAGAAATGAAAGGGAAGTACGAGAAAATAAATTGTTGCAGTAGAAGTGTGTGTTGAATCTAATTATTTAAACGGTAAAAGGGTGGGACCTAGATGCCAATCTAGTAGCACGCTTAACGTCATCTTGTCGGGGCACCAGGGAAAAAAGATCGTCAGAGCAGTTGCCATAAAAAATATTTGTAGAAAAGACAGAGGAAAGTGACTGAAGTCGACATACCAAGTCAGGATCGCTTACATTGCAAATCCGTCTTTGGATTTTATTGAGAATTTTGAGAGGAATCGTAGGAGCATCCGACCATATATGGCAACAGTATTCAATGCATGAACGAATGGCAGATTTATAAATGTGCGATATCGATTCTGACGAGAAAAACTTTCTTTCACGACACAATGATTCAACCTACTTCACGGTAGATGCAGCTATAGATTCAGTGTAGTTGTTCCACTTGAGGTCGGTTGAGAGTGTGAGACCGAGGAGGCACAATGTGTTGCTCTCCAATGACTAGCGTTATCCATCGCAATGGCTGGCAGGAAAGTTTTTCTATGGTTGTTACAGGAAAGTAGTTTTGTTTTGGAGGCATTAGAATTTACAAGTCATTTCCTGCCCCAGTTAACCATTGATTAAAGATCCGTTTCAGGTTTGCTTTGTCAGTCTTGGCAGATTTCCTACTGAAACGGGAGTAAATGTTGGTCTTATCTGCATAAATGCCGACTTGGGAAATGATTATTTTTTTATAGAATAAGCTTCACTCTTGCAGATGCAATTGAACTTATTGTTGATGTTGCTAGGCACATCGTCGTGGTTTAATGGTTAGTAAGCTCGTCTTGCTAGATCAGTTACGACGGAGTCGTCAGTTTGATTCTCATTAGATACCCCATACTTTTGGTCTTGTGCCAAATCTAAGCTACGCTAAGAAAGACAAAGGCACTTCTACTTGGTCTAATGGTTAGCAAGTTAGATAATTTACGATTTAGTAGTGAGTATGCTTCTCGCTCCTTACGTTCTACCTTGCGTTTAGTATTTAGCTATTGCTGTTGATGAACAAAAGCTCGGTCTTGCTGAAGGCATTACGGAGTGAGAGAGTCAACGACTTCAAAGGTTGCTCCACAATCGATTGAAAAGTGAAGGCGATTTTGTAGTTTGCTAGGAATGTTGATGGGAAAGGCTTCTCTGGGGTGATTGGAGAAAATGTCAAACAAAACATTGAAGAACACCGGAAAAAACCTGAATGATGACCTGGGGAAACTACTGAAATTCTCGAGAGAAATGGAAGAAGAAGCTGAAGAAAGAAAAGTCCATCTATCAATACGTTACAGTTTTTCACCATGACTAAATTTTTAATGAATGATAAAGGTATACTATTAAATTTTGAATGAGATGATCAAGGAGTATTATTAAATTTTGAATGACATGATCAAGGAGTATTATTAAATTTTAAATGACATGATCAAGGAGTATTATTAAATTTTGAATGACATGATCAAGGAGTATTATTAAATTTTGAATGAGATGATCAAGGAGTATTATTAAATTTTGAATGAGATGATCAAGGAGTATTATTAAATTTTGAATGACATGATCAAGGAGTATTATTAAATTTTGAATGACATGATCAAGGAGTATTATTAAATTTTGAATGACATGATCAAAGAGTATTATTAAATTTTGAATGACATGATCAAGGAGTATTATTAAATTTTGAATGACATGATCAAGGAGTATTATTAAATTTTGAATGACATGATCAAGGAGTATTATTAAATTTTAAATGACATGACCAAGAAGTACTACTAATATTTTGAATGAGATGATCAAGAAGTACTACTAAATTTTAAATGACATTATAAAGGAGTACTATTAAATTTTGAATGAGATGATCAAGAAGTACTACTAAATTTTGAATGACATGATAAAGAAGTATTACTAAATTTTGAATGAAATCATCAAGGAGTACAACTAAAATTTGACATGATCAAGGCGTATTATTAAATTTTAAATGACATGACCAAGGAGTATTACTAACTTTTGAATGAGATGATCAAGAAGTAGTACTAATATTTTGAATGACGTGATCAAGGAGTACTATTAAATTTTGAATAATATGATAAGGGTGTACTATTAAATTTTCAATGAGATGATCAAGAAGTATTACTAAATTTTGAATGACATTATAAAGGAGTACTATTAAATTTTGAATGAGATGATTAAGGAGTACTATTAAATTTTGAATGACATGATCAAGGAGTATTATTAAATTTTAAATGACATGACCATGGAGTACTACTAAATTTTGAATGAGATGATCAAGAAGTGCTACTAAATTTTGAATGACGTGATAAAGGAGTACTATTAAATTTTGAATAATATGATAAAGGTGTACTATTAAATTTTGAATGAGATGAAGAAAGAGTACTACAAACTTTTGAATGACATGATCAAGGATTACCATACATTTTGAAAGAAATGGTCAAGGAGTACAACTCTTCGATGAAAAGAAGTCTACGTGTTACTCTTGCGATCATAGCTGACCGCTGTAAATGTTGTTTGAAGAAGTCAACAGAAAGAAAAATCGGCGAACTAAGGAAACATTTGACCACATGGGATGCGAGGTCTCTCTCTCTCCCCCTCTCTCTCTCTCGCTTTATATATATATATATATATATATATATATATATATATATATATATATTTGTTTATTTAGGCAGCAAATTTTCTTTTAGGCATAAATTGCAAACATTGTGTCTACTTATTTTTAATAAAATCTGTTCGTACTCACTGATAATCTCTCGCGTGTTATAATTGAAAGATGTAAGAAATATGTTGTAACTTTGATAGATTATTTTATTATCCATTTCTCAATGTTCCCAAGTACTTTCAATCTCCTTCCGATTTGTGGTAACAAAAATAACCGCAAAACTGTGTTGCTAAAAATACTGTAAATTTTCTTCTTGCTTCAAATGTAACAGCAGAACGTGAAAATTATCCACAATGGAATTTTTAAATTTTGTAACGTCATGGTCATGCAAAACCTGTTCTTTTTATAAACATTTTAGAATATTACTACATTATTCATAGCTGATTCTATTAATTGATGGCTTAAGTTTTTAATGAATATTGCCTCGAGGATCTGTAGTTTGCTTTTGTTGTTTTCTTGGTGTAGGATAGTTATTTTATCTATCATTATTTTTTATATTAAGAATGTAGACAGGAATATTGTTGTAGATGTCTAGAAATTGACGAATGGTCAGGTGTGTGTAATATAAGACGTCTTGCTAATGTAGTTGTTGTAAATCCAACATACATATTTGTTTTTTTTTGTCGGAGATTCATTCTCCCAAGGGACATTTGAATATATAATGTTGGTTTTACGTAATACATCAGTTGGTGGGGAGGAGTTATTACGGATAACTAAATTAGTAGTATTGTATGTTTTATAATGTGTTATTAATTTTAATTTTTTATTAGGATCCACGGGAGATATATAAGTACGAATGAAATTTTTTATGATTTTTTTTATCCTATTTGTAGTTATCGTGCATCTGGTTGCAATAAAATTGTTTGATATGTTTATGGTCTTTTGTGGAAGTACCATATTCTGTTTGATGTGCGTTGTGGTTTTTAAAATATTGTCTTATTTGTTCATCTACAATGGGGTTTGGGAAGTCATTATTAACGAGAGTCCGCTTAATATTTTTTAGTTCATGGTTCAGAGATCTTTTTTGTGGAGGAGTTAATATGTGCTCGGTTAATTAAATTGTGTATAAGTGCTATTTTGTAGTAGTTAGGGCATTCACTTTTATAGCTGAGAGTGCAAGAGGTTTTGCTGCTTGTATTTTGATATGGGTAGGTAGTAAATGTGTTACTGTTTGTGTCTATTAAAATGTCAAGGAAATGGATTTTGTTATCTTTCTTAAGTTCGTAAGTGAACTTGAAAGAATTGTTTTAAAAGATTTTTGAGTTCTATTATTTCTTCTATGTTTTTCACTAATATATGAATATCATCTTCATATCGTAGATATATGGAGGTTTTTTTAGTTTTTATGGGCTCAGTTCTGGGTCCAATGGGCTCAGTTCTGAGTCCAACCTTATGCAACTTTTACATGTTCAACCTAAAAAATAACATATTTAGGCACTACTAAAAAGCCCTCAGATATTTATTTTGAAATGATACAATAATGTCCGAATGAAGTTGAGAAATTGTTAGCAGTGTCATAACTGAACTGTCTGTCGTTGAAGCATAAAAATGATGCTAATTAACATTTTTTTGACATTGCAGTCAGAAATGGCTTCTCAGGTCTCAACTAGAATTTTATGCTGTTATTCTCCGCAAGTTTCATCGATTTATTTTATTGCGTTTATTGATATACTGTTGTATACCAATAAACAGACAAACACGGGGGTATATATAAAAATATATATTATATTTTTATTAAAGACGATGGACCGTGTCGCCTAGGAACAGAGAGTGAGGGAGCGCTCTTACAAGGTTGACAGGGGTGACGACGGGGTGTAGTCTCTCTTAGCTCGTCTAGTTTCTTCTTCGCTCTTCTAAGACTCTTCTGTTTCGACTTCTGACTTCGACTGTGACTCGACTTCTCTTCTACTGTCGAGGCTGGAGACTCAAAACTGATTCCCCAAGACTGTGTTTTTCGCAGTCTTTATATATCTTCCAAAAGCGGAAATTGTTTCTTCCGGTTTTTCTTGATCACGCGACGCCTACGCGACGCCTACGTAAATTCTCAGAGACCCTGTCTATTTCCGCTCTGCCGGAAATAGGGTCAAAGTGACATCCGCTACTTTTCATCAACCGGGAACGCCCACGCTTCATCGGCCTTCTTCGGTCGGGCCAGATTATTATATTACAATACGTTAAGGACATTGTCTCTCGTTTAATAACCTGGCGTTAAGCAAATTTATGCTGGCTATTTTTAGAATACCATGCAAATCATTGCTAGTACCACTCAGCGTCCTTCAATCATAACTCACAAAATGTCCCACTTTTACTACTCCACTGTTAATAGGTTCAAATATAGGTTCAAAGCATTTTTACTTCTTAAAAGGAAAACCTGTTTCAGCCTGTCTTAGACATCATTAAAAATATTACGATAATAAAATTTGTATAAAAAAGGTCACTATTGGAAGTAAGTGTTTCTTTTTTGACAATTTTATTTTGCTCATTTTTTGTTAGTATTGCAAGTAACAAGAGAAAAAAAAACTGAAAAGGTAATGTTTGGAAATTTTTAATGGAAAGAAAACGTGTAGAAATTTTTGGTTAAATATATTTTCTTTTGAATGGTTCCACTGAAAATTCTAAAATAATTTTTCAGATTTCTGTTGCTTCATTTAATATAGAAAACTTTTTACTTCTTAAAAGGAAAACCTGTTTAAGCCTGTCTTAAACATAATTAAGAATGTTATGATAATAAAATTTGTATAAAAAAGGTCACGATTGGAATTAAGTCTTTCTTGTTCGACAATTTTATTTTGCTCGTTTTGCGTTAGTATTAGCTAACAAGAGAAAAAAAAACTGAAAAAGTAATAAGTTTAGAAATTTTTAAAGGAAAGAAAACATGTAGAAATTTTTGGTTAAATATATTTTCTTTTGAATGGTTCCACTGAAAATTCTAAAATAATTTCTCAGATTTTTGTTGCTTTTTTTTATTTTTTTATAAGCCTTTCACCCCGAGCAAGGCATGTCACTGCCACTACTGCGCAGGGGGCTACGTAGAGTGGAGAAAGGCTGATTAAATATAGGAAATGACAGAGGGTGGGTGATAGGCGGGTAAGGATACCGAGAATGAGGGTTGGGTAGATGAGAGTGTTGTGAGAATAGTTGGGAGTTAGTGTGATAGGAGGTGTCTATTGACCCTACATTTAAACACCTGGAGATTGTAATTGTCGGGAAAGCAGACTTGTGGAAGGGAGTTCCAATGGCGGGAAGCGCGAGAAAAGAAGCTGTTGGAGTAGAATTTACGGTTACATCTTATTTGTTTAACTGTAAAAGGGTGGGACCTAGTTGCCAATCTAGTATCTCGTGTAAATTCGTGCTTAGGCGGCACCAGTGATCTAAGCTCATCGGAGCAGAAGATATAGAAAACAAGAGAGTTCAGGCGGATTGAATTAACTGTTAAACTAATTTCATTCCATTGTTTCATATAGAATGAAAGAGAAATGAAATGGAGTTTGAAGAGTTAAAATCTTACTGTATTACCAAAATCAGATAATGGGGAAAAGAATTTTGATTGGGTCGAGGACTTTTGCTACTCCTTGTAAATATGTATAGAGATTATAGTTCGATTTTTTTTCCATGTGTGCATGAGTGTGTGTATGCATGAACTAATTATTGAATCAAATATATGGTAAATATGTAAATGTATGTAGACTAGTTGTGTATCTTTTTCAACACATACATTAATGAATGCATTGAGAAAGAGAAAGAAAGAAATTAATATAAACTAGTTTAGTGTGGTTGAGAGAGAGAGAGAGAGAGAGAGAGAGAGAGAGAGTAATGTAAACTAGTTTAGTTTGGTAATGAGAGTAATGTACACAAGTTTTGTGTGGTAGAGAGAGAAAGAGTGAGAGAGAGAGAGAGAGAGAGAGAGAGAAAGAGATAGAGTAATGTAAACTAGTTTAGTGTAAGGAGAGAGAGAGAGTAATGTAAACTATTTTAGTTTGGTACTGAGAGTAATGTACACTAGTTGTGTGTGTGTGTGTGTGTGTGTGTAAGTATGTGTGAGAGAGGCAGAGCTAGAGAGAGAGAGAGAGAGAGAGAGAGTAATGTAAACTAGTTTAGTTTGGTAATGAGAGTAATGTACACTAGTTTTGTGTGGGAGAGAGCGAAAGAGTGAGAGAGAGAGAGAGAGAGAGAGAGTAATGTAAACTAGTTTAGTTTGGTAATGAGAGTAATGTACACAAGTTTTGTGTGGTAGAGAGAGAAAGAGTGAGAGAGAGAGAGAGAGAGAGAGAGAGAAAGAGATAGAGTAATGTAAACTAGTTTAGTTTGGTAATGAGAGTAATGTACACTAGTTTTGTGTGGGAGAGAGCGAAAGAGTGAGAGAGAGAGAGAGAGAGAGAGTAATGTAAACTAGTTTAGTTTGGTAATGAGAGTAATGTACACAAGTTTTGTGTGGGAGAGAGAGAAAGAGTGAGAGAGAGAGAGAGAAAGAGATAGAGTAATGTAAACTAGTTTAGTGTAAGGAGAGAGAGAGAGAGTAATGTAAACTATTTTAGTTTGGTACTGAGAGTAATGTACACTAGTTGTGTGTGTGTGTGTGTGTGTGTAAGTGTGTGTGAGAGAGACAGAGCTAGAGAGAGAGAGAGAGAGAGAGTAATGTAAACTAGTTTAGTTTGGTAATGAGAGTAATGTACACTAGTTTTGTGTGGGAGAGAGCGAAAGAGTGAGAGAGAGAAAGAGATAGAGTAATATAAACTAGTTTAGTGTGGTTGAGAGAGTAATGTAAACTAGTTTAGTGTAGGGAGAGAGAGAGAGAGAGAGAGTAATGTAAACTAGTTTGGTACTGAGAGTAATATACACTAGTTTTTTTTTGTGTGTGTGTGTGTCTGTGAGAGAGACAGAGAGAGAGAGAGAGAGAGAGAGAGAGAGAGAAAGAGAGAGAGAGAGTAATGTAAACTAGTTTAGTGTGGTAACATTCATAACCTGTCGAGAGTATTGGAAAGGGCGGGAATATTAAATTGACAAGTAAAGACACCGTAATAGTTTGTGTCAGAAAATTAAAAATAAAATTATTATTTCAAATAGTGAAAAACATTATGCGTTCATCCAAATTTCCCAAGAGTCAAAAATGAAAAATCAATAAATTTCATCAGAATTTATCCTCCTGCAACAGGTTGTGTGTAGAAATTCTGAAATCCCCAAACATGCAAAATGCACACTTTGTGTAGACATGACGTGATATGAATCCTCATTACAAGTTTACCCTCTATTTGTGCTGAAAATTTCCCCTTTAACCGAACTGTATCTGATATTAATAGACAAATAAGTATATTGAGGTTAGTTAAATTTACATACACTGCCTTAAACGTGTGTACATATTTTTTATTAATCATCCTAATTACCATTACGATTAATACATGAAAGATGAAAAGATTTTGCCGAAATGCATCTCGGTTAATTAGCATGCATCTGTCTGTCTGTCTGTCTGTCTGTCTGTCTCTGTCTCTCTCTCTGTTTCTCTCTCTCTCTCTCTCTCTCTCTCTATCTATCTATCTATCTCAGTCTGTTCATATCTATCTATCTATCTATCTATCTATCTATCTATCTATCTATTATTTAAACACCTCAATCTAGTGCAATGGTTAGCAACCTTGTTTCGCTAGACTCATCACAACTGAGTAGTGTATTCGATCCTCACTGGTGCTCCCCATGTTTTCGGCCTTGTGCCACATCTAATCTGCACTTAGAAAATCCCCTATTTATTTATTATTTTTATATAAGTAATATATTGATTATTTATTACCTAAATATACATAACACTAATATATTTATTATTTTATAGATACATATATTTATTATTACTTTCAATTATATATAGCGAATACATGTGTCATATATAGGCAGTGTATCTTAATTCAAACGTGTTTCATTGAATAATATACGTACATTATACATATTAGGTCTATTTGCTTTTATACTGATCCTTTCTAATAGGTTTATTGATATTAAGATGAAATCAATCAACGAATGCAACGCAGTTTTATATATATATATATATATATATATATATATATATATATATATATATATATATATCATTCATTCAGCAATGAATTAGAACACTCTCAGCTATTACAGCTATTAGGCGTGCATAATGATAATATACACGCTAAAAAGTCTGCTTCCTTCTATTGAGCGCCTGAAGCCAATTCGATCGGATTTCAATCCTAGGTAAAAAGCAATCGGAGTCTAACTGTACTGATGAACTGTGAAACAGATCTGTCTGTGGATGACTATATATATATATATATATATATATAAATTCTAAACATATCTTTTTAAATATAACAGACAATGAAGGTTTATTATGTTTAATCATGAGCCGTTATAAATTATAATATTTGGGCTTTAATTTCAGGTGAAAATAAAGACAAAAATTCTCCAACATTATGATTAGAACCAGCATAATAAAACATTATTCAAATGTTGGATAAAAAATGTTTAGAACGGCTCATGATTAAACATAATAGACCTTCATTGTCTGTTATATTTAACGATATATGTTTAGAAAATTATATACTGCCTCGATACACTATATATATATATATATATATATATATATATATATATATATATATATATATATATATCTTTGATGGTGGATGTCTTTATGTTAACTTCCCTGTAACCTCTCTGAAGATGGCTCAAAAGAAGAAGCTAAAAACCAGCATAATAAAAAATATCCAAATGTTGGACAAATTTTGTCTTTATTTTCACCTGAATTGAAAGCCAAAATACGATGTTTAGAACGGCTAAAGATTAAGCATAATAGACATTCATTGTCTGTTATATTTAACAATATATGTTTAGAAAATTACCTCCTGCCTCGATACACTATATATATATATATATATATATATATATATATGTTTGTGTGTATGCAAGAGCGTGTGTATGCATATAATTAGGTTCATGTTAAGTGAGCTATGCACAGTCATCAAAGCGAGTAAATACAGCAGGAATATTAATGTCACTCTTTAATATAATAATGGATCATAATATCTATAATATCTATAATATAATAAACTCTTTAATGGATCATAATAGAATAGAGAATTATTTTTGTCTGTTCCTTGTTAAGAAGTATTTTAGTCGTTGTTATGTGATGATATGTCATTGGGAAGATGTCAGAATAAAGGGAAAACGTAAAAAGTTGGAACGGAAAATGAGAGACATTCCATCGGAATATCCGATGTTTCACTTATTTATAACATTACAGTGTTTAGGTCAGTTCATTATTTCACTCACTACAATCAGCAGGATATGCTGTGTGTTTTGGGCATAACCTCAGGATGAAGAATCATTGTTTACGATTCCAAATGTAGCCAAAAGCATCGGCTAACTATTCTGGTCATTGATTCGGTGATGTCCTGAATAGGAACATCATCCACACACCTTGTGTTTAGATAATCTCTGAAGAAGTCCCAAAATCACGCATGAAACATCGCAAGTTCGTGCCAACAAAAGTAAAGATGACAGATTTCCGGGATTGATCGAATAGGATGTGGTTTCCGGCTTTCTTTTTTCCAATCTTCTCACTGTTTTATTTTTATTTTTTATTTTTTTTTCAATTGGAGTAGATAGATCTATCGATCGCCCGGTTTACACTCCACCCATGTCTATTGAACAGGTGTAGAGGCTCATCTCTTGTTCCCTGTTTAGGATGTGGTTTCCGGCTTTTTCTTTTCCAATCTTCTCACTATTTTCTTTTTCTTTTTTTTTTTTTTTCAATTGGAGTACATAGATCTATCTATCGCCCGGTTTACACTCCACCCATGTCTATTGAACAGGTGTAGAGGCTCATCTCTTGTTCCCTGTTTAGGATGTGGTTTCCGGCTTTTTCTTTTCCAATCTTCTCACTATTTTCTTTTTCTTTTTTCTTTTTTTTTTTTTCAATTGGAGTACATAGATCTATCTATCGCTCGGTTTACACTCCACCCATGTCTATTGAACAGGTGTAGAGGCTCATCTCTTGCTCCCTGTTTAGGTTGTGGTTTCCGGCTTTCTTTTTTCCAATCTTTTCTGTAGCCCCCTGCACATCAGTGGCGTTACCGCCTTGCTCGGGGTGATATGATTAAAAAAAATAAAATAACCAAGAAAATCTGAATACCTTAAAAAGATTAAAAAAAAAATAACGTATTTTATTTTAGCTCCTTGTTATGTAGGTGTTTCAAATTAGCGAATTCTTTTCATTAATTTTAATGTTTGACAGCAGTGGATTGTAGTGTGAATTACGTCTTGTTTGTTTACAGCGTATGTGTCTGTTTGCTCGTTATCCCTCTTTTCAAAGCTTGGGGTAGTAATTTGGTGGATTGTTGATTCACTGCTGCTACTAGGATCCGCACTTTTCATGTTTGTTCTACACGCATTTCACACATGATTTTTCCCTGCCGGCATCTGAGGAACTAACTAATGTGTTCCGTTTATTTGTATCTCATGCGCTTGTCATCGGTAAGATAACGGTACGATTTGATCATTAAATTACCCCTTTTTAGCCAGAAAACACATCACCAGCCCGCCACTTGACCGACTATTGATAATCTGATTCCAGAAAACTTTTCTTAAGCAACTACGGGGAAATATGTCTTTATGTAAGCATGCAACACGGCCGACTTAATATAGTTTTTCAGAAAGTCCTTTCTTCGAAACTATTTGGTCTATGAAATCACACCAATCATGTAAATTGGAGTAGATAGGCTGAACTATCGCCCGGTTCACACTCCACCCACGTCTATTGAACAGGTGAAGAGGCTCATCCCTTGTTTCCTGTTTAGGATGTGGTTTCCGCTTTTTCTTTTTTTTCTCTTTTCCAATCTTTTCACTCTTTTTTTATTTTATTTTATTTTTCAATTGGAGTAGATAGACTAAACTATCGCCCGGTTCACACTCCACCCACGTCTATTGAACAATTGAAGAGGCTCATCCCTTGTTTCCTGTTTAGGATGTGGTTTCCGGTTTTTCTCTTTTCCAATCTTTTCACTCCTACGTAGCCCCCTGCGCATCAGTGGCGTTACCGCCTTGCTTGGGGTGATATGATTAAAAAATAAAATAAAAAAAAGATAGATCTTAATGTATTGTAAACAATTTAATTTTAACGCTTCTTAGAGTTATGTTTTATTTTGGACATGGAAGTAGTTTATTAGAATTATTATTTTAGTTCGAATTGGGGACAGTACAGGGCCATATCCACCTGTATATTATCTCCAAGTTAATATTCAGGTTCGATTACTAAAATATCTACTTTAATCGTAACTAATTATTTTTCGTAATTAGTTCTTTTATTCTAACTTAATATAAATAATTATTAAATGCAATGGGTACGTCTTTCGGTTCCGTCCCATAAAACTAAGCCTTTCTACATTTAGTTGTTCATCGACCGTTATCGAGTGTGGGGCACCATCCATTTGTCACATATCAATTATTACAGAACAATCGTAAACAGTTTAGCATAGGTGTGGGTTGACTCTTGATATAATCGCTCAATTAATGGGTTTCCTTTAAAAAAAAATTCTACTTACTCATTTACGAATTAAACTATTTGTGAAAAGGATATTTTGCAAAAACAATTTGTGTAATTGTTTTAAGTCAATCGACCTCTGTTTATTTAATTTTATGTAATCATTATAAAATATCATTTGATTTCGAAAAATATTTATATTTCTATAAAGATAAGTCTCCAGAGAAATTAAATCAGTTGAAATTTTATTCGAAACTTAAGCCTCAGGTGTAAAAATATGCATTGAACTGGAAAATGAAATATAACTAAATATGGAAAAGTTGGCAGAGGCTTTTTTAAATTAAAATATGTTGTACACTTTGGACTTCCAGAAAAATGTTCGCTCAAATTAAAAAAAAATTATTAAAAAATAATTTAATGATTAAATAAAAATTATTTTTTATATATTTATAATTATTTTCTTTGATCGCTTCTCAAGTATTGTTATTAACATTTTGAACAACCGAGAAATAGTAAGTTGAACAAAATGTAACCATTTGTAGATATTAAATAGAATACTGTATTTTAAAAATGATATACAGTCATGTTATTAAACCTAAAGAACTTGTATTTATATCTATTTTTGTGTAATATTTATGCCAGGGTAGATTCAGCACTTTAACACAACACAAACACCACGAGTTTACATTTAAAGATCGGTTTAGTGGGATACATGCATTTGAGCAGGCATTTTTTTTAAACAATAAAATTAATGTAAAAGGTTTATACATCGAGAAGTTCTCATGATTACATGAAAATATTTGCAGTTCTAGCAACAGGTTGGATTTTTTCACTTCTAAATGTATCAATCTGATGAGAAAACGATAAACTGAATATATATATATATATATATATATATATATATATATATATATATATATATATATATATATACAAAAGTAAAGAATACCTAGTGAGCCAGACAGACCTACCTAGGTTTCACCTAAACGGATCGTTAGGGAAAGCTGATATATTTTAAAATTTGTGTATTCAAGCAGCAAATTTTCTTTTAGACATGTCAGATTAAATAAATTGTAAACATTGTGTCTGCTTATTTTTGATAAAATTGAAATTTTTAATAAGATTGAAAATACTTGAGTTCATAATTGATTTTAAGCTTTTCTGAATGTGAACAAAATGTCATATGAACATTTCAAGCAAAGGAAGTGAATTTATAATAAAACAGTAAATAATTATCCTCTAAATTTACAAATAAAATCAAGTTTTTATCTTCAGCCATTTAAAATAAATGTAGCTATCAATCAGATAAAGCAAAATATGTTGTGAGCCGGCAAAATTATGACGATTAATAGCGATATATATATTTTTAAAATTAGGTTATCAGTAGCTAAATTTACGGGGATTTTTTTTAAATTTTTATAGCCTACAATACAATATACAGAATTAATCCGACTCCAAAAAAAATACTTTTTAAATATTTGTGCCTTTGTTTGTGTCTTCGGCTTATATTGATTTATATTTTCTTATTACTATTTTAGTGGGATACATGCATTTGAGCAGACATTTTTTTTAAACAATAAAATAATGTAAATGGTTTAGACATCGAGAAGTTCTACTGATTACATGAAAACATTTGCAGTTCTAGTAATAGGTTTGATTTTTTCACTTCTAAATGTATCAATCTGATGAGAAAACGATAAACTGAATATATATATATATATATATATATATATATATATATATATATATATATATATATATAAGTAAAGAATACCTAGTGAGCCAGACAGACCGACCTAGGTTTCACCTAAACGGATCGTCAGGGAAAGCGGATATATTTTAAAATTTGTGTAAATTTGTGTAAATTTTCTTTTAGACATGTCAGATTAAATAAATTGTAAACATTGTGTCTGCTTATTTTTAATAAAATTGAAATTTTTTAATAAGACTGAAAGTACTTGAGTTCATTGAGAAATGAATGATAAAATCTGTCAACGTTACAGCTCATTTCTGACATCTTTCAAAACATCTTTCTGACATCTTTACGCGAAATATTATCCGTGAAGATGAACGGATTTTATAAAAAAGAAGCAGACACAATGTTTGCAATTTATTTAATCTGACACACACACACACACACACACACACACACACACACACACACACACACACACACACACACACAATATTTGCGCAGCAATCCCTCTTTTATATATGCTTCGTTAAAGACAACTGACAAGGTACAGGGGTTAAACGTTTTATTTTATTTTTCTTGTGTTCGTACAAATGTTTTCTTTTCTGGATACAATCAGTCAGTTAAGTAACATATGTAATACGCGCTTGGGCGATCATGTCTCAAAAGAGACATGACTGACTGGGCAGGAGATTATCCCACAGTAAGGTTGCTAGTGCTTTCTGTGGTAGACTGGTTGCCAGCCAAAGCTATAGAATCCAATCTGTCCTGTTATTTAACCCGTAACTGGAGGGAAGAGACGGGTTAAAACCTTCCCGCAGGGTATTTGCGAGTAAGTGAATGCAGAGAATTCTGGACACCAAATATGTAAAAAGATATCCAAAAGTTGTGCATATTCTATCACTTTCGCCTATCCTTTTAGGTATGATCAAGGACGATTTTTATTTTTTATTTTCCGGTTTAATTTCGCTTGAAACCGAAAGGTTCCACTTATTTGTTTATTTACGTTATTTTCTTTTCCTCTATTTGCAGACAATCGGGTGGTCACTTTCAAGTTCTCACATCTAGACTTTACTATTGATCATCAAGCACCAGTCGCTTCAATTCCAAAATAAAATGATTTTGTCACCTAATTAAATTTCGTGGGTTTTCTTAATCAAAATTGTACCCGTTGTTTCCCAAAATCGTAACAAATGTCATGGATTGTATATTATTAGACATTTCTTTTTGAATATATGAAAACCTGAAAACATAAACTGAAAATATAGGGAATAAAATGATTATATCTATCTAAACTTATTTATAAATGGAACTTTGTCTGTGTGTGTGTTTGTGTCCGTTGACTATAGACTCCGAATCGGTTGAACCGATTTTCTTGAAAATTTACACAGTTGTACTATAAGCGTCTGCGAGTGTTCTTAGCTAGGTTTTGTGTCGAGATACCCCTGATAAATATCGAAAATCGATAAGCGAAAACATCGGGTTATAGAAGGAGTGGTCTGATTTTAATCAAATTTGATACCCTCAAAGACAAAGACATAAGAAACGATATTCAGAAGTTTCAAGCTTGCAGTTCTTACAATAGTGCAGAAAATCGATAATATATATATATAAAAGGCAAGATGTTTGTGTATGTGTCTGTTTATCTGCCTGTATGTCTGTATTTTTTCAGCCCTTTTATTTTAGTTTTTGCTTCGGGTTTGGCTCTAAGTAGCTATAATTGTAGTTCTTAGTTTCAGCCATGATACCATTTACTCAGAGTACTTATTTAGCCTTCAAAATTCAGTTTACGACGAAAAGAAATTATTTGATATCGATACCAGGAAATCAAAATTTGGCTTACATCCATTCATTTTTCTTTCAGTCTACGGTTTCGCTTTAACTGGAAACAACTATTGCTTTTTAGTCTTTCGTGCCAATGTCCAAAGAGTCTGAGCTCCATGATCATGGATTAGTTTTAAAGCTTTCATTACACCCGAGCAACGCCAGACCATACTGCTAGTTTATCCAAAGAGCGATAATTAGCAATCTAATTTATCACTTTCGAGTCTCTCTAGAAACCTCAATAACGTCGGTTTGTACCAGTCTAAGCTAAGATTAATATCAGGTAATCCCATAAGTTATGTCCGAATTTAACTTCATTAAATTTGAATAAAATTTAATAGTATTTTAGAATGCCAAATGAAATTAAAACCCCTTTTTATGTATTGGGATAGATTTAAACTAACTCAATTTTATTTTACAGATTAATAGAAATAAGAAATACTTTGATTAAAGCCCTTCTAACATAAAGGTATCCAAGGTGCATTTAAGGCACTTAATGATTTATGAATACAAAAAACGAAACTCTGCCACAGAAATGGCTCGAAACATTTACTCAGCTTATGGAAATGAGTGCTTGAATGAAAAAACTTGCTGACAACGGTTCGCAAAATTCAGAAGTGGAGGTTTCAGCCTTGAAGATGGAGATTGAACAGGTCATCCAGTTGAGTTCAATGATAAGCTTCTTGAGGCAGCACCTGAAGGAAATCCTGCATTATCAGTTGAAGAATTGGTAATAAAGCTTAGTTTAAACCATACAGTTGTTCATCGTCAACTTCAGCAAACTTGGAAAGGCTCCTAAACTTGGAAAATGGGTACCTCATGAATTGTCTGAAAGCAACCGCCAATCCCGAGTTAACATCTGCTCTTCGCTCCATTCTCGCGAACTTATTTCACTCTTTTTGGATAGACTTGTAACTGGTGATGAAAAATGAATTTTCTATCGTAATATTAAACGTCGTAAACAGTAGCTTGGTAAAGGGGAAAAGGCTCAACCACAACCGAGAAAGGAACTTCACGAATCTTGAAAAGGAGTAATTCACTTTGAATTTTGACCACCTAACGCAACAATCAAAGCTCAAGTCTACTTTCATCAATTAGAGCGTTTGAACCAAGGTTTGAAGAAAAAAGTACCGTTTTAGTGAATCGAAAAGGTGTGATGTTTCATCAGGACCTCACACTGCATAAATCACATCACAGAAGATCGAAGAGCTTGGTTGGGAAAAAAATTCCTCATCCACCTTAGTCTCGTGACCTTGCTCCTTCAGACTACCATTTCTTTCGTAGTTTACAAAATCATTTGCAGGCAAAAAAAAAAAAAAAAAAAATTACAAGCCTGGAGGAAATCGAAACTGATATTGCAGAGTTCTTCGTTTCAGAACCAAAAGAGTTTTACCTTAATGGGATTAATCAGCTTAAAAATAGATGGAAGGACGCCATAAAAAAACAGGAAATGTACATTGATGATTAAGTTTTGGTTAAATATAACGTTTTGGTCACTTGTTTTCTTTATTCACAAATCGGAGAGAACTTACGGGATGAACTGATAAATATCTCAATTGGAGTAGATAGATCAAATTGGAGTAGACAGATCTATTTATCAACCGGTTCACACTCCACCCACGTCTATTGAACAGGTGAAGAGGCTCATCCCTTGTTCCCTGTTTAGGATGTGGTTTCCGGCTTTCTCTTTTTCCAATCTTCTCACTTTGTTTTTATTTTTTTCAATTGGAGTAGATAGATCTATCTATCGTCCGGTTCACACTCCACCCATGTCTATTGAACAGGTGAAGAGGCTCATCCCTTGTTCCATGTTTAGGATGTGGTTTCCGGCTTTCTCTTTTCCAATCTTTTCACTTTTACGTAGCCCCCTGAACATTAGTGGTGTTACTGCCTTGCTCTGGGTGATACGATTAAAAAAAATATTCAGCGAAAAAGAAGTATATAATTTTTAAAAGAAAAATAGCCTCAAAACTTTTTACAAGATAATTTTTTTTTAATTTTAAAAGAACATGTTTTAAAGTGGAAAAAGACAAATTGTGCTGATTTTTGCACGAATATCTTCTAATCTATCAACACGTATGTTGTCTGGCAGATCACGAGACTCATATTCATATTTCTTTCATGTGTTCATAATTTCCACCTGGAAATTGCATGAGACACCAGCACCTATTGACCCTTCTTTTCTGAGTACCATTTCCTTCACTCTTTATAACTTGTTCTATTCTGGCGCTAACTCATCTATCTAGATAGTTACAAAAACATTTGTTTGGCAGTGAAGTCGGATATACGGTTTTAGACAAAGACCTTTTTTTTATAATCTTATTGCCCCAAGCAAGGCATTTTACTGCAACTGTTTTGAAAGGAGTTACATAGGAGGAAAGTTATGAGAAAGAGTGACAGGTTATAAGGGGTGTCAGGAAGTGGGTAAGAGAAGGATGAATGTGGCCATAAAGTGAGGGATTAGTTTATATATTGATTGTAATGTAGAATTGATCCGCCACT
Organism: Ascarosepion bandense; assembly: GCA_037127315.1. Taxonomy (NCBI): domain Eukaryota; kingdom Metazoa; phylum Mollusca; class Cephalopoda; order Sepiida; family Sepiidae; genus Ascarosepion; species Ascarosepion bandense. The sequence continues at coordinate 2,803,309 of JBBBDQ010001548.1, forward strand.
TTATGTTCTTATAATAATAGTTTAGAATTTTTTTTTTATAATCATATCGCCCCAAGCAAGGAATTTTACTGCCACTGTTTTGCAGAGGGTTACATAGGAGGAAAGTTATGAGAAAGAGTGACAGGTTATAGGGGGTGTCAGGAAGTGGGTAAGAGAAGGATGAGAATACTGATGAGAGTAGAGTGAGCGGAGAAAGAAGCATGAGAGAGAGAGAGAGAGAGAGAGAGAGAGAGAGAGAGAGAGAGAGAGGAAGCAAGTTAGTGAAACGGGAGATGACCATTGACTTTACATTTAAATTTTTGGAGATTGTAGCTGTCGGGGAAGCAAGTAAATGGAAGGGAATTCCACAGGCGGGAAGTGCAAGAAAAGAAGCTGCTAGAGTAGAAATTGCGGTTACAATTTATTGCTTTCACAGTAAAGGGGTGGGACCTAGTTGCTAATATTGTGGCTCGAGTAAGTTTATTTATAGGGGGCACCAGTGAGCTAAGTTCATCTACTTGAATTCAATGTAGAAACTTAAACTGGAACTGGAATTTAAATTTGCTTAAAATATTTCCCTTCTCAGAATGAATTTAATGCACGAAATTGAAAAATTTTAAAATGTAATATAAACTTAAAGACTGATTTCTTTTTAGTAAACATTTTAGTTTCATATGTTAAAATAATTTTTAGAATTACTGTATGTGGACAGAAAAAAATATTTTAAAATTTTTTAAAAAAGATTTTAAAATATTTATCTTCTTTTTAAAATGAAAATTTTATTTTTAAGCTTTTAAAAATGAACAAACATACAAACGTTGTTTTTATATTATAGCAACAATTTAATAATGTAGAAACATAAAAATTATCACTCATCTGTAATAATTTATTGACTCTTAATATATTCAAAGGTAGTAAAATACTAAGATGAGTAAAAACTTTATAATATACTGATTATTTTTTTTACCGTAAAAATATATCTTTTCGCATACAACGTTGCTAAATATCAGATAATTGAAAACTGATTTAATTTTTTGATAAAACGTTTTTGTTATTTCTTTAAAATGAAATTCAAAGAAAATATTTTAATTATTGTCTGAAGACGTCGATTATATTTATTAAATTGGCCTTGTGGCAAACACAACTGAAGTCCCCACAAGTTATCATTAACAGGAGGTTGGAAAGATAAAACTATCTGGTTTGTATAAATAAACGAAAATTCAAATTGTATCCAATTATTAACTGTGAAATGTTCCAATAGAAAGTGTAGTGAGAAGCTTAAAGAATTAAGAGTTCGTCCGTTTTAGCGAAATGTGAAATTTGATTTGTACAGAAAAAGGCTAAGTCCATGTTTTCACTGAGTGTATTCCAGCGTCGTAACAAAGATTCCATGTGCCTTTTCTATAAATACTTTTATGGTAATTTTAATGATGAACTTCACTGCATGGTACCTAGGCTTTATGAAGTTCAGCGTTGTATTAGATTGGCGGCAAAAGCACATCATTTTATAGATGAAATGGCTAAATGCAACCGTAAGTTTTATGCTAATACTTTCTTCTTACGCACTTCTCACCTGTGGAACTCTCTTTCGACTTCTTACTTCCCAGGCAACTTTGAGCTTCAAAAATTTAAATGAAATATCAATCATCTTCTGTATTCCTAATTTCTGTTCTATCATTGGTTCTCTCACTCCTTAATAGTGTTTTTTCTATATTCCTGAAAACTCAGTAACCACTTGTGTCTTAGTGACTTTATTGCCTTGTTTAGGAGATGATAAAAATTAAAAACACAAAAAATGAATTAAATTATAAGGTGGATTAGAAAAACGGTCTGATAATAATAAAATTAAAGATATGGCGGTCACTTTAAAAGATCAAGGGAAGTAAAAACGAATACGGTTCCCACTCTAAGAGATTTATTGAGCGTAAGGGATGAGTTAAAACTGAAGAAAATGTGTTAGACATTCATATTTCTATATTAAAAAGTCTATATCCGAAGAACAAGTATCTGATACCTCATAAGCCATATAAAAAGTAAAAGATTTTAAAGAAAAAGTAACTGATTTTCAGACATCAATTTGGAAAAATAAAAACTCAGAGATTAACAATATAGCCGAATTTCCATTCTACATAAAACACGAAGACAAATTAACATACATTCATAGTTCTTTTTAAAAATACAGAATCAGATGAAAGGGTAGAGTTTCATATTTCTATATAATAAACTTGAAGGAAAGTACCCGTTTTATCTAAACTTATTTATAAATAAATTTATATCTAAACTTATTTATAAATGGAACTTTGTCTGTGTGTGCATGTGTGTGTGTGTGTGTGTGTGTGTGTGTGTGTGTGTGTGTCCGTTACCTATAGACTCCGAATCGGCTGAACCGATTTTCTTTTTACACGGTTGTACTATAAGCGTCTGCGAGTGTTCTTAGCTAGGTTTTGTGTTGAGGTACATCCAGATAGATATCGAAAATCGATAATCGAAAAAATCGGGTTATAGAAGGAGTGGTCCGATTTTAATCAAATTTGATACACTCATAGACAAAGACACAAGAAACGATATTCAGAAGTCTCAAGGTTGCAGTTCTTACAATAGTACAGAAAATCGATAATATATATATATATATATAAGGCAACATGTTTGTGTGTGTGTGTGTCTGTTTATCTGCCTGTATGGATTAGTTTTAAAGCTTTCATTACACCCGATCAACGCCGGGCTATACTGCTAGTTTCTATATAAAAATAAAATCTATAGAAAAAATAAACTGCGTCTAGAGATTATATGCAAAAGAGGTATTGTCAAATATTTTATGTAAAATTCATAGATATGTGTTATCCAATGAAATTAATTTGTACTATTATGTATAGCGAGTAAGCATGAAAGCAATTAAGTCCCAATTTTCAATTTCAGATTGATATTTAGTATTTTTTTCAGTAATTATAGCAATTTTCAGTGTCAAGAGATTATTTGCAAGAACTAGAATTTAGTATTATGGCTCGTAAAAAAGAACTAACAATGAACGAAAAGGACTATATAATCAAAGAAATTAGCAAAGGAAAGTCTTCGCTTCAAATTTCTTAGGATTTGAAAAGGGATCATCGAACAATCAAGAAAATATGTCAAATGGGAATTCAACCAAGGAAAAAAGTCTCAGGCTGAATTCAGGAATTTAACAAAGCGAGATCTATCGCATATCCGAAGAGAATTAATAAGAAACCCAAAGCCGTCAAATGTGTTCATATTTGAGGCCGCTGGAGCTCCTATGGTGTCAAGGGAAACAAGGTGTAAAACATAAAGGAAATCTGTTGATGTAAAAAACCAAATAAAGAAACCCATTTTATCAAAAAACATAAGGTAAGAAGATTGCAGTGGGAAAAAATTACACGAAAACAGATTTCAGTAAAGTGCTTTTTACAGACGAATCAAGAATCAACCTCGATGGGCCCGATGGATGGCAGCGAGGATGGGTTTGCGAGCAACATGACCCAAGAAAAATTTTTAAACGCCAACCAGGCAGCGTTGGGATCATGATACCAGTTGGGATTATTGGTAATGAGCTCATGGGTCCATTTAAATTGAAAGACGGGGTTAAAATGAATTCCAAAAGTTACTGTGATTTTTTAGAGCAATATTTCTTTGAATGGCTTGATAACCAGTCTTTAGCCAAGCGTAAATCTATGATCTTTATTCAAGACAACGCACCAAGTCATGCATCAAAGTTTACTAAATCCTGGTTGAAAAAAGGGATTTGTTGAAGAATCTCTTATGGACTGGCCTTCAAATAGCTGTGATTTGAATCCCATTGAGAACCCGTGGAGCATCCTCAAGAGAGATATTTATTTTAATGGAAGGCAATTCAACAGCAAGTGTGACCTCTTGGAGGCAGTTAAAGTTGCTGCAAACAAATTACCAGCCGCTAAAATTGCAAATCTAACATCAGATGTTGACAATAAACTGCTAAGAGTTATTGAAAAGAAAGGAGCATTTGTGCAATAAATTTTAGGAAAGGTTCTTATTATTCTTTGTTAATATATCTTTTATTTTTAAATGAAATGTTTTTTGTTTTTCTTTTAAGAAATTGACGAATTTGTTTTAAAATCTTTTCATATTACTTTTTACATTAGTTTTACATGGTATAATAATGTAAAAGTATCAAAATAAATAGTTGCAAATAAACTAGTGACAGTCAAATTAGTCTGTTTTGTTAACTTAGTAAAATTTTTCAAACAAAAATAATAGTTTTCTCTATCACTATATATCCAAGTTAATAATATTAAGTAGAATCTAAACAACATTATAATAGGAACTTTTAACATTAAAGACGTAACTCTTTATACCAATTCATAACTTGCATATAACCTCTAGACGCAGTTTATATGGTTTTTTTATATTTCTATATAAAAAATAAAAATGTAAGGTTTGAAAAAAGTGACCTATTATCAGTTTCTTATATAAAAACAATTCTTAACATATATATATATATATTTGTGTAAGAAAGAAAAGATTTGAAGGAAGCAAAAGTAGCTGTTTTTATATATTTTATTTGAAAAAAAATGAAATATGAAAAAGTAGCTGATTTACCTATTTTTAAAAGAAAAGTCAAATGGGAAGAAAAAGAGGATTTTCATATTTCTATAAAAAACACTTCTTCTGTAGAATAAGAAGCTGATGTCATAATTCTATATTGAAATAGTTAAAACAAGAAAATAGCTAATTTTCATATTTCTATACAAAAAAGAACTTTCATATATCTATATTAAAAGGAACAAATCTAAAATGAAGTAGCTGATTTTCATATTTCTACGTAATCATGAAAATATATGAAGAAAAAGTAACTGATTTATATATTTTTATATAAAAAAGGAGCAATCTGAAGAAAAAATAGCGTTTTTTAATTTTCTATAAGAAAACTAAAATGTGAAGGAAGTAGAGGATTTTCAAATTTATATAAAAAAATATTTAATACAAGAAAATGGCTCATTTTCATGCTTTTGTATAAAAACAAAACCAGAAGAAAAATTGTCTTTTCCTATATGGAAAAGGAAAAAAAAATTGGTTGATTTTCATTTTTCTGTATGAAAAGCAAAATTATGAAAAAATAGAGTAATTGCTTATTTCTATGGAAAAGACAAAATTTGATGTAAATGTAGCTGATTTTTATATAGCTATGATGAAAAAGTTGTTCCTTTAGATATTTTTATATAAAAAGATCAAATCAGAATAAAAAGTAGCGGATTTACTTATTTTTATATAAAAAGTCAGTTTTCGTATTTCTATACTAAAACAATCTGAAAAATAAGACGTTGATTTTATTAATTCTGTATAAAAAAAGAAATACGAAGAAAAAGTAGCTGATATTCATATTTATATGTAAAAACAACTAATTGCTGATTTACCTTGTTCTATATTAAAAAGGTATAACTGTAGAAAAGTCCAAGTTACAAATTTTTAAATGCAAAACAAAATCCGAACTTGAAAAATCGGCCATTTTTTTCTTTTTTTCTTTTCTATTTAGAAAAGACAATTAATTTTTCTTCTGGTTTTGTTTTTGTTATATAAAAATAATAAATGAGCCATTTTCTTGTATTAAATATTTTTATATAGAAATTTGAAAATCCTCTATTTCTTTCAGATTTTAGTTTTCTTATAAAAAATAAGAAATTTAGCTACTTTTTCTTCAGATTGTTTCTTTTTTTATATAAAAGTTTTTATATAAAATTCTTAAAATTTTTTATATAAAAATATATAAAAATCAGTTACTTTTTCTTCATATTTTGTCATTTTTATGTAGAAATATGAAAATCAAATACTAGTCAAAACTGAAATAATGGCCGGTTTTAATATTTCAAAATACAAAGACTAATTCTGATGAAAATTAACTGATTTTCATATTTCTATATAAAGTAATTAATTCTGTAGAAAATGAAGATGATCTTCATATTTTACATATAAATATGAAAAATATGTAGACGCTTTTCATATTTTTATATAAAAATGTCAAGACGAAACCAGAAGAAAAATATCTGCTATACATATTTCTATATAAAGAAAGTTTAAAATCTGGAAAAAATTAACTGATTCACATATATCTATAAAAATGACCAAATCTAAAGGAAAATAATAGATGATTTATCTAATTCTATGTAAAAAAGGCAAAATTGAAGAAAATGACAGGTCTTCATATTTCTATATAAAAAGTTGCTCCTTTTTGTCTATTTTTTTATAAAATGAAATGAAATGAACTGAACATAATGTAGTTAATTTGTCAATTTTTAAATCAAACATAAAAATTATATTAAATATCCAATTTTCATATTTCTATATTAATAATCTAAACAAAATGAAGCTCTATTACATACTTTCAAAATAAATAAAAATTGATATGAAACAGACAAAATCTGAGTCAAACATATATATATATATATATATATATATACTAGCAGTATAACCCGGAGTTGCTGGGATGTAATGAAAGATTTAAAACTAATTCATGGTCCTGGAGCTCAGACTAAGCCTAAAGAATATTTGCGTGAAGTTTGGTGAGAATCGGATAAAAATTGTGGATTTGTATAAATGGACATACAGGCAGATACACAGACACACACACAAACATCTTGCCTTATATACATATATATTATCAATTTTCTGCACTATTGTAAGAACTAAAACCTTGAAACTTCTGAATATCGTTTCTTATGTCTTTGTCTATGAAGGGCATCAAATTTGATTAAAATTGGATCACTCCTTCTATAACCCGATTTTTTCGATTATCGATTTTCGATATTTATCGGGGGTACCTCGACACAAAACCTAGCTAAGAACACTCGCAGACGCTTATAGTACAACTGTGTAAATCTTCAAGAAAATCGGTTCAGCCGTTTCGGAGTCTATAAGTAGCGGACACACACACACACACACACACACACACACACACACACACAGACAGACAGACAGACAGACAGACAGACAGACAGACAGACAGACAAAGTTCCTATTTATTTAAATAAAAAAGTTTAGATGAAAAAATATTCTGATGAAAATGGAACTGATTTTCATTTTGTGTATAAAAAGACAATGTTTATAATAAACATAGGTGTTTTACGTATTTTTATACGAAAATACCAAATCTGAAGAAAAAGATTTTTATATAAAAATGTCAAAACTGAAGCAAATTGCAGATATGCAAAAACAATAAAAAGTAGTGTTTTCAATATTTCTATCATATGTAAAAATGTAAAAATCTCAAAATATATATTTGTTTTTCATATGTTTATATGAAAACGACAAAATCTAAAGAATTAATCGCCTCTGTTGATATTTCTATATAAAAAAGAGAAAATCTGAAAAAAAGTAGTTGATTTTTCTATTATTATATTAAGAAAGATATAATTTGAAGAGAAAGTACTTTATTTTTCTAAACAAAAAAAAATCTAAAGCAAAAATAGTTGATTCATATATATCTAAAATGTAAGAACTGATGTAAATTGCTATTTTTCATATTTTCTATTTCTATATATAAAATAAAATATCAAGATAAAATAACATATTTTCATGTACAAAAAGATAACATTGGAAGCCAAAGTGGGCGTAGGGTATTTCCATATCAAAAAGTCAAACTCTGCAAAAAGATTAGATTATTTTCATATTTCTACATAAAAACATACAGTCTGAATAAAATGCATATATTTTGCATATTTTTATACAAAAAGACATAATTTGAAGAAAAAGTAGCTGATATATATATATATATTTTTTTACATTTATATATATATATATATATATATATAAATGTAAAAAAAAAATCCGAAGAAAAATGAGCAAATTTTCATATTTCCATATAAGAAGGATAATATCTGTAACAAAAGTAGCTGTTGTTACATATTTCTCTACAAAAAACAAAATCTGATGAAAATTAAGAGATTTTCAGATTTCAGATTTTATATATGCATTTTTTTAAAAAAAACTGAAGGCCAATTTTCCATAACGAATAAAACTAGCAAACCTATTCTATAAAAATATAAACCCCCGTTTCTATCTGATTCTACGTTCCAACTTTTCCATCTTTCGTTTAAACCCGACCTCCTGTTTCTCTCTGATTCTGCCTGAATCCAATTATCACCACCTCACAATCTCGGGCTACTTACCCCTAATAGCGAAATCGCCACGGTCACGGATTCGGTGCTTACATCAAGGACGGAGTTCCCTGTGGCAAGGACACTAAAAACGAAGACCCAGATCTCTCGTTTATGTACTTCCGCATAGCACTATTTCATAGTACCATATTCATCTTTGTTCTGTATCGTATTCAATATGAAAATTCGGTATTCTTCGATCAAATATGATGATTGACATTATCTTTCTTGAATTTCCCTAGTCCAGCTTTCATATCTGCAGTGATTTCCAATATTCACCACAAAAAATACAACGGAGAATCTGTAATGTGATCGATACCGACTTGGCAGACCAGCTGCAGTCACTCTTTCACCGGCGTGACGTGGCCTCCCTGTGCCTCTACTATAAATACTTTCACGGTTTCTGCTCCGATGAACTTAGATCACTGGTGATCTAAGTATTTATTTTCCTGTTGCGTCTGCTGGCCGAGACGCAACAGGAAAATAAATACTGAGAGGTATCCGATGTGCGTTGTGGTGCAGTGGATATCGACTCGGAACAACACATCGAGAAGTTGAGTTCGAATTCCAGTTGAATTACATGCATTCACTTACGCACAAATACTATAGGGAAAGGTATTTATCCGTCTCTTCCCTCAAGTTATCGGTTAAATAATAGGACAGATTAGGGTTCTATGGCCTTGGCTGGTAACCAGCCTACCACAAAAGGAATGGCAACTTACTGCGGGATAATCTTCTGCCCAGTAAATCATGTCTCTTTCGAGACATGATCGCTCAAACGTGTATCACGTATGGCACTTAACTGACTGACTGACTGAGGTGTCCGACCCTAGTGAACAGCTGCCCGAGGCTGTAACCTCTCATGGCACAAGCATCGGTGGTTGCAGGTGCTTTGGGAATTTTTGTACCTTGCCCGAATGTACGCGCACGCCTTTCCCATGTTAAAATTGGCCTTATGTCACATCCGGTTTCAGTGGGGTGAGGCATGGACAAATACTAGTTTTTCGCGGCACATGTCGTCGGGGAATTATCACCTCCCGAGGCTGAACACCTTTGCACTTGGAGAATGGAGAGTGGAGAATGATAGTCGCTACCGAGGCCAGCGCAAACAATTGTGGCGGGGACTGGGTAACATTTGTAGCTGTCCCAAATGTACACCACCAGGTAAAACTGGACTTTGTGTCACATCTCGTATCAGATGGAAAGACAGGGGTAAATAACAATCTTTCTGTGCAAACCGTGGGAAGAATATAGTTTCACATTTGCGTCTCTGTCCTCACGAATAGTGCGAATCAGTTTCGACTGTCTGCGAACAGAGACGAATTTTGAGAAAAAATAAGAACTGTGAGGTGATCGATCCTGGGAAACAGCAGTCCGAGGCTACATCCCCACCATTGCACTAGAGGGAGAATCGACAGTCGTTACCGATGCTAGCGCAACAAAATGCCGCGGATCAAAGTGTAGTATCTGTTCAAGCAGTATCTGCATACAGACATCCCATGGCTCTATATAATAGCAGCAGTTCCAGGCATAATCATATCCAGCTTGCCACCGGCCATCGCTCAATCACCAGCCCCTACTTCAGCTCCAACTGATTTCCCGCTTCAGTCATCCTCGCGAGCAGCAACGATATGCAATAAACTGTCCATTTCCGAACAAACCACTTAACAACCACGAATCTGTCCTTTTCAGGACAACTCCTTCCAGCAGCCATGAATCTGTCCTTTTCAGGACAACTCCTTCCAGCAGCCATGAATCTGTCCTTTTCAGGACAACTCCTTCCAGCAGCCATGAATCTGTCCTTTTCAGGACAACTCCTTCCAGCAGCCACGAATCTGTCCTTTTCAGGACAACTCCTTCCAGCAGCCATGAATCTGTCCTTTTCAGGAGAACGCTCTTCAGCAACAACAAGTCAGTCTTTTTCAGAACAAAGCTCTCCAGCAGCCACGAATCTGTCCTTTTCATGACAATGCTCTCCAACAACCCCAAAAACTGTCTTTTTCAGGACCATACTTTTATCACCGCTACCTGAGTTTGAAGAGTTATTTTTGCCTAACTAAATGTAACATTATTTTTGTTTATGTATTTTCTTTAGCAAAAATAAAATTGGCAATATATTTTTTACTCAAGTCTCCGTTTTGTTTGTTGTTGTCTTCCCTCATTCAATATCTATTTGCGGGCAATATACCACCCGCATACGACACGAATGACACAGTAGCAAGCAATTACTTAACGTAAAAAATCCCAAAATACACTCTGTCCACTATGTCTTCAAACAAAGATACAACCTAGATGTCAGTCAACACCTCTGCTACACCAACCCCGATATAACGAAGTCAACACCAGAAATTGGTTTCTGCAACTTGAAGCGATATTCACCGCCATGTCTAGGTTCGCTAACGTGGTGCAAGTCCTGTCATCAAACGTAGTCGACGAGGTGGTAGACATAGTTGAAAATGTTCCTGGAATCAGAGCTATACATGCATTTGAAAAGTGAAATTACCAATGAACTGAATTCTCCGACGAAGGGTTACTTCACGAACTGTTCCCCCACACCAGTGGAGGCAGCAGAACCCCTTCCAAAATACTGCACTTTATGAGAAGCCGCTTAGGCTAACACACGATGGCAGACCCATTACATTATTCAGACTATTGTCTTCATCTTTGTTGCCATTTGTACGACGTTTCGACCGTTTTACGACGTTTCAGCCGTTGTACGCTCCGGTCTTGTTCAGGTGCTTGGAATTTCGAACCCAAATACGCAGATACAAGGCACATAGAAAAGGCAAGATGCAGATGCAAGAGATGCAACTTTGTGGAGATCAAGAAACTGATCTCCGGTTCAAGACAGCAGGGTACACAGACGCAGCCAAAAGAAGGAGAGACAGAACAACCCGGATATCTGCTGGCTCGATCCAAGACAAAGCAAGGAACTGCCAAAAGCCTTGCAAATATGAGACAGCCCATGGGAACTTAAAGACCGGAAAGTAGTAGCGACGGACTCAGCCGGTATAAAAATTCAATACCGTTTGTTCTATGTATGGGACAGAAACAACGGCCTGAAGTCCCTTGTGGAGACAGGAGCAGCAAGCGGCTTGATGCCCCTTACGTAACGTCACGCCTTTAAACACCTTGTTTAAGCCCCAAGAGGGTGGCCTTTGTCATCTAAAGTTGAGTTTGAAACAAAGACCGAGGCAAAAAGCTTCGCCTTGTCTGTCAAGAAAGATATGACCTCCGGGTCATTTTGAATAGTAAGCACAGCTGCTTCGCCGACGAATGAAAAAAAATCTTCCGTCGATAAAAGCAGTTGGTGTTTTCGAATTGGGAGATTCTTTTTCTGACGTGCATTGGAATTGGTTACATAAGTTCTGTAAATCGAAATTTAGACATTTATTTCTATCCCTGATATTTGAGTTTGGCTATTTTTTTTCGTTGTGGAAGTAATTTGTAATATCACATTTTTGAACAGGAATTTTAGTTCAAGCTCGACGAAAATGATTACATATAGAAATAAAACAAAAAAAAATAGAATATAAAAATACAAAATCTCAGAAAACGTAGCTGATTTTCATAAGTCTGTATATCTGATAAATAAGTGGCTTAATTCATATTTCTATGAAAAAGTCAAAAATGAAGCAAATAGCTGATTTTCATATTTCTCTATAAAAACAAAATCTGAAGAAAAAATCTGAAGAAAAAAATGTTTAACAGACGTTAATATAAAAGAATTTAAAACTGAGAAAAATTGTCAGTTTTCATATTTCTATACAAAAAAACTAAATCTGAAAAAAATAGCTGATTTTATATTTCTATATAAAGAAGTAAAAATTGAAAAAAATAGATCAATTTATATTTTTATATAAAATAAACGAAACCGGGTAAACAAAACTCGTTGATTTTCATATATCTATGTAAAACATATCAAACCACAAGAAAATATCTGCTTTTTATATTTATATATAAAAAAGACAAAATCTGAAAAATTAGATTTTCATATATCAATAAATGGACGCAATTTGAAACAAAAGTAGACAAATTTTATTTCTAAATAAAAATTACAAAACCTGAATTTAAAGTTACTAATTCTGATATATTTGTTTTCATTATGACACCATTATAACCTGTTACAAGTAAATATTAAAAGATTATTTTCATATTTATATATAAAAAGACAGAAGTGAATAAAATAGTGTATTTTCAAATTTTTCAAAATGAAAAAATCTGAAAAACAAAATTAGCAGATTTTTATTTGAAGGTAGTTCTTTCTACAGATTTATAACTAAAAAGTCAAAATCTGAAGAAAAATTAGCCGATTTTTATATTTCTATATAAAAAGACATTAAATGAAGAAAAAATTTGCCGACTTTCATATTTCTATATAAAAATGAAAAACAAACGTACAAAATGAAGAATATTTTCATACTTATAAAAACAAACACAACTCATAGAAAAAAGTAGGTGATTTTTATACTTCTGTATAAAAAGACTAAATCTGAAGAAAAAAGTAGCTATTTTACGCATTTATATAGAAAATGACAAAATTTGAAGAAAAATAAGGTGGTTTATATATATATCTATATTACAAAAACAAAAATTTAAGAAAAAAAGTTGATTTATATAGTTCTGTATAAAAAAATAAAATCTGAAGAAATAGTAACTGTTTTAATCATTGATGTATAAAATTCAAAACTTAATAAAATGGCGTATTTTTAAATTTCTACATAAAACAGGAAAAAGTGAAAAACAAAGAAGCAAACTTTTTTTAAAAATATATTTCTACATAAAAAGACAACATTGGAAGAAAAAGTAGCTTTTTTTTCGGTTTGATAAATGAAAGGAAAAATCTGAAGAAAATAATTTTTTCATATATATATATAACAAAAACCATAATTCATTGAAAAATCTTAGTGATTTAATTTTTCTATGCAAAAACACAAAACCTGAAGAAAATACGGCTTTTTTAAAAAAATATATTTCAATATAAAACAGACAAAATCGAAAAAAAAGATTATTCTCAGATTTGTATTTAAAAACCCATGATCTATAGACAAAGATGATTTTATAATTCTATATAAACAATAAAATCTACTAAAAATGTATCTGATTTTCATAATTCTTTACAAATAAAACCAAATCTGAATTTAAAAAATTGCTGTTTTTAGATATTTCTACATGAAAAATATAATCTGAAACATGTAACTGATTTTCATATTTTTGTTTATAAAAAATCAATATCAGAAAAAAGTAGGTGATTTTCATATTTCTTCAAAAATAAGAAAAAAAAGGTGATTTTCATATTTCTTCAAAAATAAAATATTTCTTCAAAAAGTAGGTGATTTTCAAATTTCTTCAAAAATCAGAAAAAGGGTGATTTTCATATTTCTTCAAAAATACAATATTTCTTCAAAAAGTAGGTGATTTTCAAATTTATTCAAAAATCAGAAAAAAGGTGATTTTTCATATTTCTTCAAAAATACAATATTTCTTCAAAAAGTAGGTGATTTTCATATTTCTTCAAAAATCGGAAAAAAAGATGATTTTTTTCATATTTCTTCAAAAATACAATATTTCTTCAAAAAGTAGGTGATTTTTATATTTCTTCAAAAATCAGAAAAAATGTGATTTTCATATTTTTTCAAAAATACCATATTTCTTCAAAAAGTAGGTGATTTTCATATTTCTTCAATAATCAGAAAAAAAGGTGATTTTTCATATTTCTTCAAAAAGTAGGTGATTTTCATATTTCTTCAAAAATCAGAAAAAAAGTGATTTTCATATTTTTTCAAAAATACAATATTTCTTCAAAAAGTAGGTGATTTTCATATTTCTTCAAAAATCAGAAAGAAATGGTGATTTTCATATTTCTTCAAAAATACAATATTTCTTCAAAAAGTAGGTGATTTTCATATTTCTTCATAAAGTGTCAAGATCAGAAAAAAGGTGATATAAATGGTGATATAAAAATGGGCTATTTTCTTCAGTTTTGACATTTTTTAAACAGAATTTTTATAATTCTGTTTAAAAAATGTCAAAACTAAAGAAAATAGCCCATTTTTTTATTTCTATATAAAAAAGGTTCAAGTCTTTAATTTTAATTTCTATATGTAAAAATATAAAGAATAAAGTTCATTTTCTCATATTTCCATATCTGCATGTAAATCTACAGAAGGATGACTAATACAAAAGTTCAAATGATTGTCATATTTCTATATAAAAAGACACAATTCTTTCTTCTCGCTTTCTTTTGCTACCTTTTGGAGATATCAACTTCTGAGAAGTGTTTTAACAGCGGATGGAAAATGCGGCACCGAAATCCCAAGCGAGAGAAGAATTCTGAAATTCCAAAATATTTTGTGAGACGGAAAAATGAGGTTAGAAGGAAAGAAAAGAGTGGCTATGTGATACCCATCCTCTTATATTTTCGTGAATACTGGACAATCACCCCACAGAGGGGGAGAAAACTAGAGGTAGCAGAAATGTAGTTCTACAGAAGGATAATGAGACTTGCATGGCTCGGGCCGAGTAAGCAACAAGGAAGTCTTAAAGAAAATGTCAACAGATATAGAACAGTTCAAAGAGCTGAAATTCATTGAAAATATAATGAGGAAAACTTGAAAAACTGACCCGAGGCTTTTTGAGGGCAAGAGACATAGTGGAAGACAAGAAGCCACTTAACTGACGAGCTTTTTGTGAATAGATGGCAAAACGGGATGGGCCTTAGTAAAGGGAGACATTCTTCTAAAAGCCGCAAGGGCATCGTATAACACGAATTGTTTTTCATTAGTAAGTGTAACTGTTTTAGATTTTGAAAGCCGTGGATTTCTGTATCCATTATTTGTGCTTCTACGGAGGTAGATTTTCACTATAAAAGTGTTCTGTGTATTTTTCTTCTATATTTAAACGTTAGATATATGTTCAGTTAGCAGGGTTAACAGGCGTTGATGCTTATTCGAGATTGGGGCTGTAAAAGAGGCCGCACTGAGATTTATGGTCAGTCAAAAGTAACGCTTACTGATCTTCTATAAGGTGGCGAAAATACAATATTATATCGGCAAATTAGTGGCAAGGTAATTCTCGATCAAATGTTGTATATTTTATCTGTGTTTGTGAAAGTCTTGAAAAATCCTATGTGTATAAGGGTTACCGTTTATTAATTGAAGTAATGTCGCACCTGGCTATGCGTTGTGGTGCAGTGGATATCGGCTCGGAACGAGAAATCGGGAAGCCGATTTCGAATTCCAGTTGAATTCATTGCATTCACTTACACGCAAATACCCTTGGGAAAGGTATTAATCCGTCTCTTCCCTCCAGTTATGGGTTAAATAACAGGACAGATTGTGTTCTATAGCCTTGGCTGGCAAGCAGTCTACCGCAGAAAGCAATTGCAACCTACTGCGTGATAATTTTCTGCCCAGTCTAATTCGCTTCATTAATTCAAGCAAAAATACACATGGGAACGGTATTAATTCATCCCTTCTCCCTCTATGCGTTGAATAGCACGTCAGATTCGGTTTTATAGCCTTGGTTGGTATTCAATCTACCGCAGAAAGTAATGGTAGCAACTGACTGGGCAGAAGATCTTCTGCCCAGTCAGTCATGTCTCGTCTCTTTCGAGACATGATCGCCCAAAGCGTGTATCACGTATTGCACTTAACTGATTGACTGAATATAATAGTTGGAATCATGATTAAGGCTTCTATTGGTCATAAAGTGGGGGATCGGTTTTCTATTGTTATGAAGTAATAAACTGATCCCCCCATAATAACTATGTAATAATATAATACATCGCTTCTACCCCTAGCTATGAGTCAAATAACAGGACAGATTTGGTTCTATAGCCTTGGATGATAAACCTACTGCAGGATAATCTTCTGCCCAGTCAGTCATGTCTCTTTCGAGATACGATTGCCCATATGACATGATCGTGTTTCACGTATGGCATTTAACTGGCTGAATGTCGCACCTACCACGCATTTAGTTCTATTGGCAGCCAAATTAAAGGCGGTACTTTGTTGTTGGGGGTGGGTTAATAAAGAGAAATAACTCAGGATTGTGATAGTATTATTGAATACTTTTATTTAGTGTAATGTCTTTTCACCGGATTTGTTCAACCTATACAGCGAGAATATTTTGAGGACCCTAGATGACACACCAGGATTTGTTATTGGAGGCCACAACCTGAACAACATAAGATATGCGGACGATACAGTACTGATTGCAGACACGGAAAGGAAACTGCAAGATCTCATACAGAAAGTAGCAGTGGAGAGTGACAGGAAAGGACTACAAATAAACTTTAAGAAAACTGAGTGCATGGTCATCAGCAAAAGATACAACCCAAAATGCCAAATACAGGTAGGGGATAACAGAATCAAACAAGTCCAAGAATTTAAGTACCTAGGAAGTGTTCTAACAGGAGATGGAAAGTGCGACACGGAGATCCGAAGGCGAATTGGCATGGCAAAGGACGCGTTCCAGAAGATGAGCAAAATACTAACACACAGGAAAATCTCAATAGAAACGAAGAAAAGAGTGCTAGACTGCTACGTGATGTCAGTTTTTCAATACGTCTGTGAATGCTGGACAATATCATCGAAAATGAGGACAAAACTGGAAGCGGCCGAAATGTGGTTCTACAGAAGGATGCTACGGATATCGTGGACTGAGCATACAAGCAACGACGAAGTCTTAGAAAGAATGGCAACAAAAAGGAAAGTCATGCTGAGCATCAGGAAGAGACAACTGAAGTTTCCTGGGACATGCAATGAGGAAGGAGAGCCTGGAGAACCTGATACTGACTGGACAGATAGAAGGAAGGAGAGACAGAGGAAGGCAGCGGATAACATATTTGCAGGGTCTGATCAGGTGGATGACGGAAAGGGGGTTGCCAGGAGCAACAGGAACAAACATACTAAGAGCCACAAGGGATAGGGAGACGTGGAGATCCATGATCGCCTACGTCCTGAAGGGACAGGGCACATAGAAGAAGAAGAAACCTTTACCCCTCTAGGGCCATTCGTATCATATTTGATACAGTATGAAAACAAGCCTTGAAAGAAATATTTTCCTGAAAAACTTTTTAAGAGAAATATTTTATAAATTTCAAATGAAAGCAGTACTGACTGCTCAGTCAATGAATACCAAATGTTTCCTTATAGGGAAATACCAAATGTTTCCTTATAGGGAAATACTGTATCAAATATGATACGAATGGCCCTAGAGGGTTAATAGACATCCTCATTTGTTTCTGATAAAGGCAACAGCAGCTCTGCAAAATTTGGACTTAATTTTCTATGAAAATTTATAATTCCTAATTTTTTAATATCAGTTGGTGGTGGGAGAGATTGCAGACAACTGATTTTTGTTGTTATTGTTGGTTTAATAACACTGCACTTATAGCCTAGAAATTCTAGGGATTCATAGTTAAATCCATATTTAGAAACAGACGCATTGACGTTATTTACTTTAAATATTGAAGACATTATCTATATCTTGCATGTGCGATTGTTAATTTTTACTGAAGATTAGTATTTTGTCTGTATAGACACAGTTCAGATTAGCAAATATTTTGTCTGTGGTGATACCGAGCAAAGCGAGGGACCGGGTGTTTGCTCTCGTAGGTCCAGAAAGCAAATGACCAAAACTGGTTTTTGCGCACCCGGCTCCACGCAGATGTTCCAGCAGAAAACCAAAAATTAATAAATATCACATTCCTTTTTCGCGAGCCTACGTGAAGTTTGTTTATCGTCCAATGGGAAGCCCAGAATTAAATACGGGTGTGAATTCCCAAATGACTTGCTGGGACCCACAAAGACGAAATAAAAAGCCGACACAGAAAGCATCGCCAGTTGAGAAAGTACGAGCATAATTAGCACGTCACTTGACCTCGTCAAGCGATCACACCATGCTCGCCTCACCTTTCCCTCTCACCTTCTTCTTCGCTGTCCCCTGAGCAACTTACCCGACCAACGGAGTGGAGACATCAAAGATAAACTGACAAACGCTCACACATACATATGCACAAACTCTCTTTTCGGCATTTACTGCTATAAACATTTGAACTCATCCAAAAGACATTACTTCTATTTGTAAAAACACCTTAATTGATATATGTGTATATATAAAATGTTGTTTCTATACTCAATTTGATTTTCTTGTTTTATAACCCCTTTCATTACTTATAGTAGGCTATCTACTAACGAGGCCAAATTCAGTGAATCTATTCCAACACACAACTACGTTTCACTAGAACGGATAACCCACTATATGTCAGTGAATCGATAAAACATCGCTACTTGTCTGTTAAACCAAACGGCATGTAGTTATATTTAAGGAATCCTAATAGGAAGGTTATAGGCGTCTTTTGACCTCTGCATAAATCTTAATTTGTTGATAAGCGCCAAATAAGTCAACCTTAGAAAGATGGGACTTATTTTCTAGCTTGGTAGAAAATGCTTGCGGATTCAAAACAGGATAGCGACCAACTTTATGTTATTTAAAGCTTGGTATTCGTTACAGCTGCAATCATCTTTTAGTATCAATGTGACCCAATCATTATTTGATGGCGATATTATTCCGCCCTTTTGTAGTTTTTAAAATAAATTCTTGCTAGTGCCGCGTTATTTTTCTACGCGTAATTGGGTCGACATTTTTTTATAGAATTCAAGTCAGTTAAGTGCCATACATGATACACACTTCTCTCTCATATCATACTACTCATTTTTATTACTCTCTCTCTCTCTCTCTCTCTCTCTCTCTCTCTGTGTCTTCTTTTCCTTACTACAAAACACTTTACTCTTTCTTATCCGTCAGTCAGTTAAGTGCCATACGTGATACACGCTTTGGGCGATCATGACTCGAAATAGACATGACTGACTAGGCAGAAGATTATCTCGCAGTTGGTTGCCATTGCTTTCTGCGGTAGACTGGTTGCCAGCCAAGGCTATAGAACCCAATTTGTCCTTTTATTTAACTTATAGCTAGAGGGAGAAGCGATGTATTACATTATTACGTATTAATTAGTGGGGGATCAGTTTATTACTTCATAACAATAGAAAACAGATCCCCCACTTTATGGCCAGTAAAAGCCTTAATCATGATTCTAACTTTTATATTCAGTCAGTCAATTAAGTGCCATACATGATACACACTTTGGGCGATCATGACTCGAAATAGACATGATTGACTGGGCAGAAGATTATCCCGCAGTAGGTTGCCATTGCTTTCTGCGGTAGACTGGTTGCCAGCCAAGGCTATCGAACTAAATCTGTCCTATTATTTTACCCATAACTGGGGGGAAGAGACGGATTAATGCCTATCCCAAGGGTATTTGTGCGTAAGTGAATGCACAGTACAAGTACTGTGTTGATAACGTCGACTATTACGAATGTCCACTGGAATGTCTTCCTAGAGCTGGGGATTCCAATTTCGATATCGGCTGTGAGCGATAAACTTTTAATTTTGGTGCCCCTATTTCTAGTAACGGCGAATATCTCAGGGCGGTCGAAGTTCGCCCAGTTAGTTTCCCGTTTTCTTGTCTGATGATTTCGAGAGTCTTGAAGCATTTGTATGTTCTACTTTTATGGCCATTTGCTCCAAAGATTGAAGGTTCTCGCTCTTTCCTCAAAGTAAATATATGCACGATATATTTCCGGCTTTTGGTCAGTTCCGTACGACTTCAAACCTACAGGTGTCTTTGCATTACGCTTTTTATTTGTGAGAGTTTGTATATCGTGCTTCGCTTCAGCTTGTTCGGCAACGAGCACTACAGTATTTTCTAACGTGGTGAAAAATTATTTTTTTTGTGTACGTGAATATCGAGGGCAAGTAAGTCAGGCAACGTTCAATATTTTTTTCTGTGTACTTCAGGTTCATATATATATATATATATATATATATTGTTGATTTGTGATGATGCTTAGTGCCAAGATTGCTGTTTTTTCACTGATTTACTGATAAAAAGATATTTTAGCAGGCAGGTATTTTTGTCGTAAAGTGCTCGATATTGAGATAGGATAGATCGTTAATAGGATTAATGTAGAGAAGTTTGTCTCTTAACTGAACAAAGTTATGCCGACTTCTAAGATTCGTGAAAAACCATTGAGATGTTTCACTCCTCCGGAGTTTTTCTTCCCGCTATTGTTTCCCGGTCTTTTTTCTTATTTATATGAAGCTTGGTGTAATTTAATATCATTGTATGTGAGTGGTTTTATGGGTGGTTAATTGCTTTTGATTGGCTTTTGTTGTGTTGACCTCATTTTAGTGCGTTTGCAGGTGGTTGATTGCTTGTTATTGAGTTAACTTCCTTTAGGTGCGCTTGAGTAGATATTTTTTAAATTAATTTTTAATGAATTGACTTGTTGTCATTTTGAGTTGACCTCTTTCTACTGGATCAGTTTACTTGTTTGTGACTGCTTCAAACGTCTTAGGCCAGAGTTAAGTGCCTATGTTTTTGCGTTTATTTATATTTTTGGACTCCGTTTTTTTTGTGATATGATTTTTCTTTTTAAATTATTTTTGTTGTGATTGAGTTTATATATATTTATATTTATATGTGGTAGTTTTGCGCTTGCGTTTTGTTTTGTGCTTATTTGTTTTTGTTAGTATTTGTGTAGCAAAGTAGATATTTGTTCGGATGTCTACATTTTCCCATTATTTCTTTTTCTTGTTTAATATTTTACTTTGGTTTTTAAAGTTAATTATTGCTAATTGTTTCTCCAAACACGCTTTGCAGTTTCTGCTATTGCTTTTGTGAGGAGGTGTTTTTTTTTATGATTTGCTATTTAATTTTAGTGGTAATTTTTTTTTTTTTGGCTTCATTAATATTATCAAAATAACAATACTAAAAATAACATTACAGGAATTTAATAAAATAACATTATCACCCTAATCTTTTATAATCTAACTATTTCTTTCTTTATTGTTAATCATCATTCTTATTTATATTTTTAAGTAATTTTATTGCTTAACATTTAATTTTGCTTTTATTATTAATAATTTATTATTTTGGTTTCATACTCCTATATAGCATATCGCATTTGCTCTCATTAAAAACAGAGAACTTCACACGTTTCTACTTCAAGACTTACATAAATCATAACTATTCCCAGTCAAGTGTAATATAATGGTTCTTTAGCTGTGAGAACAAAATCATGTTAGTTTAAGTGATGTTGATACCTATTCGATCTTCTGTCCTAGGTTACGCCGGAAACATCTATTAGTAATTAATATTTATTTTCTATAGAGGAAATGGAATCTGGTGAAATACTCGTATTCTTTTATGAATTTTTGGTAAATGACTTTACCAGAACAGAATTGAACTGAGTCGTACTCATGTCTGTATATTTATAACATATATGGGTATGGAGGTATTTAGGTTAAGCCATAAAAATAACCCAGTTTTTATAGTTGGACGTTTTTATATGACCCCGTTAACTATTGTCACGTGATGAAACGTTTCACTACCAAATCGCTGTTCTTATCGTCTGTATAAGAACAGGCTAATATTTAAATGAAAAAATGTGCGCATAAGTAAAACATGCTTTACACACACACACACACACACACACACACACACACACACACACACACACACACACATATATATATATATACGGTCATATCACACCGGTTCTCGCTCGATCACCGAAGTTAAGCAACGTTGAGCCTGGTCAGTACTTAGATGGGTGACCGCTTGGGAATACCAGGTGCTGTAAGCGTTATTGACGGATGTCGGCTTGGAGGGGGAAATCGGTGAGCCGAGTTCCAATTCCAGTCGAACACTTTGCATTCACTTACGCATTGGTACCCTTGGGAAACGTATTAATCCGTCCAGTTATGGGTTAAATAACTGAGGTCTGTTGTTCATGCGATCTGTGGCAGACATCTGCACCGATTGTTTGTTATCAGCAGTTCCAAATGGCCAAAATAAAAATATATTTAGGATCAACCAAAGACACCTTTAAGACGAGGTGGTTCAATCACAAGTCTACATTGAAAATAGAAAACTTAAAAAAACTCTACAAAATTGGCTAGCCACGTGTGGAAATTAAAATTAAAATATGGAAAACACCCAGAAAAACAAAACGTGGAGTATAGTAAAAACAGCCAAACCTTACAACGGTGGAAAAATATGTAGACTGTGCCAGGAAGAAAAGTTACAGATTATGCTATTCCCAAACAAAAAGGAACTATTGAATGAAAGAACGAAATTATGACTAAGTGTAACCATACTAAAAAATACGTCTTAGGTTCATAAAACCATGGATGAAAACGTTATAATTTTTTGTAATTTAAAAAATTGCGCGTTACCACGTGATCGTTAAAAAAAAAACACCGTTACGTGAGCGTTCTTAAAAAAAAACCAAAAAAAAACGATAACATCAGTTATTGAAAATCGCCTGAAGACACCACTCATGGTAGAAACCTGGCTCGCGTAAGAACTCGTTTACAAATAGAATATATATATATATATATATATATATATATATATATATATATATATATATATATATATATTCCATTTGTAAACGAGGTAATGGATAAATATTCAAAAGTTCTACAATATAATTGTATTGGACATTTTAAATACAAATGTGCACTGGTCTAATTCCATTATTACCAAAAACTAAGTAATTAAAGAATCAATCAATATATATATATATATATATATGTGTGTGTGTGTGTGTGTGTGTGTGTGTGTGTGTGTGTGTACTAAACAGTTAAAGTTAATTTTAAGCCAGACCTGAAGGAGGCTATCACCAAATTTGTTGTTTATCATTTTATTTTATTTTTACTTTTTTCAGCGCAGTCCTATCGGTTGTCATATAAAATTTCGGATTTTCAAAAAAAAAGAATTTGAAAAAATTTCAATATTTAAACAATTTTAGGTGGGGCTCACTTTCTCATACAACGTTATAGTAAACTGATTCTCCATTTTGGAACCACTTCCGTTGGGGTCGCTTTGTTTTGTTTTGTTTTTTTGGGACGAGTTCTTGCTCTTGTTTTTGTTTTTTTTCAAGTTTTTTTTTTCAGTTCTTACGATGGTATCTTCTTCGGAAAATCCAAGAATGGCTTTATTCAAAAATTTCGCAAAAGATTCAGTAGTTGAATATGCGCAAGCAAAAAAGTGGAATTGGAACTCGGTTCTCCGATAAACAATTTCTAGCCATTATTCATGACATCACCCTCACATCCAAAACTTAGAGAACCTGGCATTCCCAACTGGCAACCCATCTAGGTACTGACAAGGTTCAATGTTGTTTAACTGTGGTTGTCCTAATCGATAGTAGCTTCGAATAAAAATCGTAAAACAGAGCTCGACTTTTCTTCTGGTTCGTTACATTCACTAATCCCTGTTGCAGACGCCTTCTCAGGCACATTTTCGGTGACAACGCATCTATGCTATACCGATTCATAGAGAGTATAATCTACGGTTATCAGTGTTTGATTAATCCGCTCAAATTGTTGGTCACAATTGTCATTAAATTTCATTCTGTCACAACCATTTATGAAGCAGAAAAGGTCAATAAAGTCTATAAAGCCATCCAAGGGCGTTAAAATAATTTCTAAACAGCGGATATCTATCCATGAAAATATGTAGAAGCTGCTGATAGTTGACGGAGATGCAGCTCAAAGGAGACACCTTGACGGTGGTTATAATCTGGGAAAAGGTGTTGGTTGGTTGGTTATTTTTATTTTATGGCAAACCAACCTCAGCGGGTAATTTATTGCCAACTAAATTTTTTTTATTGCTGGTAATACCTTCTTCTTTCAACAATTTATTGTTTTTTATATAAGTTTTTGTGTCTAGTAATACTTTTTTTTTTTTCAAGTATCAAGATTCATTGGGATTTTTTTTTTTTAAGGGCAGGGCCTTCCAAGTCCTACCCTGTTATTTAACCCATGACTGGAGGGAAGGGATGGATTAATACCTTTCCCAAGGGTACCAGTGCTTAAGCGAATGCAGAGTATTCAACTGGAATTCGAACTCGGCTTACCGATTTCTCTTTCCGAGCCGATATCCACTGCACCACAATGCACATCCGTCACTAAACGCATACAGCACCTGGTATTCCCAATCGGTGACCAATCTAAGTACTGACCAGGCTCAGCGTTGCCTAACTTCGGTGATCGAGCTAGAACCGGTGTATTTTTTTTAATCGTTTCACGCCGAGCAAGGCGGTAATGCCACTGATATGCAGGGGGCTATATAAGTGTAAAAAGATTAAGTAGAAGAGAGTGAAGAGGAAGACGAACCAGTTAGAAAGAAGCAATAGAAACATAAGAATACAGGTGTGATGACAGTTGCAAAGGTGGAGAGAAAGGAAAGGATATACGGGGGTGGGGAAATAACTAGAGTCAAGTGGTTAAGAGATGAGTATTGACATTGCATTTAAATTCCTGGGGGTTGTAGCCGTCAGGAAAGCAAGAATATGGGAGCGAGTTCCACAAGCGGGAAATGCGAGAGAAGCTGCAGGAGTAGAATTGTCGTCTGCATTTGGCTAACCTGACTGTGAATGGGTGGGACCCAGTTGCCAATCTGGTTGCACGAGTAAACACCTGTTGAGGAGGCAACAGTGACTTAAGTTCGTCTGAGCAGAAGCCATGAAAGTATTTATAGAACAGACAAAGGGAGGCCACATTTCGTCGGTGGGGAAGTGGCTGTAGTCGAGCCACCAAGTCAGTACCTATCACATTACTGATTTTCCTTTGGAGCCTGTCGAGAACACTGAGGTGAACGGCAGGGGAGCCTGACCATATATGGCAACAGTACTCCATGCACGGACGAATGGTTGACTAGTATAGATGCAGGATGGATTCAGGCGGAAAAAAACATCCTGGCCCGACACAGTGACCCAACCTTCTTAGCAGTGGATTTAGCTATGGACTCGATGTAGTGGTTCCATTTGAGATCAGAAGAGAGGGTAAGGCCGAGGAGGCGCAGTGTATTGCTCTCAGGGAGAATCGCTTGGTCCATGCTTATAGGAGGCAGGAGAGGTTGCCTGTGATGATTGACAGACAACAGCTTGGTCTTAGACGCATTGAAATTAACAAGGCACTTCTTGCTCCAATTCACCACAGAGTGTAGATCCCGTTCAAGGTCAGCAACGAGATTATGTTTGTCCGCCACGACGGGTTTCTTACTGATGCGGGAGTAAATTGTGGTGTCATTTATTTTTGTTACTAACCTAAGTTCTTTGCTAGTCACTCTTGCACTGCACTTGGACGAGATTGTGTAAATTGTTTTTGGTTTTCAAGGTTCGTTTTGATATATACGGTTTGAGGTTTTATTTGTTGTTAGCGATACCTTCCTATGAAAGAATTTTGAGTAGTTAGTCTTTGAACATGGCCTTAAGCACGTACATCCGTCACTAAACGCTTACAGCACCTGATATTCCCAAGCGGTCACCCATCTAAGTACTGACCAAGCTCAACGTTGCTTAACTTCAGTGATCGAGCGAGAACCGGTGTATTCAACGTTATATGGCCGTAAGCCCTCTGGGAAAAGGTACGAGCTATTTGCGCTTATTGGCTGCACCAGACTCGGACACTTCGACAGACGAAGCATAGGGCGAACCGTTTCAAACCAGTTGGAGCTGGTCCGAGAATTTTAAAAAGACGACCGGCATTTACTCCGTTGTCAGGTTGTTGTGGAGTAGTTTTCGCACTGAAGGTTATTATCGTACTATGTCGATTGCTAATCGACTTAACGCACCCAAAATTGTTAGAAACTTGGAAATCTTCCACTGAAAGCTGACTCCTTAGTATTCGGCTAACTGCCGACTAATATCAACTGCCTAGTAGTTCTACTGAACTCCAAAAAAACTCTAAAGAATTCTTATGAACTTTCCAAGAACTTCTCGAGTTAACTCTTATTAATATAGGAGGACAGTCCATTATCTGAGGAATAGGTGTGTTTCCCCTTAACACAGGTGTAGTGAGGCAACGAGTGCAAATATGAAGAAAGCTGAGGTTTACTGCAAAACATTTGCTGGAATTATATCAGACGAAGGATACGACTTGCAGCAAGTCTTCAAATGTGACGAGACAGGACTTTTTTTTGGAAGAAGATATCCAAAAGAAGAGAAGAAGATGGTAGACCACAAACACACAAACACACAAACGGTAGACTAACTATTGCACTTGCGCGGCTTTTGCAAGATTAATATGCTGCTCGTTTATTAATCGAAAAACCCCAGAGCCTCCAAATCATATAAGGTTCTGAAAGGAAATCTGCAGGTTATGTGGATGGTAAACCTTAGGGTGTGGGTCACCAAGCAATTATTTGTGAAGTGGATGAATTTGGTCATTGGTATTGGCGTTAAGAAATATCTCCAGGAAAATAACCTAGGTCTGCCAGCCCTTCCCGTCTTGAACAATTGTACTTGCTCACTCACCGAACCTCCAAGATAACATCCTCGAGGAGTACAAGTTTGTAAATGTTCTCTACCTTCCATCCAACACCACCCATATCCTGTAGCCCATGGACCAGTAGGTGATTTCTAATTTCAAGAAGTTCTTCACTAAACACCTGTTATGTCATTATTTCCAGAAAGTTCTGGAAGATCATTTGTGAAGGACATTTGTGAGAGTTTTGAAAAGACATTTAACATTGTGATATGGCTCAGAATTATCGATGTGGCCTGGCAGAGTGTTGCAAAGAAGGATGTTGACTGCTACGCGGGAGAAGTTGTGGTTTGAGGTCGTGTCTGAAACGGACTTTGGAAGACTCGAACCTGAAGCGGCAGTGATGGAGGAGATTGTATCCTTTGGCAAGCCCATGGACCTGGATCTGGATAAAGATAACATCAACAAGCTCATCGAAGGGCGCTCCGAGGAACTGACAACGGAGAGGAGGCTAGAGACGCTACAGACACAGAAGTACGTAGGGGTTTTGCAGTAAATAAATGACGCGGAGGAGGTTATCTCGACAAGTGAAATAAACGCAATGTTGGAAATGTAGGAGAACTTTAAGAAGTCATTGAAGAGAAAACCCAGAACAAGTTGCAAAACCCCCTGCAGATGAAATTGAGAACAGCGTAGTGAAAAGAACAAAAGTCAGCGAATAAGATTCAGTTATTCAGTTCAGTCTTTCTCCTTTACCTCTGTCAGCATCTTCAAGACGCCCGATCTCCAAAG
Source organism: Ascarosepion bandense (assembly GCA_037127315.1). NCBI lineage: Eukaryota > Metazoa > Mollusca > Cephalopoda > Sepiida > Sepiidae > Ascarosepion > Ascarosepion bandense. The sequence continues at coordinate 2,830,566 of JBBBDQ010001548.1, forward strand.
TAAATGCTGTATATCTAAATCTAAACTTATCTATAAATGGAACTTTGTCTCTGTGTGTGTGTCTGTGTGTGTGTATCCGTTACTTATAGACTCCTTCAAAATTTACACAGTTGTACTATAAGCATCTGCGAGTGTTCTTAGCTAGGTTTTGTGTCGAGGTACCCCCGATAAATATCGAAAATCGATAATCGAAACAATCGGGTTATAGAAGGAATGGTCCGATTTTAATCAAATTTGATACACTCATAGACAAAGACATAAGAAACGATATTCAGAAGTTTCAAGATTGCTGTTCTTACAATAGTGCAGAAAATCGATAATATATATATATATGAAAGGCAAGATGTTTGGGTGTGTGTCTGTTTATCTGCCTCTATGTCTGTATTTTTTCAGCTCTTTTATTTTAGTTTTTGCTTCGGGTTTGGCTCTAAATAGGTATAATTGTAGTTCTTAGTTTCAGCCATGATACCATTTACTCAGAGGACTTATTTAGCCTTCAAAATTCTGTTTACGACGAAAATCTTATTTGATATCGATACGAGGAAATCAAAATTTGACTTCCATCCATTCATTTTTCTTTCAGTTTACGGTTTCACTTTAACTGGAAACAACTATTGCTTTTTAGTCTTTCGTGCGAACGTCCAAAGAGTTTGAGCTCCAGGACCATGTATTAGTTTTGCTTTCATTACGCCCGAGCAACGCCGGGTTATACTGCTAGTTATCTCTATATATAAAAAGGTAATCTGTGAATCTGAGTCTGTGTGAGACTGTTCACGCCTACATTTTTTAAGCTACTCCATTCAAACATTCTAGGGACATATATCTACAGGGAAGCCAGATCGACACATACTTTTTGAGTTTAAATTCAGCAATTTTCCCTTTCACACTTTTTGGCCAATGGACACGATTTTTTACATTTGCGCCGTAAAACATCTAAGATCTAAGATGGTTACTGAATTATGTCAAATGCGACTAAAATATTTTTTAATTAAAAAAAATGAGCCTTTATATTTAATTTTTATTCCGACGTTTTACGTCACTGAAATCAAATCACATGTGTCAAACGCGACTATAATATTTTTTATTAAAAAAAAGTCTTTATATTTAATTTTTATTCCGACGTTTTAAAAATTCATTTGCTTAAAAAAAAAAATGTGAATATTTTTCCCCCGTAATTTTGAAACAAAAGAAATATTTTTTTTAAAAAACGTGTTTTTTCAAGCAAAAACAAAATTTGTAAAATAAAAAGTGGCATCTTCTATTACTACTAAAATGTTCTGAGTTGCACGGGCAACGCCGGGCTATGATGCTAGTCCTTAATAAAACCAGTTTATTGTAGTACACTTTTTTCTAGTGATTTTATACAATACTCGCCATTTATAAGAACAGTTTTCTCATTAAAAAACAAGCAACAAAAGTAAATGGGGTATTTTTTCATTTATTTTTTTTATTTAATGGAGGGGGTCCGAAACGAATTAATGGTATTTCAACTCATTTCAATGGGGAAACTTGATTTGACATATAAGTTACGAGCTCTATTACGAAAAAAAAACCCCCAAAAAAAAACCTTGTAAGTCAAGGCACTACTGTATATAAATTAGTAAAGTGTAGTACTGCTGAAAAAGCATTTCAAACATTTTTGCCGTGTATACCGGATGTGCGTTGGTGGTGCAGTGGATATCGGGGAGCCGAGTTCGAATTCCAGCTGAATTCATTGCATTCACTTACGCGCAAATACCCTTGGGAAAGGTATTAATCCGTCTCTTCCTTCCAGTTATGGGTTAAATAACAGGACAGGTTGGGTTCTATAGCCTTGGACTGGCAACCAGTCTAGCGTAGAAAGCAATGGCAACCTACTGCGGGATAATCTTCTGCCCAGTTAGTCATGTCTCGAAAAAGACATGATCGCTCAAGCGTGTATCACGTATGGCACGTAACTGACTGACTGAATATAATAGTCGGAATCATGATTAAGGCTTCTGGTCATAAAGTGGGGGATCGGTTTTCTATTGTTATGAAGTAATAAACTGACCCCCACTAATGACTAATTAATAATACAATACATCTCTTCCCCCTCTAGCTATGAGTCAAATAACAGGACAGATTAGGTTCTATGGCAACCTACTGCGGGATAATCTTCTGCCCAGTCAGTCATGTCTCTTTCGAGACATGTTCGCCCAACCGTGTATCACGTATGGTACTTAACTGACTGATACCGATGCAGTGAAAGCTCGTACATGTCAGTTGTGGAATTAAAAGGTTTTTAAATAGTGATTCCGAAACATCTGAAAGTCTTAGCTCTGGAAGACGATCCATTCTGAACGAAGGATTTTTGAAAGAGATTATTGAATTGGATAGACCTCAAAGCGCTAGAGATTTGGTCCAAAAGACCATTTTGTCGTGTTCAACTGTCCACGAATATCTGAATGAATTGGGAAAACTTGCAAAAAGGGGATCGGGATTCCTCATGAGTTTTCTTCAGCGTTTCATCATCCACAGTATTTATTTTTATCAGAAATTCAAAACTTTTATTTTTGTATCGCATTGTTACAAATGATGGAAAAATGGGTTCTGCGTGACAACAGAAAACGAAAAAAGTGATTATCACAAAGTGAGCAACTAGTTCGAAAAACCGAAACCAAGTGTCTGGTGAAAAAGGACGGTAGCTTTCCTTACGAAGTGATGAAGCATAAAAGTACCATCATTGCAGACGTCTATGACCAGGAACTTCTTCACGGAAACGAAGTAATATTGAATGTAACCTGCTTTGACATTTTCCATACTCACCAGAATTAACGCCTACAGATTTTCAAACTTATTTTCGGAGAAAAACACTAATTTAGGCTGCAGTTGATGTAAATTAAGGGGTTAAATTTTGTATAAATAATATTTAAATTAATTTAACTTACATTTGTTTGTTTTTTGGTAGTCTATCCAGTAAAACGTAATTACTTTCTGAACAAGCTATTAGCTTCTCAATGTAATTATCTATCCATAATTGTAGTTTTGCATTAAATAGTAAATTAAACACATATTCTCGTTCGTATAAATACGTATAATAATTCATTAATCTAGGAGTAAAATCGCCGACTGACGCCGATTCGGTCGGGTTTCAATCCTGGGTTAGGGAGCGTAACGTACCGAAACAGATCTGTCTGCGGATGACTATATATATATATATATATATATATTGTCATTCGCAGACAGATCTGTTTCGCCGTATCACAGCTCATCAGTACGGTTAGACTCCGATTGCTTTTTTACCCAGGATTGAAACCCGACCGAAATTATAAACAACCGACAATTTGAAATGATTTGTTTGAACATTATTTTTGATCGATGCTCGTATTTAAGTAGATATTATTCTGTTTATAATCAAACAGTATTATATATTTATTTCTACCGGTCTGAGTATTCGAACCTGCGACCCCTATCCACATGGGGGAAGCCACCATGTGATCTGGCACGTTTTAGACCTCTCGACCTATGTGGATAGGGGTCGCAGGTTCGAATCCTGCGAATGACACACATTTTCGTAACAAAAATTTATCGTAAATAATCAGGCCGGTAGAAATAAATATATAATGCTGTTTGATTATAAACGGAATATCTACTTAAATACGAGTATCGCTCAAAATTAATGTTCAAACAAATCATTTCAAATATATATATATATATATATATATATATATATATATATATGTGTGTGTGTGTGTGTGTGTGTGTGTGTGTGTTAAATTTTTATACATCTACCTACATAGTAGAAAGTATTTGTGTTTTAATGAATAGGTAACCTGTGTAATTGTTGTGTAGTAGTTTTCGCTCTGAAAATTATAATTGTGCTATGTCGGTTGCTAATTGACTTAACGCACCCTAAATGTTAGGAACTTGGTAATCTTCCACTGAAAACTGACTACTTAGTATTCGGCTAACTACCGACTAATATCAATTGCCTAGTAGTTCTACTGAACTCCAATAGAACTCTAAAGAACTCCTATGAACTTCTAAGAACTCCGATGAACTTCCCAAGAACTTCTTTATTTATTATGAGTAATACATAATTGTGGCACATGGCCGATTCTACTTCCTGTTAACTCTTATTAATATAGGAGGGAGTGTCCATTATCTGAGGAATAGGTGTGTTTCACCATAACAGTAATGCAAAAGAAGTCTGATATTTTTTCTTCCAATCACCTTTTTCGTTCATTTAACTTTTGTTCAGTTTTTGTTATGCACATTCTCTGAACAGATAATATAAACACAAACAACCTAAAATTATTTTATTTTATTCTTATACAGCATCAGCATATGTTCATGTCTACGTTTGCGCATAAAGATATACGCTCAAAGATAACTATTCGCAGGCCCCATCAATAAATAGCTAGCTTATGAGTCTATTATGAAAAATTATAGACCTGAAGAAGACCAAAGAAAAATGCATCAGCCGAAACGTAGTGAGAAAACCAACAAGTATGGAAATATTAGTTCAAGTAATGCTGTATGCACCAAACTATGCACAACAGACACACTTACACATATACAGACCTTACACATATACACTTACACATATACAGACCTTACACATATACACTTACACATATACAGACCTTACACATATACACTTACACATATACAGATCTTACACATATACACTTACACATATACAGACCTTACACATATGCAGTTACACATATACAAAATGTGTATGTGCACACACACACACACACACACACACACACACACACACACACACACACACACACACACATATATATATTCAGCTAGATAGGTTTGAGTTTGTGATCCTGGGTTTCACGCTCTTGTGATCGTCAGACAAACAGATGAATTTTTAAAAAAATATTGGATATGCAGCCCTACATATATCCAATATTTTTAAAAGATTAAAAAATTAATCAGTTTGTCTGACGATCGTAAAAGCGTGAAACCCAGGGTCACAAACTCACACCAATTTAACTGAATATGTTAGGTCTATCAGTGATATTGAGCGCATTCAAATAAGTACCGCACATATATAATATATAAATAATATAATATATATAACAAATTGCATATATATATATATATGTATATATATATATATATATATAGATACATTTCACGCACGCACGCATGCACGCACGCACGCACACACACACACACACACACACACACACACACACACATATATATATATATATATATATAACCTATTATGGTCACGAATTTCACAGAAACTCAAAACTTGAGTCGGCTTTTGAGCATACATCCTAACACACGCATAACCACATCAAAACAACTCTAGTTTGCCTATGAAAAGCGTTGCTTTCGTATCCATTGCACCGGGCCAAGTAAAACTCCCATGTGGATTTCATTTATTTTTTGGCTTTCCTCGTTTTTTTTTAAAACATATTTTCTTCATTTCTTCCACAACACTTAATTGACGCCATTCTCATCGTGTCTTATTTTTCTTTTACGTTTTATAATACAATCTTTCTTTTCAAAATTCTCCTCACTAAATGTCACTCTTTTTTCTCCCCAGTTCAATGTTAATCTCTTATTTTCATCATCTTTGATGGTTGGCAGATTTTCTTTCCATTCTAATCCTTTTCTTTCGTTTGCTTTCATTGTCATTCTGTTTTGTTTTTTTTTTTCGTTTTTTATTTGCTTTCACCCTTATGTTATAACTCAGCATATGAACATAGCCACTGATTTTTCTTGTCTTTTCAGTCTGCTTTCAAAACTTCATTCATTTTCCATTATCTTCCTGTAATGTTTATCTTCTTTTTTTCACTACTTCCATCATCTAGTCTTTTATTCTCTTACATTTGCCCTCACTTTTTCCACCTCAGTCATTCTAACACTCATCTAACCGATCTCTTAATCATATTTTCTCGTTTCCTCTCTTTTACGTCTTTATCTCCCATATATCTCGTACCTATTACAACTCTTCTTTATTTATTCCACAATATTTGCTAAATCATTTCAATCCCTTTTTCTTTTTGCCATATATTTTTTTTTCTGAAGCCTCTTTCCTCTTTTGTATTTTTCATAACATTCTCTACGATTTTCATAACAAGACATTTTATCCTCGTGATTCGTTATTTTTTTTTTCTCTTTTTTTTTTTTTCTTCAGCTTCATTTCTTATCCAATAATTCTTTCATTCTTTATCATTTTTCTCACGCTTTCTTTTTTAATATTTTACATTGCTTTTTACTTTATTTATCTGTGGTTCTTCTCTTTTAAGTCTTCCGTCGTCTTCAACGCTTCTAACTTATCTTTGCTTCCTCGTTTATTTATTTTTTTTTTCTGACAGTACCTCATTCCCGCTGCAAAATTTTCATGACATTTTATTCACCACGTTTCTCTTCTTTTTTTTCATCTTCTTCTTCTGTATTCTTTTTTTTTTTTTCGCACTCCGTCCGACAATTCTTTTTTTTTTTTCCTTGCCTACTTTATCCCCACACTCACTTTTCTCCCTCGCCATATCTGTTGCCCCTCTTTTTCCTTCAATGCTACTTCACTATTCAGAGTTGTTCTTGAGCATGATTTCCCCTGGCGATGACTTTCTGAAAGCGTCACGTCGGCACACTGCCGTGCGCGCCGCACCACACTGTGTCCACCACCACCGTCGTCGCTTCCTTTGTTTCCACCTCCACCTATCGACACCGATACCCCCTGCCATCATCATTATTATTATACCCATTCCGCCATCGACTGAGGCAGCAGTTCTACACATTTATGATAGTTATGTTTTGTGCAATTTCTTTCTTTCTTTCTTTCTTTCTTTCTTTCTTTCTTTCTTTTATTCGCGTTCCTCTTCACCCCCCTAAATTCTTCACCTAAACCCCCGGTCTGCAAAAGTTCAGTTCATCTATATCTAGTATATTTTTTAATAATTTTTTTATTTTTACAAATTCCCTCTGACGTTTTTCTTTCTTTCTTTCTTTCTTTCTTTCTTTCTTTCTTTCTTTTATTCGCGTTCCTCTTCACCCCCCTAAATTCTTCACCTAAACCCCCGGTCTGCAAAAGTTCAGTTTATCTATATCTAGTATATTTTTTATAATTATTTTATTTTTACAAATTCCCTCTAACGTTTTTCTTTTCTTTCTTTCTTTTTTTTTTTTTTTACTTTCTATTTGTACATCTTATTAATTATTCTCTATTATTTCTCCTTCAACTTCCTTCCGTTCAGCTTTCCACGTCGTCATTTGTATTTTCATCTTCGTTTTTAGTTATCTCTCTTATACGTTATTTTTCGGTTTTATTTCTTGCTGTATTTTTATGTTTTATTTCCTATTTAAAAAAAAAAAAATTACATTTACTTTTCCAACTATTTTCCTCATTTTTTCTTTCTTTTGCTTTCAATAACTATCACATTGCCTACCAGTCCCAATATCCATGCGGGCCACCAGCTAACCCAGCCACAGCCACCATGTATTCTACTAATCCCCCACCAATCTTGTTATTTGCCAGTTCCGACAGACATTCCCGGGAAAGATGGCCGTCTTCTGCTTGGTGTTTGTATTGGCAAGGCAACCTTTATTGGGCAGTTTTTTTGCAAGTAAGCAGTAGGCTTCCACTTTCCATAAATAAAAGAAAGATGGAGTATGTCATTGGTAAGGAATAAATTAGGATGTCAAAGTGATAGTAGAACAGAAAAAATAAAAGAAAAAGAGAGTGAAAAAGAAAGAGAAGAAGAGAGAGAATGTGTGTGAGAGCATGTAGGTATAAGAAGAGAGGAGAAGGATAGGTTAGAAGAAAGGGAAAAGAAATGAAAATAGAATAGAGAAAAGAGAACGAAAAAGAAAGAAATATCTTGATTCTGAAATGAAGAAAATAAAAATTGAAAAGAGAAAATTGATTAACGGTAAAGAAACAAACACACACAATAATGCGAATAAGTTCGCAATAATTTTCAAATGAAATATGATTTAAATTAAAAGAATTAACAGAATAAATTTAAAAAAAGGAAATTATTCACGAATAATAGAAGCAAATGAAACTTGGAAGAAAGCTGTTATATATATATATATATATATATATATATATATATATATATATATATACGCACCAAACCATTCTGTGCACGCATAAAATGTGAAAGAGGGAAATTGAGAATTCGACGAGAAGTCGAGAAAAAAAAAATCTGTTTGCCTTGACATCTGGATAATGCCCCTTGGACCGGCTCATTCATTTTTCTCCGAAGCTCCCATTCCAAAAGATTTATGTTGTATTAAAGGGAAAACCCTGATTTCGAAAAAAAAAAAAATCATCAAATAATACAAAAACTGGAAAAACCATGAAAAAAAAAAAAAAAAAAACGAAAGAAAGAGAACGTACATTATTTTAGTAGTATAAACCCCAACGGAATCGTTGTAGTGCTTTTCTCAGTAACTCGGCCTCAGTTTTCAGGCAAAGCTTCTCAATTCTGTAACTCACTATTTACTGCTACCACGCCGACTTCTGTTTTACCACTATTTCATTTAAAATAACGGAAAAAAAAAAACATTCCAAGGAAAGCGTGTGCTGGAAGCATGAGTATCTTTTCATTCATTCAGACGATTATTCGATTATATCTTCATTAGCATAATATTATTCATTTACGCCACGGTATCTGGTGTTTAGTATCTCAGAAGGCCAACGTTTCAATCAACCTTTTCACAGATTTTCCCAATATTGCTGTCCTTGCACTAATCTTTAACATTTCTTGTGAAAATCTTTATGACTGTTTCAAGAGTACCAATCTGGTAAGGTTCTGACACTTTAACATGCTTATGTTTCAATTTCACTTTGTGATTGACTAGAACAGTTTGAGATGACATGATCTCATCTTCTGGGGGATCCATTTGAATTGGAAAGCCCCATGGGTATCTCCTAGTTTTATTTTCTTGGGAAAATCTTGTGTGTGAATACATTATTGATTTGCATGGATAAACATTCTGCAATTCCCATTGGATCAGCTTTCCTATCCAATTATTCCTATGTTTTTACTCTTTCTGCACTAATTTAGTCAGTTAAGTGCCATACGTGATACAGGCTTTGGGCGATCATGTCTCGAGAGAGACATGACTGACTGGGCAGAAGATTATCTCGCAGTAGGTTGATATTACTTTCTGTGGTAAACTGGTTGCCAGCAAAGGCTATAGAACCTAATCTGTCCTATTATTTAACCCATAACTAGAGGGAAGAGAAGGCTTAATACCTTTCCCGAGGGTATTTGTGTGTAAGTGAATGCAAGGAATTCAACTGGAGTTTGAAATCAGATTCCCGATTTGTCGTTCCGAGCCGATATCCACTGCACAACATCGCACATCCTGGTGCATAGTAGTTCATCTAAGCTTATTTGTAAATGAAAGTTTGTCTGTGTGTGTGTGTGTGCGCGCGCGCGTGCGTGTGTGTGTCCGTTACCTATAGACTCCGAAACGGTTGAACCGATTTTCTTGAAAATTTGCACAGTTGTACTATAAGCGTCTGCGAGTGTTCTTAGCTAGGTTTTGTGTCGAGGTACCCCCCGATAAATATCGAAAATCGATAATAAAAAATCGGGTTATAGAAGGAGTGGTCCGATTTTAATGAAATTTGATACACTCATAGACAAAAACATAAGAAACGATATTCAGAAGTTTCAAGGTTGCAGTTCTTACAATAGTGCAGAAAATCGATAATATATATATATTGTCATCTGCAGACAGATCTGTTTCGCCGTATCACAGCTCATCAGTACGGTTAGACTCCGATTGCTTTTTAACCCAGGATTGAAACCCGACCGAATTGGCGTCAGTCGGCGATTCTACCTCTGGGCTATAGGCGTTCGGTGGAAGAAGGCAGACTTTTTAGCGCATATATTATCATTATACGAGCACAATATCCAGAGTGCTCTAATTCATTTTACTGGATGAGTGATGCGTACACGCCAGAGTAGCTACTGTTTCTCAAGTCTACCATTCTTTATATATATACAAAAGACAAGATGTTTGTGTGTGTGTCTGTTTATCTGCCTGTATGTTTGTATTTTTCAGCCCTTTTATTTTAGCTTTTGCTTTGGGTTTGGCTCTAAGTAGGCATAATTTTAGTTCTTAGTCTCAGCCATGATAGCATTTCCTCAGAGGACTTATTTAGCCTTCAAAATTCAGTTTTTTTTATATCGATACCAGGAAATCAAAATTTGACTTTCATTCATTTTTCTTTCAGTCTACGGTTTCGCTTTAACTAGAAACAGCTATTGCTTTTTAGTCTTTCGTGCCAACATCCAAAGAGTCTGAGCTCCAGAACCATGGATTAGTTTTAAAGCTTTCATTACATCCGAGCAACGCCGGGCTATCCTGCTAGTATTAATATAAACACTTGCATTAAATTCCTGAATGAATACAAATACTACTCTTAAAATGCATTACTGAATATTTAAAACTTCTTAGTAAAAATTAAGCAAATTAATATTTTGTATAGCGGGGTAAGAAATTAATTAAAATCAACCTTCTTCTTCACTTTTACAACAATTCACAATGACGTGTGAAATCCTGGTGTTCCCAAATAGAAAAAGGATTGACCATGTGCTTAACAAAAAGGTTTCGACCCCAGATTTTTGACCAATGGGCGCGACTTTTAAGACTTGGAAGGGCTTGACAATCCAGTGTGAAATTCAAAAGGACTATATAAATGACCTCGGCGTCAGTCAAGAGTCACAGATGGGAGCTGAGAGACGAAAGAACCAAAATGTAACTTCAACTTAAAATCGACCCAGAGATAAGGTCAGGTTGCACCTTGTTCTCTTTCTCCTTTATCCCTTTCAACAACTGCTACTAGAAAATTTTGTATGCACTCTTGATACACTTAACTTTCTAAATGAACATTAACTTCTACAACTAATGTTATTCCTCCTTTTAATAAATTTCTATTTTAAAATTCAAAATGTAAATTTTATTCTTCTTACGCTATTCCATACAATTCCATATATTCCAACCTGATGATGATGATAATTCTGCATCTAAACTTGTAAGCTGTAGGGAGTTTGGTTATGTCTGACACAAGGCCGAATCAAAGAAACATTAACCAGCTCCCTATGCCACAGATGGTCATTTCTTCTGTGTACCACTCAATACAACATAATTAAGCTAATACTGGAAGTAATAAATGTCATTTGTTAGGCAAGTAATTCCAATCATAAAATAAGAAGCATGTATAATTAACAATTTTTGATTTTAACCAAATCTGTTAGTAAAAAAACTGAAATCAAAATCACTTACATTGGATATTTGGTTATTTGAAAGCATTAGTTTTTTTAAATCCTTACTCATCCATATTATTGGTGGGCAGATGCCTTTTAGTTTGTTTTTACACAAAAATTTTTGATTTTAACCAAATCTGTTAGTAAAAAAACTGAAATCAAAATCACTTACATTGGATATTTGGTTATTTGAAAGCATTAGTTTTTTTAAATCCTTACTCATCCATATTATTGGTGGGCAGATGCCTTTTAGTTTGTTTTTACACAAAAATTTTTGATTTTAACCAAATCTGTTAGTAAAAAAACTGAAATCAAAATCACTTACATTGGATATTTGGTTATTTGAAAGCATTAGTTTTTTAAAATCCTTACTCATCCATATTATTGGTGGGCAGATGCCTTTTAGTTTGTTTTTGCACAAAAATTTTTGATTTTAACCAAATCTGTTAGTAAAAAAACTGAAATCAAAATCACTTACATTGGATATTTGGTTATTTGAAAGCATTAGTTTTTTTAAATCCTTACTCATCCATATTATTGGTGGGCAGATGCCTTTTAGTTTGTTTTTACACAAATCCACAATTGTAAGGCTAATCAAGAGAAAAAAGAAGTAATTAATGTAACTAAATAACAGAAAAAATTATCAAGCTAAAAATAGCATTTTCATTAGATGTTCAAGAATTAACTCAAGTTGAGAAGTGAAACAAAAGGTTCAAATAAAGAAAATTGACTGAAATTTCTGTTTAACTGATTTTTCAAGTTGTTTTTTTTTTATTCAAAATCAGTTAAAAAGCTCTTTAGAAATAGGTAATAATTGATATTGTTCCATATAAACTGGCCAATTATGAGTAGAAAATTAAAGTACTGTATCAGAAATATAGTTTTACTTGTATATTATTTCTAAATTATTGATAATTTATATTAATATATAATAATATAATCATATGTATAATATAATTCCTACCATTATAATGTTTAAAATTATGCAATTATGAAAATGAAACATTATTAAGCTTCCAAAATTAAGCTTACATTTACTGAATCTTTTTTTATCTTATGTCGCTCTGCCTGTTCTACCTGGGCCATGTAATCTAAACCTGCCGCATGGTCGGTTCACTAAATTGTTCCCCCACCCACACCCCCGATGAGATTTTCTGGTGAGAAAGGTGGCTAGACATTCAACTGTATTAGAAACAAATACAGTCAAAGAGCAAATGAACATCATTTTAAAATCAACAGCTATCTAGTACGGTGTCTGAGCACTTTGAATGTAAGCAGCGCGACGATGACACTGCTCTGGGGGCAGAAGGTTTCCCAGACAGAAAATAGTATCAACAGCAACGCATCCGTGACCAAAGTGAGCTATCGGTTGTAGTTTGATCTGGAGAGAGATAGGGTTCTCCATCTATATTTGGTCAAGACACACTGCGCCTGAAGGAATACCTCTTCGAATTTCAAACCAGATATGTGGCGTGAATTAGTCAGGTTCCCCTTAATTGTGCTGCGGCTCTACGGTCACGAGACTGATGATGATAATTCAATATAGGATTGACAGTCTCTTCACCGAATAGTCGATGTTGACTATTTTCTCATGTCCTTTTTTGCGTTCGCTTTTGTTTGTTCCGGAATAAAATTCAGTTCTTTTTTCTTTTTTTTTTTTTTTTTTTTTTGTAAATGTTCTCTTCGCAACAACGTCTATCTTTCATGCTATCTGCTCGTTTTGGAGTCTTCTTATGCTATATTTCTTGTTAATTTTGTCTGCAACTTCATTGTTGTTACAACTAATCTTACCGGTATGTCACAGTCTTTTTATAACCGAATCAACACAAACATCACTAGTTGTCCGCCTACAGTTTTCATTTTTACATTCAGTCTATCATTGTCATTCTTAACATCGAAGGTTTTATTTCAAACCTAGTCTCGTTTAGAAACGTTATTATATTTACAGTGCCTCATTCTGCATGTTTCAAAAAGAAAGCTTTTTTTTTATATCCGTGTGCACACACGTGTGTGCATGTGTGTGTATATATCAGTACGTGTGTTTACTGCTAAAACGCTGCTTGGTGAAGATTTCAAACACTTCGATCATAAGTTAATATGATCAAATATCACGGCCTGTCCAGTCTTGTGTGACCCAAGGTTACAGATTTATTTGCCGATCATACGTTTGTTCTATATTAGATTACTCCGAATGCACTAGCATAATAGCTCATTGTCAGAACATTAGGTTGACTGTACTAACATTTAAAGTTCTAACATCCCACGAACAGTGTAGAGAATGTAAGAGAGAATATTTGTGTGCATAATAAAATTATCCCATGTAAAAAGTTACTTTCATGTTTACCTTCAATCTTTTAACAGACGTTAGTCACTGAGGCAGGTACTGGGTATGGCGGTAAACTGCAGCCGGTAGTAAGGCCTCTGATTTCGAGATTGGGAAGAGCATGGAACCACTTCTTAATTGCTGCTGTTCCCAGGTCCACCCTGACCCGGGTTGGTAGCGCCTGTTAGGGTCCCAGCTATGGGCAAAGAGTTAACCCTCCAAACAGGGGTCAAAACAGCGTGAAAGTATAAAAACAGACTTTTATGAAATATATACTTAAAATGTTTGAAGGAAAAATATTACCAAGAAAACATTTTTGAAGGAAAAATATTACCACAAAAGTGTTTTTGAAGGAAAAATGTTACCAGCAGAAATACGTTTTTGAAGGTAAAATGTTACCAACAGAAATACGCTTTTGAAGGAAAAAAGTTATTGCCATAATACGTTTTTTGAAGGAAAAATTTATTGCCATAATACGTTTTTTCCATACTAAAACAACTAATGCTTTGACATTAAATGACCCCCAAAGGTGTTGATATGCTGTAAAACAAACCAAACCAAATCACTGAGGAAATTGTATGTAAGATTTAAAATTATCTAGAAACATGATGATATTTTGAATTTATCTATTCTTTTGGTGTTGTTCATTAAACACTCGAATAAAAATATGAATCCCAAGCAAAAATAAAAGCAAGTATTTAAGAATGAGCAAATTATTATGCTTGTCTAACTTGTAAGGCTAGGCTAACTAACAAACAGAATTATTTTTTCAACATTTCTCTCCATTGTTTATCCTATAAATAACAAACACGGTTTTTACAAACAAATCAGTGACGTTTCAGGACCGAATAACGCAGAGAAGTCGAAGTGACAAGCTTGTTATTTTATAATGTAATGAAAAACATTTTTGAAACTCTTACAATATAATCTAATTCACTTCTATAGATATATGATCATTTGAAATGATTTGTTTGAACATTATTTTTGATCGACACTCGTATTTAAGTAGATATTGTGTTTATAATCAAACAATATATATGTTTATTTCTACTGGCCTGATTATTTACGATAATCATCATGTTACGGAAAGTAACGAAGATTAACGAAACTTGGTTCAAACAACCGACAATTTGAAATGATTTCTTTGATCATTATTTTTGATCGATACTCGTATTTAAGTAGATATTCTGTTTATAATCAAACAGTATTATATATTTATTTCTACCGGCCTGATTATTTACGATACATTTTTTAAGAAAATGTGTGTCATTCGGCAGGATTCGAACCTGTGACCCCAATTCACAAAGAGGAAGCCACCATGTGATCTGCGCGTCTTAGACCTCTCGACCACGAATGATGATCAGTCTAAACGCACTCAAATTAAGCCTATAAGACAATTTTCTATTCACCGTAATAACCATATCTGCTCTGAAATGTATCGTAATGTCAACAAATGTAAACATATTACAGAAATTAAATCATTTCCAATTTACGGTTGTTTATAACAAGTTTCGTTAATCTTCGTTAATTTCCGTAACATGATGATTATCGTAAATAATCAGGACGGTAGAAATAAATATATAATACTGTTTGATTATAAAAAGAATATCTACTTAAATACGAGTATCGATCAAAAATAATGTTAAAACAAATTATTTTAAATTGTCGGTTGTTTATAACCAGTTTCGTTAATCTTCGTACATATTTGACCGTCATTTTAACGACACGAGCCCCATCGTTATGAGATTAATATTCATAAACACATTTAATAATAGAAGAAATAACTTATATTCCAAACATTTAGCACTTTTATCATTATAATGATATTTTAGGCGATCATTTCTCGAAAGAGACATGAGTGACTGGGCAGAGGATTATCCCGCAGTAGGTTGCCATTGCTTTCTGCGGTAGACTGGTTGCCAGTCAAGGCTATAGAACACAATCTGTCATGTTATTTAAGCCATAACTGGAGGGAAAAGTCGGATTAATATCTTTTCCACGGTTATATGCGCGTAAGTGAATGCAATGGATTTAACTCGAATTCGAACTCGGCTCCCCGATTTCTCGTTCCTAGCCGATATCCACTGCACCACAACGCACATAGAAAGCTAAATGGAGCGAATAAGGTAGAAAGATTTGGTTGTACCAAGTCTATTTATGTCGAAGATCGACCAAGCTTTGCTTCTTGGTTGATATATTTGCAGCATTTCTACCAATACTGCTTTCGGCCTTCGTCAGGTGTTTGTCGTAGAGCTGGTCAAGTTTGTTCTTCTTTTATGTGCCCTGTCCTTTCAGGACGTAGGCGATCCATGGCTTTCCACATCTTCCCTATCCCTGGTAGCTCTTAGCAAGCTTTCTCCTGTTGCACCATGCAACCCTCATTACGTCATCCACCTGATCATGTCCTTCACATATGTTATCCGCTTCTTTCCCCTCTCTTGTTTTATCTGGCCTGTTAGTATCAGGTTCTCCAAGCCCTCCTTCCTAATTGCATGTCCCAGGAACTTTAGCTGTCTCTTCCTGATGCTCAGTATTAATTTCCTTTTCGTTTGCATCCTTTCCAAAACCTCATCATTGCTCACATGCTCGATCCATGACATTCGCAGCATCCTTCTGTAGAACCACATTTCAGTTACTTCAAGTTTTTCCCTCATCTTCGAAGATATTGTCCACTATTCATTGCCATATTGAAGAACCGACATCACATAGCAATCCAGAACTCTGTTCTTTGTTTCTAGCGAAATTATCCTGTTTCTTAATACTTTACTCAACTTCTGGAATGCTTCCTTTCGCCATGTCAATTCGCCTTCAGATCTCTGTATCGCACTTTCCGTCTTCTGTTAGAAGACTTCCCAGGTATTTAAATTTCTGTACCTTGCTTGATTTTAGTATTCCCTCACCTGTATTTGGCACTTTGGGCTGCCCTTTTTGCTGATGACCATGCATTTGGTTTTCTTGCAGTTTATTTGTAGTCCTTGTCACTCTCTTCAGCTACCTTCTGTAGGAGGTCTTGTAGTTTCCTTTCCGTGTCTGCTATCAGCACTGTATCATCTGCGTACATTATATTGTTCAAATTGTGTCCTCTGATGACAAATCTTGGCATAACTTCTAGGGATCTCAGAATAGTCTCGCTGTACATGTCATGTTGAATAAAAGATTAATTTACTTTTCAGATAAATTCGGTCCTCACTGGTTGTCAAGCGCTTTGCGTCAGACAAAAGTATCTTGAGTCTTCTTTCTGGCTGAGCTAGTTACATATTTCACATTGGTTGCCACAATTCAGTGTTTGTGTTCAGATGAAAAGCCACGATTTCGAATGCTGTACTTCGACATAAAATAGACTTGGCACAACCGAATCTTTCTATCTTATTCGCTCCATTTAGCTTTCTGCTACACTAAGCTTATATAAATACTATGTAATTATATAATTACATTCTTAGTGTTTATATATTATATAAACACTAAGCTTATATAAATACCGATTTAAATGCGAAGAATACTTATGATAAAATCATTATAATTATAAAAGTGCTAAATGTTCGGAATAGAAGTTATTTCTTCTATTTTTGAATGTGTTTATGAATATTATTCTCATAAACATGGGACCCGTGCCGTCAAAATGACGGTAAAATATGTACGTCAATATGCCTTCTAAAATGTCGGCAACATATATACTGATGTATTTACAATTGAGTATCTTATATTAAGACATAAGTAAATAATTCAAACACATGAGCGTCAGAGGAGAAATATATATATATTGTCATCCGCAGACAGATCTGTTTCGCCGTATCACAGCTCATCAGTTCGGTTAGACTCCGATTGCTTTTTTACCCAGGATTGAAACCCGATCGAAATGGCGTCAGTCGGCGACTCTGCCCCTGGGCTATGGGCGTTCGGTGGAAGTAGGCAGACTTTTTAGCGCATATCATATGCATATCTATCTATCTATCTATCTATCTATCTATCTATCTATCTATCTATCTATCTATCTATCTATATATACCATGAAATAACGTGTCTGCATTAATTTTTCTTATATATATATATTCTTCACAACTCGACGACATAATTATTGCAAAATAATGAAAATGAAAATAAGCCACTGCTAAAAAGCGATCACGTTTTTATAACTGGTAGTAAAGTTTAATAAATTGTAGTAAAGAGAATGAATAGACTCAACGCTTCCTCGCTATTGTTTCCTCTTGATGAGCATGACAGGAGGGATATGCTCTTATTACGACTGAGCTCACTAGAGAAGAAAATTTTAAAAACTGTTTCCACTTCTGGGATATATGCATTACTCTTCAGGAATGAATTGAGGTTTTTTCGGTGACTGGCCTGTGTATACACTGCTTATATATAACACATTAAAATTTCCCCTCTCCGATTCTATGCACCTATGGCTTAGGGGGTAGAGACTCCGACTGACACCAAATCGGTCGAGTTTCGACACCGGCCAGAAGCAAATGGATGTGTCTAGCCACACTGATCAGCTGTATCACAGGCTTGTATGTAGATGACTAATATATATATATATATATATATATATATATATACAAGTAAATACACAACGGTTTTTATTATTATTAAAGTGATTAGTACAAATGATTAATACTATGTAAACGTTAAAATTCGTATTATTTAGTTATAATATTAAATCAATTTGTTCCTTTTCTCAGTCACATCACAGAGTTTAAGTTTGGAAATGACGTATCATTTGTAGACATAGGAAATTATAGCTATCCACAGCTTCCTTTTCTCAGTAACATCACAGTGTTTGAGTTTTGAAAATGACGTATCGTTTGTAGACATAGGAAATTATAGCTATCCACAGCTTCCTTTTCTCAGCAACATCACAGAGTTTGAGTTTTGAAAATGACGTATCGCTTGTAGACATAGGAAATTATAGCTATCCACAGCTTCCTTTTCTTGGATATATGTGGATTTCTATTTTTCCTTGTGAAAGTGGAGTGATTTCCTTTGCATTCTTCATGGTTTTGAATCCAGAATATGTTTTTCTCTTAGATTAGATACCCCACGAGATTAGAGACACCCCATCTATTCTATATAGCTTGGGAAGAGAAGAGAGTAATTAAAACTTTTTTATAGTGCACAGTAAATGAAATTGTGTAGACCAAGATTTGAACTCGACTCGCCGATGCCATTTCCCATCTTGATAACCATTACGCTGTCCATCGTTGAAAATTTAACGATATAATGAAAAGCATTATTTGTATTGATAACGCCTCGTCTTTCTCATAATGAACTATAAGATTTTAACGATTGGTCAAAGTTGATTTGAATCATCTGGTACCATCACTTTATTCCTGGACCTGGGTAAGATTTTTTAGTTTGAGCTAAAACTGCTTAAAATGTTGTAGAGTATAATCATTAGGCTTAAATAAAATATTTGGCCGTCATAATTGACAGGATTTGCCCTGTAGCTAGACTCATCTCTTTTTCTAGCAGGTACAATTTGGATGTATGTTGTAGGGCAATGAATATCGACTCGGAATGCGAAATGGGAGAGCCGAGTTCGCATTCAAGTTGAACAGGTGAAGAGGCTCATCCCTTGTTTCCTGTTTAGGATGTGGTTTCCGGTTTTCTCTTTTCCAATAATTTCACTCTTTTCTTTATTTTTTTTCCAATTGGAGTAGATAGACTAAACTATCGCCCGGTTCACACTCCTCCCACGTCTTTTGAACAGGTGAAGAGGCTCATCCCTTGTTTCCTGTTTAGGATGTGGTTTCCGGTTTTCTCTTTTCCAATAATTTCACTCTTTTCTTTATTTTTTTTCCAATTGGAGTAGATAGACTAAACTATCGCCCGGTTCACACTCCTCCCACGTCTTTTGAACAGGTGAAGAGGCTCATCCCTTGTTCCCTGTTTAGGATGTGTTTTCCGGTTTTCTCTTTTCCAATAATTTCACTCTTTTCTTTATTTTTTTTCCAATTGGAGTAGATAGACTAAACTATCGCCCGGTTCATATTCCTCCCACGTCTTTTGAACAGGTGAAGAGGCTCATCCCTTGTTCCCTGTTTAGGATGTGGTTTCCGGCTTTCTCTTTTCGAATCTTTTTACTCTTACGTAGCCCCCTGCGCATCAGTGGCATTATCGCCTTGCTCGGGGTGATATGATTAAAAAAAAAAAAAAAAGTTTCATTAATGTACGCACCTTGGGAAAGGTATTAATTTATCTCTTCTCCTTCTTGCTATGGGTTGAATATGAGAACAGATTGGCTTCTATAGCCTATATGACGCAGAAAGTAATGGCAATCTATTGCGGTAAAATCTTCTTACAAGTCAGTCATGTCTCGAAAGAGACTTGATCGCTCAAGCGAGAATCACGTATGGCAATGAACTGACTGACTATATTGATAGCCTATAAGAAGTGCTTGTTGCAATGTAGGTGTTGAGCCAACAAATAACTGGGGTAGAAATGACGTCAAACTTTTTCCCATTTGCTATTTCAAAAGTAAACACACTGGAAGAGTATATAAGATAGAATGTTCGAAATAGGGAACAAGGTAAAGTATTTTGTGTAATGTTCTAGAGAAATACTGACGAAGCAATACAAATATATATATTTAATTTATTTATTTTTATTTAAAATTTGAATTTTCTCTTTCTTTCTTTCTTTCTTTCTTTCTTTCTTTCATTCTACATATATATATATAGAGAGAGAGAGAGAGAGAGAAAGAAAGAAAGAAAGAAAGAAAGAGAAAATTTAAATTTTAAATAAAAATAAAATAAAATAAATAGAAAAAGAAAAATTAAGAAGTAAAATTTAAACTTAAGAATTAAAATTAAGCAATGTAGAAGCAAAGATAGAAGGGGTTTAATTCATAATCTTTAGAAGTAATATTTTCTCTACATTTTTTATCTACATGCAATATATATATATATATATATATATATATATATATATATATATATATATACAGTTTACAAAGGAAAACTCAGCACGTTATATCGGTTATAAACTATAGCTCATTTCAATGAGTTTAATTAGCTCATATCATCAGACCTTTTACAATATTTCCTCCATCTGGTACAAAATTTCTGCAGGAACTAAACTCTATTTCTTTCTTCCCTCCTTCCCCCTTTCTTCTCTTTTCTGTTCTTCTCCTCTTTCCCCTTATATTTATTGTCATTTATTTGTTTGTTTGTAATTTTATGTTTCTTATTATTATTTTTATTGTTATCCCTCTCTTCATTTTAAGAAAAGATTCATTCCGGCAGAAATTTTCTACCAGATGGAGGAAATATTGTAAAAGGTCTGATGATATGAGCTAATTAAACTCATTGAAATGAGCTATAGTTTACAACTGATATGACGTGTTGAGTTTTCCTTTATAAACTTCATATCGCCCTGGTTAACACCCATCGAACTCTCTATATGGATTTACCAATTAATATTTTATATTTGGGTAATCTTGTAGGATTATCCTCACCGTTTACGGACTGGCACACACACACACACACACACACGCGTGCGCGCACGAGCGCGAGCGCGTGTGTGTGCATGCGCCTATGGCTTAGGGGAGGGCGACTCCGACTGACACCAAATCGGTCGAGTTTCAATCTCGGCCAGAAGCAAGTGGATGTGTCTAGCCACACTGATGAGCTGTGATACAGCGAAACAGGCGTGTATGTGGATGACTAATATATTATACTCCCATTACGATTGATTGAGCTCTCTAGAGAAGAAAAATTTAAAAAACAATTTCCACTTTTGCTATATATGCGTGACTCTTCAGAAATGAATTGAGTTCTTTCAGTGACTGGCGTGTGTATACACTGCTTATATACAAGATGTTAAAATTTCCCTTCTCTGATTTCCATGCACCTATGGCTTAGGGAGTAGCGTCTCCGACTGACACCGAATCGGTCGAGTTTCGATTTCGGCCGGAAGCAAGTGGATGTGTCTAGCACACTGATGAGCTGTGATACAGCGAAACAGCCTTGTATGTGGATAACTGAGGTAAAATAACACTAGAAATTGCAAAAATGATCGGATGTTATCACCGAACTGTGAAGAAATTTATATTCTGGACGAAAATTCTGGGAATTTGACATGAGACAATTGATAAATTTATCTTGCCAATTTGTGTCCTGTATGAAGACAAAAGTAGAATTTTATCAAGCTATAAATATTTAGACGTTGTGACTACGTGGAAGAGTCAAAAGTCTAATATATTAAATCCAAAGCTAAACACGTGAAACTGATCACTAAGCAGCTATAAAAAAATATCTATAAGAAATATCGAATGAATGGAATAATAGGACTATTTTTTCATTGATGAATACCGTACAACCATCGATAAGTCAGAGGAGTGGTTGGGTGACAACTAGTAGAAAATTTTAATAACGCTGTTGTATTAT
>JBBBDQ010001548.1:2857500-2920000 GCA_037127315.1 Ascarosepion bandense
AATAAAATAAATTGATAGCTTATAAATACGACGAACTGTTGAAAGGTTGTCGGTTCAATCAAAGAGAATTCCTTCGTACCATGAAACGTCTATTTGTTATTCGACAGATTCGATCTGCAGTTCACAAAACGTGACACAACTTTTCTCAAGTTTTCTTTAATGTCACGAATTCTGATTGTTTGGGAAGTGAACCGGACCGAAAACTTTTCATCAACCACTCTCATTCATAATGCTTAAGTAATTTCATATTGTCTGCGTCCGTATTGTTTCATTTTTACTTTACAATGTGCGACTAACTGTTGTTCGGTTCACACCGTCAGACATTCTTTTTGGCCGTATAAACTATTAAAGCCTTAGAAAATGTGAAATAAATGTAAAGATTTTAATTTAACCGACGACAACCCTCCGTAAAACATTTTCTTAGAAAGAACTGAGTTGTTAAAAATGGATTATTACATTAGGTGGAACCTACGATGTGACAATAGATGAATGCATTTGGAACTTGCATGAAATATTCTTGTGTGTTCAGCATAATATTATTTTCTAACAATTATATGAAAAATAAAATTTTAATAAATTAAGAATAATATTTTATTCGTTTTCACCAAATAAAGATACGATGTATATTTTATACATCTTTCCTATTATAAATACGTGTTATATAAGAAACTTATTATATTTTTGCTGTTTGGTACATGAGTTTTCGATAATTTATTTTTTTTGTGTGTGTATATGTGTGTCTATGTGACCGTGTGTATGAGTGTGTTCAGCTTGCTAAAAAGAAAAAAAAAAGAAAAAGAAAAAAAAAAAGAAACTGAACCTTGAATAAAATAAACTTTTTTTTTTATGTTTTTGTCCAACAACATAAAAAATATTTTTTACCGGTATTTTTCAGTCAGTTAAATGTCATACGTGAAACAGGCTTGGGCGATCATGTCTCGGAAGATTATTCCGCTGTAGGTTGCCATTGCTTTCTGCGGTAGATTGGTTGCCAGCCAAGACTATAGAACCCAGTCTGGCCTGTTATTTAACCTATAACTGGAGGAAAGAGACGGATTAATACCTTTCCCAAGTGTATTTGTGCCTAAGTGAATGCAATGAATTCAACTGGAATTCGAACTCGGCTCCTCGATTTCTTGTTCCGAACCGATATCCACTACGCCACAACACACATCCATTGTTTTTGTGTCCAACAACATAAAAATTATTTCTTACTGGCATTCATACTAATGTGTAAATTGATTCAATTAAATAGCATCTTTCTCGGTTATCATGTATCCGACGTAAATTTGCTCTAATTCATTGTACATGCTTAGAATCACACACACACACACACACACACACACACACACACACACACACACACACACACACACATGGAGATGAAAAACATAGATAAATACATATATATACATTTGAATTAAACACACGAGAGAAAAATATACACGAGGCAAATCGTACAAAATATATACACGGACCGATGCGCATAACCGAATATATGCATATACACACGTATATATACGGACTTATATTAATTCATATGTATATATATGCTCATATACTTCAAGGTTCCCACCATTTTACCGTTGAAATACCACTTCTACCCCAACAGTTTATTTTCTCGTACCCCCCCCCCCCCCCCGTGGAGCTCCCATCCGTTTACTTACTTCATTGATAACTACAATCTACAAAAATTTAAATGCAACGCCAGTTGCAATCTTCTATCTTCTTGAATCCCGTTCAGCTTTTATCTTTTCTCCAATACCCTCTGTACGATTTCTTTCAGTGCACACTTGTAGCGGTCCTGCATTGTTTGGGGTGAAATATATATATATATATATATATATATATATATATATATATATATATATATATATATATATATAAGCCTTTAATTTTGCTAAAAGGCACATAAAAATACGATCTGAACATATTGATGTAATCCTAAATTGCCGCAAATCAATACTTTTTCACAAAGGTAAAGCATGGATTAAAAAAATCAAACAACGGCACATTTGATGTACCACAAGGATCGTATGATGGAGCAGAAATTTCAGAATTGATAGACATATACATTTAAAAAAAATGATAAAATAAGGAAAGAACTTTTCAAACTATTTAAAAAACTGGATTTTGATATAATAGTAGAAACAAACAGAATAGTAGTACAATATTTAGATGTGGTATTTAATTTGCAAACTGGCAATGTCTCGCCATACATGAAAGTAAACACTAAGTTAAAATACATAAATACAAAATCCAACCACCCCAAAATTATAATTAGACACATTCACAAAGGAATAGAACACAGAAGATCAAATAATTCGTAAAAAAAAACAAACAATATTTTATGAAAAGAAAAATATCTATGAACATACACTAAAAAATCTGGCCATAAAAAACATGTTTTACCAATATAATTCTCAACCAAACAGACAAACTAAAAACGATAATAGAAAACGAAATATTATCTGGTTCAACCCACCATTTCATTTAGAGGTAAAGACCAAAATAGAACAAATATTTTTAAACTGATAGATAGACACTTTCCAAAAGGATCAGAACTAAACAAAACTTTCAACAGAAACACAATCATGCTAAGTTATGGTTGTACTAGTAATTTAGATAGTTTCATAAAAAAACAAAACGCCAGAATCTTAGATAGCTTTGTACAAAACAAAACCACAAATAAAGAATGCAACTGCAGGGACAAAAATAAATGCCCACTTCAAGGACTTTGCAACACAACAAACTTATTTACAAGGCAAAGGTACATGACTTAAATGGTCAAAATAAAATATATTTGGAATCAACCAAAGACATCTTTAAGACCAGGTGGTTCAATCACAAGCCTACATTCAAAATAGAAAACTTAAAAAACTGTACAAAATTAGCTAACCACGTGTGGAAATTAAAATCAAAATATGGAAAAGACCCAGACATAACTTGGAGTATAGTAAAAACAGCCAAGCCTTACAACAGTGGCAAAATATGTAAATTGTGCCAAGAAGAAAAAAGTTAAAGATTATGCTATTCTCAAACAAAAACGAATTATTTAATGAAAGATCGGAAATTATGACTAAGAGTAACCATACTAAAACCTATTAGGTTCATACAACCATGAAAGAAAACGTTATAATTTCTTGTAATTTTAAAAATTGAGCCTTAAAAAATTCCCTGCCATGTAAGCGTTTAAAAAAAAAACACGTTAGCGTTTTAAAAAAAAAACGGTAAAAAAAACCCCGGTAAAATCAGTTATTGAAAATCACCTGAAGACACCATCATGGTAGAAACCTAGGTTGCGTAATAGCTTGTTTACAAATGAAAAATATTCAAAAGCTCTACAATATAATTGTATTGAACACTTTTTAATACAAATGTGCACGTATCTTTAGTTTTATTATGAACAAAAACTAAGTAATTAAACAAACAATATATATATATATATATATATATAGGAAAAACTACTAAAAAGTTGTAAGTTTAAAAATGTATTATTTCTATATATATATATATATATATATATATATATATATAAATAAATATATATATATTTTATATTTCAGACCGGCCTCGGCCTTTCATCAGAAACAAATGATTTTAAAATTTAAACTAGAAGCGTTCGCCACGAGAGCGTTCGTCGAGAGATGTTTACATCACGTGACGTAGAAAGCGATAGAGTTTTTTTAAATATTTGTAAACGTAAACCTATCTCTAATAATACTTTTAAATGTTGTTTTAAAGAATCCCTTGTTAAATAAAGATGGAAGCTGACCGGAAATAGGCCCATACTTCCGATCTACCATGAAATAACGTGTCTGTCTTAATTTGTCTTATATTTGCTCTATATGTATTTATATGCATATATGTTTAGAGCTCTCTTAGAGAGTTATCCTACCACTGTATGCAAAGGATACTCCTTTGGATTCTTCAATACCCACACTGCATGCTGATATATATATATATATATATATATATTTGAAAAGTTGTTTTTAATCGATGCTCATATTTGAGTAGATATTCTGTTTTTGATAAAACAGTATATATATATATATATATATATATATATATATATATATATATATTTCGACTGGCCTGAGTATTTATGAGAAATCCTTTTAATAAAATTTGTGTCATTCAGCAGTATTCGAACCTGCGACCTCTAACAACATAAGGGAAGCCACCAATTGATTTGGATCGTATTAGACCACTAAATCACGAATGATTTCACCGTCTGAACGACGTCAGATCAAGCCTTATATGCACAATTTTCAATTTCATCTTTGCTCTGAAAGTGTGTCGTAACGTAAACACATGTAAACAGACAGTGTTAGGGAAAATTCCCGAGGTTAATGAAATGAAATTAACACACGACATTATTTCGTTTATTTATTTGAACATTATTTTTAATCGATACTCGTATTTGAGCGTACATTCTGTTTTTAATTAAACAGTACACACACACACACACACACACACACACACACACACACACATTTTATATATATATATATATATATATATATATATATAAAAGGCAAGATACCGAGTCTGATCAAAATCAATTTTTCCGCCCTTTTATTTTAGTTTTTGCCTTGGGGTTGGTTCTAAGTAGGTATAATTGTAGTTCTTATCCTCAGCCATGATAACATTTACTCAGAGGACTTATTTAGCCTTCAAAATTCAGTTTACAACGAAAGAAACTTATTTGATATCGATACCAGGAAATCAAAATTCGACTTACATCCATTCATTTTTCTTTCAGTCTACGGTTTCGCTTTAACTGGAAACAACTATTGCTTTTTAGTCTTTCGTGCCAACATCCAAAGAGTCTGAGCTCCAGGACCATGGATTAGTTTTAAAGCTTTCATTACACCCGAGCAACGCCGGACTATACTGCTAGTTGTTATATAGACAGAAAATCTAAGCAAGTGCCAACAACCGACCACGGTTTCGCCTAACCGCTCGTCAGGGAAATTGGCTGACAACAAATATTTAAAATAGCAAATATATAGGAAGTCAAATGAAAACGAAGTAGACACCAAAACACGAGAAAGGGGGAAACAATTTTATTGCAAAAAAAAAAAATAAAATAAAATTTTTTAAGAGAACAATTAAGCGAAGGGCTAATTCAGTAGGCAATTTTTCATATATTTGCATTTATGTAGAATTTCGGTTTTAGAATTTAGTAAATTCTGTGAGGGTTCAAATAACACAATAGCTAATTTTTCCTCCCCGCATAAATAACAGAATTTATTACCTGGTTGCTTAGATTTTCTGGCTTTGTTTACTCTACTTTCGTATTGAGCGCTTTGGTGTTAGGGTTTTCGTCTTGGGGTTTTTTTTCCTTTCTTACGAGTGCTTGGACTTTTGTTCATGTACTTCGGTTTGTTTCTTTTTTTTGCTTCCCCTTCTTTTCCCTCCGAGTTCGTTCTCGGTGGGTTTGTACAAGACGTTTAAATTATAGCTTGATTAAATACTAGTTTTGGTAGAGTTACTTCTCTTACTATTGGTATAGTTGTTGCTATAGTTAATATTATATATATATATATATATATATATATATATATATTTCACTTATAAACGAGTTATTTCGCTACCTTGGTTTCCACCACGAGTGGTTTCTTCAGGCGATTTTTAATAACTTTTTAATAAGATTTTTAATAAAGTTTCAATAAGTTATTAAAAATCGTCTGAAGAAACCACTCGTGGTGGAAACTAAGGTAGCGAAATAATTCATATATAAATGAACAATATTCAAAAGTTCTACAATATAATTGTATAGAACACTTTTTAATACAAATGTGTACTGGTCTAACCCTATTAGGACCAAAAACTAAGTATTAAACAATCGCTCATTCACTAATGAATTAGAGCACTCTGGCTGTTGGGCCCGTATAATCATAATATACATGCTAAAAAGTCTGCCTTCTTCTACCGAACGCCCATAGCCCAGGGGTAGAATCGCTGACTGACGCCACTTCGGTCGGGTTTCAATCCTGGGTTAAAACAATCGGAGTCTAACCGTACTGATGAGCTGTGATACAGCGAAACAGATCTGTCTGCGGATGACTATATATATATATATATATATATATAGAGAGAGAGAGAGAGAGAGAGAAAAATATATATATATATATATATATATATATATGTATATATTTCTACCGGCCTGTTTATTTATGAGAAATGAGGTTCGAATATGTCGTATATGTGGCAAGGTATTTCAACATTTACTGGTTTGTAACGCATACACACACACACACACACATACACACACACACATCCACACACACGCACATGTGTATGTATGAACATGTGTATGTATGGCCATTGATTCATATATGTATGTGTATCCATGTTTATTTGACTGTCGTAAATCCTTGACAACACTAAAAAATCTGCCCGATGTCATGCAGACATGTGGTCGTAATTCATAATATAAATAAAGACCTGCAAGTTGCTTATTTTTTTCAATAGTGTTTCTCAATGATTAATCCAAGTAAGAACTCACAACTCTCTGGTTAATTCATATAAAAAATGATTGAAAAAAAAAACAAAAAAAAACTGCTATCCACATCACCCCCATTACCGTATAACAGCAGTAATACTAAAAAGAAAAAAAAAAAAAGCCGAGGTTTTGAGAAACAAACCGATCTTCCATTTCAACTAAATCACAAAATCTACAGTTGTACAGATTTTAAGAAAACGAAAAATCACAAGACTTTCCTAAAAAAAAGAAAAAAAAAAGAAAAAAAAAGATAAATCTGACATGTTATTAATGCTGAGTTTGTGTTTTGTTTAACTGCATATCAACCTCTGTGGGTTATTTATTTTTTTTTTTAATCATTTCACCCCGAGCAAGGCAGAAACGCCACTGATGTGCAGGGGGTTACATAAATGTAAAAAGATTAATTAGAAAAGAGTGAGGAGTACAAGCCAGTTAGAAAGGAACAATAGAAAGCTGAGAAAGCAGGTGCAATGACATACATGGGCGGAGAGAAAGTGAAGATTATACAGGGGAGGGGAGAGAGCTAGAGTCCAGTGGTTAGTAGATGAGTATTAACTTTCCAAAAAGATGGGGTTTTAAGGTATTTTTTGTAATGTTCGGTTATAGGGAGTAGGTTCATTTAGTCAGATTTTAATGAAATTTTTTTGTTTTTATTATTTTTTATTTTAGAAATTTGAAAATGTCTTCCAGTATTCAAAAATGTTTCGCTGAAAATATTTTTTTTTCCTTTAAAAAAGTCTTGATAATATTTTTCCTTAGAAAATGTATATTTTTCTATAAAGGCCTATTTTTTTTTAATTTTTTTTTAATCATCTCACCCCAAGCAAGGCATTCCACTGCCACTATTGCGCATGGGGCTACATAGGGGAAGGTAAAGAGAAGGAGTGGTTAGACGTAGGGAATGTCAGGAGGAAGGTGACAGATGAGTAAGGATAGCGAGGATGAGGGTTGGGCAGATGGGAAGAGTGCTTGATAGAATGGGAGCAGGTTAGTGTGTTAGGAGGTGTCTATTGACCAATATTTTTATGTATATTTTTATATATAAGTCTATTTTATGTAAATATTTCTATAAAAGGGTATTTTATACTTTCATAGTGTTTGGGGGTTAACTATTCGCCCATAGATGGGACTCTAACAGGTGCTACCATTCCGAGTCAGGGTGAACCTAGGAACAACAGCAATTAAGAGGTGGTTCCATGCTCTTCACTCAGAGTCCTTGCTGCCGGATGCAGTTTACCGTCATGCCCAGGACTGTATTAATATTGAATTCTGACACCTTACACAGAACGAAACTCTTCCGGTTGGATGAACTTAATAATTATAATAATCGTAATAAAAGTCCGGCACTTTGAGATTTCAAAAGGCTCCTCTAATCCTGTCCAAGGTTTATCTTAAAGCAAAGAAAAATTGTATGATTCTGGAATTCGTTGTTCTATCAGAACATATATTAAAATTTAAAGAAGGGGGAAAATCGAGCCTTATTTCTGTCGGAACACTTGGAACGAGCTTAAACAAAACTTTGGGAAGAACTCATAATACGAAGAATAATCGAGATATTGAACCGAGGGCATTATTAAAAGGGAATGCTAACGGTAGAGATGTGGTATTGGGAAGACAAGTTTTTACCTGAATTCCAGCGAAAGCTGCCAGTTACTCGTAGTGAGTACAAATAATAATAATAATAATAATAATAATAATAATAATAATAATAATAATAATGATAATAATAATAATGGCTTGTCCAGCGGATTGTAACATAGCAACCAAGGAATTTGAAAAACTGTCAAAATATAAAGACCTGGAAATTGAAATAGAAAAAATGTGGAAATTGAAAACAAGAGTTGTGCCAGTGATAGTAGGTGCACTTGGAATGATAAAAAATGGAACAAAACAACACATTGAAAGAATCCCTTGGAAACCCCAGCTTAAGAGATATACAAAAAATTGTCTTATTAAGTACAGCCCACACACTAAGGAAAACGTTATCTATGTAATGCTGGGGATGATAGGGAAGATAGAAAAACATGAAATGGAGTCATAACAACACGCCACTACCTGCCTTAGGTCTCCCCGCAGACTTGGTTGGTAGTGAGACCAATGCAGAAATCGAAATATGATGAAAAATGACATAATAATAATAATAATAATTTCTTTCATTTTTTATGGTGACTTCTTTCATTTTCA
Organism: Ascarosepion bandense; assembly: GCA_037127315.1. Classification (NCBI taxonomy): domain Eukaryota; kingdom Metazoa; phylum Mollusca; class Cephalopoda; order Sepiida; family Sepiidae; genus Ascarosepion; species Ascarosepion bandense. The sequence goes on from JBBBDQ010001548.1 coordinate 2,866,196, forward strand.
TTTACACATAGGTACTTATAAGCTTCTTCTTGTTCTAAGTTTTTTATTGTTACAGTAGGGTCTAAGCTAATTGAGGATGTTTGCTGTAGTGATCCTCGTAAAACTGTTGCTTTAGCACATTTATTCAAATTGAATTTCATTCCAATGTCTTCGCTAAAGTATTTTACAGTTTGCAGAATACCTTCCAGCTCATTGTCATTCTTAGCATACGACTTTAAGTCATCCATGAAAATGACATATTTTCTTTTGAGCTATTTTATAATCACATTCTGTCATGTTAAGTTGACTGGTTAATGCTATTACTGATATGCAAAATAGTAACGGAGACAAAGAGTCACCTTGAAATATACCTCTGTTGATGTTTATTTCACCAGACTTATAGGTTCCATTTATATGATTGAGGTAAGGGGTTGCAACATAATAATGACAATAATCTTGAAATGGAAATCTCAAACATGTGGCTCAAGAAGACTTCAATCATTCCAGTTGGAGTCCTCAGATCGATTAATAAATGGTCCAATGGACTCATTGAAAGGATTCCTAGTAGCCCATGCCTTAAAGAAATACAAACAAAATGTACAGCTTACTCCCTACAAAGAACTTTATCTATGTAAAATTCTCTGGATGTTAGTGATCATGGCTTTCCACTATTTTTGTTCTTTGTAGCTTTTAATAAATGTTGTCTTTTTGTTATCTTCCGTAAACGCCGTTCTGTCCTTCCATTTATTCAAGTTGGTTATACTTTGCTTTCCTTTGTTCTTCTTGCCTTTAATCTGTTCTGTGAGTATCAACTTTTCCAAACCTTCTTTTCTCACTATGGCCTCCTAAAAAAATCAACTATCTTCTAAGATTCTAAGTATAATTGTCCTTTTTGTTTCCATTTTCTCTAAAACTTCGTCGTTGCTCACATGTTCGGTGTGTGGCATTCTCATCATCCTTCTGTAGAATCACACATCATTTTCCTTCAAGTCTCCTACATCTGTGAGAAGATTGTCTAGCATTTTCTACCACATAACTTGTCAACACTTTTTTCTTTGTTTCTAAGAAAACTTTTTTGTTTCTTTATACTTTGCTTAACTTTTGGAAGGCATATTTTGCTATCTCAATGCGCCTTCGGATTTCAGTGTCCCACATTCCGTCCACTGTTAAAACATTCCTAAATTTTTTTGGCGTATCTCCTTCAGCAGGTACAGCGCCACAAAATAAAAGACGGGAATAAATTAGATGTTAAAAATGTGGGAGGGGATAAATCTGATGTTAAGTTTCAAAGATTTTTGATTCTATATTTTTTCTGATCCTTTCATAAATGAATATTTTTACATCAATTATCCGACTGTAAACATTTTTTATATTGATTTGATATACGCCATTTTTACTGATTGTAATTTTTTTTCAGAAGTCTTTCTCTAGTACTCATTAATCGGCTCGGAACTAGAAATCGGGGAACCGAGTTCGAATTGCAGTTAAATTCCTTGCACAGAAAAGGCATTAATCCATCTCTTCCCTCCAGTTATGGGTTAGATAATAGGACAGATTTGGTTTTATAGTCTAGTGCAGAAAGCAATGGCAATCTACTGCGGGATAATCTTCTGCCCAGTCAGTCATGTCTCTTTCGAGACATGATCGCCCAAGCGTGTATCACGTATGGCACTTAACTGACTGACTGAATATAATAGTTGAAAACATGATTAAGGCTCTACTGGAGGTATCTTCTAGTGGGGGATCAGTTTTATATTGTTATGAAGTAATAAACTGATCGCCCACTAATTACTACGTAATAAGATAATACATCGCTTCTCCCGCCAGCTATGAGTCAAATTACAGGACTGACTGTGATCTATAGCCTTGGTTGGCAAGCAGTCTACCACAGAAAGCAATGGCAACCTACTGCGGGATAATTTTCTGTCCAGTTAGACATGTCTCTTTCGAGACATGATCGCCCAAGCGTGTATCACGTATGGCACTTAACTGACTGACTCATTGCTATATAGGAAGACTGATATTATGTAAAAGTTCAATAATCTTCTTTGTTTCTAACGAATTTTTTTCTGTTTCTTAATTGCTTAGATTTTTAAAGGGATCTTTCATTATCTCAATGGACCTTCAGATTTTAGTGCCCTACTTTAGGTATTCTGTCAAAACGCTACCCAGATATTTAAATTGTTATACGTGTTTGACTTTTGTATCCACAAATTTGTAATTTTGCTTGTTGAACTGCTCCTTTCGGTAACAAACATGCATTTTTACAAATAAGAATAAAAGAAAAACATTGCATAAAATATCTCATCAAAAAAAGAGAAAGATATTGGAAGTTCGATGTAGAATCTTGTCATTTGACATTATTTGACAAATCTTTAAGCGACAAAAAATATTTAAACGTCTGCGAAAATAAAAAAAATATGTCTAAATTTATAATAAAACTAGTAGTATAGCCCGGTGTTGTTCGGGTGTAAAGAAAGCTTAAAAACTAATCCATGGTCTTGGAGCTCAGACTCTGCCTAAAGAATATTTGTGTGAAGTTTGGTGAGAATCGGATAAAAATTGTGGACTTGTATAAAGGACATACAGACTGATAAACAGGCACACACACAAACATCTTGCCTTATATATATATATATATATATATATATATATATATAATCGATTTTCTGCACCATTGTAAGGATTGCAACCTTGAAACTTCTGAATATCGTTTCTTATGTCTTTGTCTATGAGTGTATCAAATTTCATTAAAATCGGACCACTCCTTCTATAACCCGATTTATTCGATTATCAATTTTTGATATTTATCGGGGGTACCTCGACACAAAACTTAGCTAAAACACTCACAGACGCTTATAGTACAACTGTGTAAATTTTCAAGAAAATCGTTTCAGCCGTTTCGGAGTCTATAGGTAACGGATACAGACACACACACACACAGACAAAGTTTCATTTATAAATAAGTTTAGATAGATTAGATATTTTAAAATATAGAAAAGGGAAAGCTGAATCAACAGTGAAAATTATGAAGAAATAGCATATATCGCTGATGACTGACGATGGTTGCGATTTGAAGTCGACACGAAAGTGATAAAATGGAACTAACCATAGAAAAATAAATAAGATACCAAAATGTGGAAAAAAATAATATTACAAAAATTAGTAGATAACGTGGTGAAAATGAAATGAAATGAAATGAAAACCATATGAAACTTATTTTTTATTTTGTGCTACTCTAATGAAACAAAGTATCAATTATCTGTATAAGAATTTTCTAGAACAAATAAATCTAAATTATGATAAATACAATGCATATACTGAAAAGGGTTTGGAAGGTCTGGAGTTTTGAAGAGACTTATTCAATTTTGTATGATATTCAACAATCTCTTTAATTTCAGTTTAAATGAAAAGACCTGAGACAATTGTAAAAATACTACTATGACTAGCGTCACCACCACTATTATTATTAACAACAATAATTCTAGATTTTCTACCCTTTTTATCAATTTATTGGGGATCAAATTGACTTTTATAGATTTCAACCTAACTTCATCTTACTCCCACTAAAAACAGAATTTTTAAGAGACGAAGAAAAGAAAACCGGGCAGTTCTTTTCATGTACAAAGCAAAGAAAACTTCACGAATATCACGTATTGTGTAGCAACAGTTTATAGTCCCTTGTCAGGGTGTCAAGAGCTAAAGCTTAGAGTTATTGAACTTGTATATCTTTTGCACGGGAAGGAGAGATAAAACAAGAAAAAAAGTTAAAGTCAGGATCCATAACTCACGTCTGGTACCCGATTATATTAGCGGTGCACTGGCATTACCAGAATGGTACTCAGGAGAGATTGTCTTGTCTACATTTTTTTCTGAATGCTTGAAATAAAAAAAGGGGTGATGTGATAAAGCCAGAGAAATAAAATGGCGGCTTAAAGAAAGAAAGAAATCGCGAAAGAAGAAAAAGTTTAAGATGAATCAGAAAGAGGAAAGAATAGAATATTTATCTGTTCTACACGAAAAAGAAAGAAATTGAATGATTACTGATTAAAAAGAAAAGAGTTATGAGACATAACATGATGCTTACGATCAGATATAAAGTTACTCAACTATGCACACATTATATTTATACAGATATTTTATATATAATCTTATATATGATGAGAAGATGCTAATAAGGTTGCCTATATATCACACAAACACACACAAATATATATATATATATAGATGCTAAAAATATACAAATATATGATTTAAAATATATACTTAATCTCTATATATAAAAGGCAAGATGTTTGTATGGGTCTGTCTGTCTGTCTGACTGTCTGTCTGTCTGTATGTCCTTTATACAAATCCACAATTTTTATCCGATTCTCACCAAACTTCACACAAATATTCTTTAAGCTTCCGGTCAGGTCATGGTTTATTTTTTTTTTCGATTTACCCCCAGATATTGGAAATCGATACTCCGATATCCGATCAGGTCTGATGAAGATCAGGATTTCAGCCATTTTATCGTGGTTCTTGCTGCAGAATTTGCTCTAACTTTGTAAAATTATAGTTTTTAGTCTCGAACATTAGTAGATCTCAGACGACTCATTTTCCGCGATATCGGAAATCGATACCCCTGATATTCTATCGAATCTGATCAAAAACCGATATTCAGCTATCAATATGGCCCATTTTCTCCAATTTTATTCCTGATGGGACACAATGTTTTCATGGACTTACTGAGGTTAGTTTATCCTTGGATGACTTATTTGACTCCGATATTGGAAATCGATACCCCGATATCCTATCGGGTCAGATCAAAATCAAGTTTTCAGACCTTTTATTTTGGTTTTTGCTTCGGGTTTTTGCTCTAAGTAGTTATAAATGTCTCACCCATGATGCCATTTACTCAGAGGACTTATTTAGCCTCCAAAATTCATTTTGCGACGGAAAACTTTTTTGATTACTTTCGTTTAAAAATAAACGAAATTTTTTTCAGTTTTGTAAGTAATCCTTTGTTTTTGTCCTTTATTAACCATTTGTAATTAAGCCAACGTCAGCCCTTGAAGAGTGTTGGCCGAATGGTTTCTCGGGTTGGGATAATTATAATGACATCTATCTTATTTAAAGTTATTAATTTATTCTGTGGGTACAAATCTTTGTTTGTATATATATATATATATATATATATATATATATATATGTCTGTAAAACCAGGTTATCTAAACTGAATTTGCCAAAAATACATTTGTAAAAAAAATCATGTAGCAATAGTTACCTGTAGATAAACATTCGCATCATGGGGTTCTAAGTGTGGTCTGTATGAGGGTTTGATAGCCATATAATTCCATTGAATTAAGTAAATTTAACGTCTAGTGGCTTGATAGTTGGTCAAAATAATTCAAACTTCTGCTCACACTTGCAAAACATACTTACATCACTGATCTCCACATCAAAACATATACCCGTTACGAATGTGTGAAAATAATTATCAATAAAAATCTAACAAAAAATGGATGTCTACATAAAGAGATTAACAAAACAATATGGCATACATTTCAGAAGAAACGCACGTGCACACACACACACACATATATGGTAATAGTTTTTTCTATGCATGAATGTATCTGCAGGTTATATCAGCAATTCTCTCTTTTAACATGCGATATACACTTGTTACAAGGGTTTTCTTGTCGGCAATTGGAGAAAAAGCTACGTTCTTGGTGTCTCCAATGTACTTCCATAAATTACTGACAATACTCTCCGGTATTTTTCGACCGTGCGTTTCAGTTCTATGGTAAAGAATAAGAGGTGATGAGAGATTGTTGGAAGTAGGAAGAGCTAAAGTAGGGAGTATGAGTGATAAAAATAAAAAACTATAAACAGAATGAAAAAGCGTTTGAATGAAAAAGTGGGGAGAATGAACGAGGAATGAAGTAAAAGACGAAGTAAATAAAAACAAATGAATGATTAAAAGAAAAATGAAGAAAAACAAGGAAGCAAAAAAAAAAATTAATAAAAAATAAATGAACGTTGAATAAAAACAAATTAAAAATCTGAAGTATTAACATACATTCGTAACTTCTAGGGCAAATACTTGTATACTTATATATATATATATATATATATATATATATATATATATATATATATACAATATATATATATATACTCAAATGCAAATAACTCCACCCACGTCTATTGAACAGGTGAAGAGGCTCATCCCTTGTTTCCTGTTTAGGATGCGGTTTCCGGTTTTCTCTTTTTCAATCTTTTCACTCCTATGTAGTCCCCTGCACATCAGTGGCGTTACCGCCTTGCTCGGGGTGATATGATTAAATATATATATATATATATATATATATATGTAAATTCAGATAAAACTTAGTGGGGAAATAGCCATTTTCAACATGTCATTTTAAGGCATGCATTCTTCGACCCCTTCTCAACAGAGAATGAGAGAAAATTCTAAGTCCAGAGGTTAGTTTAGGTAAAGGAAGGTGTTGGGATGTCTTGGTTTTTCCTTGTGTTGCGCTGGAGGACGGAGCCAGTAGTAATTTTTCCTTAGTAGTGGGAGGTATGTGGCCTGACCCTAGGGTTAGCAGGGTAAGTGGTATGGAGGTAACTGCTAGGTCAACTTTTAAAATATTTTTAATTTTTTTTATCGGGACTAACTGGGGGAATTTGTAATTTATATTTATTTCTATGGTGACACATACTTATGATCTTCCTTAGTTTGTTAAGGAGAATATTTCGGTCTTGAAATTTCAAATTTTAATTTTTCTGTCAAACATAGATCACACCTATCTCTTAAGCTATTAGGAGTCCTATCATTGCCTATGAGTTCCCATTTTATTTGAAGGCCTAAGTTACTTTCTTTTAGTTCCCAGTATTTCCTAGAAATCTCTCTCTCTCTCTCTCTGTCTCTGTATATATATATATATATATATATATATATATATATATATAGAGAGAGAGAGAGATTTCTGACAGTAGTGGTAACTTACCAAAAATGCAACAAAGGCGTTGCTTTGGCTAATCGTTGTAAGACGTAGAGAAAAAGCTGTAGTTATGTCATTTCAGCTTCATAGAAAATAGTAATAGGCATTTGCAGAGTTATTCAAACGATCAAGTTTATCCGCCATTTATTAGTTGTTCAGACAAATAATTTGTATAATTTGCTTTTTAATTCTGCAAAATTTACCGAGAAAGGTTTTACTACGATAATCTCGGATTAATAGTTTTGTAAATACGTGAACTTTGAATTCTAATTCAAAAGAATTTATAGAGTAGAATTATTATGGTAAAATATATATATTTTTTTTTTACCTCAATCGTGAGTCTCCATTACCGTATTGCACTTAATTGTCGACAACATAATCTTTTTGAATCACTCTTTGTTATACGGTGCGCCAGTGCGCCAGTGCTACATACTCAGTGACCCAAGGTGGGTTTTGGATGCGTGTGTGTGTGTGTGGGGGGGGGGTTGTAGACTGAATTTAGAATTTTATTCCTCGTAGACTGGTTGCCAACTACGGTTCTCGTCTACACTACTATATCATACCTGAGACAGATCTGTACCTTTTTCAAGTGTATTTTATTCCTCGTAGACTGGTTGCCAACTACGGTTCTCGTCTACACTACTATATCATACCTGAGACAGATCTGTACCTTTTTCAAGTGTATTTTATTCCTCGTAGACTGGTTATATAATAAATAAAAATACAATATTTTATTAATATTGTATAACAAAAGAAAATTTTATATGAAATAATTTTATAACAAATATTTAAATATTTGTTATATTGTTATAAAATCTTTTTATTTGTTATATTGAAAAATTTCTTTTATCTTCAAAAATAATTTATTTTATTTAAAAAAAATTATATTTATTTTATTTTCAAAATTTATTTATTTGTTATATTGTTATAAAATTTGTTATATATAAAATATTTAAATATTTTATAACAAAAGAAAATTTTATAACAACAATCATATTTTCATACAATATTTTATTCCTCGTAGACTGGTTGCCAACCACGGTTCTCATCTACACTACTATATCATACCTGAGCCGGGGGAAAAGAGACAGATCTGTACCTTTTTCAAGTGTATTTTTGCGAAAGGGAAGGTAACAATCCAAATGATAAATAAATGATACATGTTTTATTTTCAGTTTGCTTTCTTATATGAATTGACAGTTTTGAGATTTTGTTGTAATGTTCGTCGTAAAGAATTACCGTACGAGAAAGGTTTTTATACTAATAAAAAATAAACACCCTTTCGTCTTATAATGAATCAATCCTATTGGTATTGATAGATTCTAAACAATTTAGTTATTCCATATTCTAATATCTTTACTCACTGTTATTGTTTTTTTTTTGTTTCTCAAATATGCATTTAATATTAACAATTAACAATATTGACAGTTTTGAGATTTCGTTCTAACGTTTGTCGTAGTGAATTACCGTACGAGAAAGGCGGTAACGCCACTGGTGTGCAGGGGGCTACATAAGAGTAAAAAGATTAGATAGGAGGAGAGTAAAGAAAAAGACGAACATGTTAAAGATGGGAATACAGGTGTGATGACAGTTTCAAAGAGAAAGGGAAATATATACAGGGTGATGTAGAAAGAACTAGAGTCAAGTGGTTAAGAGATGGGTATTGACATTGCATTTAAATCCCTGGAGGTTGTAGCCGTCAGGAAAGCAAGTATATGGAAGAGAGTTCCACAGGCGGGAAGTGCGAGAAAAGAAGCTGATGGTGTAGAGTTGTCTTTTTTTTATACTAAACAAAAAAAACAAAAAAAAAACAAAACAAAAAAAACACACTTTCGTCTTATAATGAACCAGTCCTATTGGTATGAATAGATTCTAAACAATTTAGTTATTCCATATTCTAATATCTTTACTCACTGTTATTGTCTATTTTTGTTTCTCAAATATGTATTTAATATTAAGCCTAGGATAGACAAATTATACAAATAATTGTATAAAATATTAACCGAAACCTGTTTAGTTGAATGCCTTACTTTTTAGTTGCTTTCATGCAACCGCTGAAAATCCTGAACTTCATATTTTTCTCAGTGAAGAAGAAGAAAAAAACTTTCCCTTTTGAGTTATACAATTACATTTTTTCGTTTCTTATCGAACAAATTTCACCCTCATTTTTATATTGTAAATGCCTGAATAAAGAATTTTTGATCAAATCTTCATATATAAATTTATATAGAAATTGCGTAGATATGCATAAAATTATATAAGACTCGCTATTACACAGACACTTGCATAAAATTTCTTATTGATACGCTTCATTGACTAATTCGATTTATTTTCAATTGCAATATATGAAATTCTTGGGAATTACTAATTTTACTTCGCCCTCATTCTTTGACAAAGCGATTGTAATGAAGTTAAATTTTTGTGAGTACTTCAATAAAGATTTTTAGTGCTTTTATTTATTCTTTCTTTGCCTTTTCACCTTATAGTTTAGTGAACCGATTCACTTGGGATTTTAATTTGGGAACAATTACTAGTCTAGTTGAATATTACCATCTCAAAGAAAATTGTTTGCATTTTTCTCTCAATATAATAGATGAATTCTCTTTGATGATAATTTGAATTTGATAAGAAAATTTGGAAAGTTTTGCTTAAAAATTGTCATCAGTTTTTGCATTACCATGAGAGTTTATTCAAATTCTATAGAGAATATTGTGCTCATATTTTTATTTTTAATATAGTTTTATCTGTATCCCAAGATTATAGTGTACTGAAATGGAGTGTGCTGTTTTCTCTCCAATAAATAGCTCTATTAAAATATTACTTTTATTAATGGTCTCGGTGTTCAGTGTCCAACTTTATTTATCTAAACTTATTTATAAATGGAACTTTGTCTTTGTGTGTGTGTGTGTCCGTTACCTATAGACTCCGAAATGGCTGGACCGATTTTCTTGAAAATTTACACAGTTGTACTATAAGCGTCTGTGAGTGTTCTTAGCTAGGTTTTGTGTCGAGGTACCCCCCCGATAAATATCGAAAATCGATAATCGAAAAAATCGGGTTATAGAAAGAGTGGCCTGATTTTAATCAAATTTGATACACTCATAGACAAAAACATAAGAAACGATATTCAGAAGTTTCAAGGTTGCAGTTCTTACAATAGTGCAGAAAATTGATAATATATATAAAAGGCAAGATGTTTGTATGTGTGTCTGTTTATCTGCCTCTATGTCTGTATTTTTTTCAACCCTTTTATTTTAGTTTTTGCTTCGAGTTTGGCTCTAAGTAGGTATAATTGTAGTTCTTAGTCTCAGCCATGATACCATTTACTCAGAGGACTTATTTAGCCTTAAACATTCAGTTTACAACGAAAAAAACTTATTTTATATTGATACCAGGAAATCAAAATTTGACTTACATCCATTCATTTTTCTTTCAGTTTACGGTTTCGCTTTAACTGGAAACAACTACTGCTTTTAGTCTTTCGTGCCAACGTCCAAAGAGTCTGAGCTCCAGGACCATGGATTAGTTTTAAAGTTTTCATTACACCCGAACAACGCCGGGCTATACTGCTAGTTTTGAAATAATTTAAACTTTCAGCGTTGTGGTGCAGTGGATATCGGCTCGTAAACCGATCAGAGATCAGAGTTCGAACTCCAGTTAAATTCGTTATAATCACTTACGCGCAAATACCCTTCGGAAAGATATTTATCCGTCGCTTCCCCCTCTGGCTATGGGCTAAAAAGCAGGACAGATAGGATTCTATAGAGTTGGTTGCAGTTCTTACAATAGTGCAGAAACTCGATAACATATATACAAAAGCTTTCATTACACCCGAGCAACGCCGGGCTATACTGCTAGTTTAAGATAAGTTGCCATTCTTTTCTGCGGTAGACTGGCTATAGAACCCAATCTGTCTTGTTATTTGATTCATAGCTAGATGGAGAAGAGATGTATTATATTATTAAGTAGTAATTATTGGGGGATCAGTTTGTTACTTCATAACAATATAAAACTGATACCCCACTTTATGCCCAGTAGTTTTAATTATGTTTTCAACTATTATATTCAGTCAGTTAGTTAAGTGCCATACATGATACACGATTTGGGCGATTATGTCTTGAAAGAGACAGGACTGACTGGGCAAAAGATTATCATGCTGTAGGTTGCCATTACTTTCTGCGGTAGACTGGTTGCCAGCCAAGGCTATAGAATCAATATAAATCCCTAATGGAGCCCAAATGGTAACTTCTGTGTTCTACAATGAAGCGACTTGATACTTTGATTTATTCTGCATTGATGACTGTATCAGTCAGTCAGTTAAGTGCCGTACGTGAGACACGCTTTGGGCGATCATGTCTAGAAAGAGACATGATTGACTGGGTAGAAGATTATTAAGCAGTAGGTTGCCAGCCAAGGCTATAAAATCCAATCTATCCTATTATTTAACCCATAACTAGAGGGAAAAGAGGGATTAATACCTTTCCCAAGTGTATTTGTGCGTAAGTGAATGCAAGGAATTCAACTGGAATTCGAACTCGGCACCCCGATTTTTCGTTCCGAGTCGTTAGCCACTGCACAACAAAGCACATCCTGTATCAGATAGGATAATAAACAACCATAATAAAAAAGAAAACTGGGACTTTACCTGAGAGTTGATAAAGTTACCAAACCGATTCAGATATTAAACATTTTCCAAGTGAGTGTTGAAGAGCTCTCCATTCAGTCCAATTTCAAGTATTAGTATTTTAATGATAAAGCAGAATACCGAATTATGAAAGTGGGTCGACCACATCACATCTTACATCTGACTCCCCAGACTGCAACCCCTTGATTATTATGTGTGGGGTGCAGTTGTGCGAGAGACCAACAAAACTTCTTGCAAAATCTTGATTTAATTACTTTACCGAATTCGGCACGGTGGCCGGCCGGCTGAAGTATCTGCTACTCATATTGGTGAACGGGTTTTTTTTTTTTTTATATAAGACCATCCAGCACGAAGGAGCGGGGTTTATCTTCTTTGCCCGTCACCAAGACGATAAGTCACTAAGATACGTGCGCCAGTATTTTCCAATTAGCGAAGCGTTGCTTCCACACGAAATGGCACAACTGACGAATTCGATAATTCAGGTCAGCTTGCTCTCGCTCGATTTGGTTTATTTTATCAATCATCGATATTTTTAGGAATTCTCATACTTCTTTTTTTGCCATTCAAGCAAAACGATTCTGAAAAGTTCACCAAGTCAAGGTTCACCTTTGAACTGTTTACAGATCGTTATTTGTTTATAATTTTTCTTATTAAATCTTATTGTTCTCCTTGTCCAAAGTAACAATAATTCACTTTAATCAAAAGACAAAAAATTTTTCTTTCCTAAAATCTAATTTCTCGTGTCTCAAGTCTGGCTCCAGACCATTTTAACCGGAGCCCTCCATAGTCTTATATATATATATATATATATATATATATATATATATATATATATATATATATAATAATGATAATGGATTCTCCCGTCGCGTTCAACGTATGAGGGTCCAACCTTTTTCCAGCAAGACAACCACACAGAGATTTGTTTATAGTGGTGAAGGCATTGTGTAGTACCATCCACACTTCTTGGAACTGCTGATAACAAACAATTGGTGCAGATGACTGCCACAAATCGCACGAACAGCAGACCTCAATTATTTAACCCATAATTGGAGGGAACGAACGGATTAATACCTTTCCCAAGGGTACCAGTGCGCAAGTGAATGCAGCGTGCTCGACTGAAATTGGAACTCGGCTCACCGATTTCCCCTTCCAAGCCGACATCCACCGCACCCCAACGCACATCCGTGAATGCTAACAGCACCTGGTATTCCCAAGTGGTCATCCACCTAAGTACTGACCAGGCTCAACGTTGCTTAACTTCGGTGATCGAGCGGGAACCGGTGTATCCAACGTGACATTATATATATATATATATATATATATATATATATATATATATATATATATATATCGTAACGGGGATTTTTTCAACGCGCAATTTTCAAAATTAGAAGAAATTATATTTTCATCCATTATCTGGTTCAACCCACGATTTTACTTAAAAGTAAAAACCTAAACAGGACAAATATTTTTTAAAATTATCGATAAACACTTTCCAAAAAGCTCAGAACTAAGCAAAATTTTCAATAGGAATACAATCAAACTGAGTTATAGCTGTACTAGCAATTAAAAAAAAATTCTTAAAGACACAAAACGCCAGAAATTTGAATAGCATTGTACAAAGCAAGATCATTAATATGGAATGTAACCGCAGGGACAAAAATAAATGCTCACTTCAAGAACTTTATAATACAAAAGATGTTATTTACAAAGCAAAAGTACATGACTTAAATGCTCAAAATAAAACATATTTGGGATCAACCAAAAATAATTTTAAGACTAGACTGCCCAATTACAGGTCTACATTTAAACTAGAAAACTTAAAAAGTGTACAAAATTGACTAGTTACGTGTGGAAATTGAAATTAGAATATAGAAAAACCCAGACATAACGTGTAGTATAGTGAAAACAGCTAAGGCTTACGACGGTGGCAAAATATGTAGACTGTGCCAGGAAGAAAAGTTAGCTATCATGTTATTCCCAAACAAAAATGAATTACTAAATGAAAGAACAGAAATTATGACTAAATGTAACCAGACCATAAAATACTTATTAGTTTCATACAATCATGGATAAACCTGTTTCTCTTCCGCATCACTCACCACTTCTGCAACCCCCTGCGCACCAGTGGCAGTTCTGTCTTGCTTGGGATGAAATGATTAATATATATATATATATATATATATATATATATATATATATATTAAGAAAATAGGGGGATCATGTTTTACTAATCTTCAGAAGGGTCGTTCGAAAGGCGCCTAGCAAATTTTAAACGTTATGATACTTCTGTATCCTGTTTTATTAGTAAAATATGATCCCTCTTTTTTTTAAAAATGTATTATATCTTGATGTGGTAATGGCAATTTGTTTATATATATATATATATATATATATATATATATATATATATACGCATATACGCATGCGTTATCCTCTTGCGTGGCCTAAGGAGCGTAAATTTCTTGCGTAGCCTACGGAGCTTTTAATTTTAATTTACAATTTAGCCATGTGAAGGTAACCACATTACAACTATGACCAACTTTCGAACGGAAACCAACTTGTCTATTGATAAACAATAAAGAGAATTCTAAGATGTAATAACCTTAGTTTTATTCTGGATAGTTACAAAATCAATTGTTAACATTTGAATTCTCGTGAATTTATTTAGAGTAAGAAAATAAAAAATGATTTGATCAAACGTTGTTTTTTTTTTTTTTAATTTCCAATCAAGGAAAATTATTTAGGCTGATATTTATTGCCCCCCCCCCCCCAAAAAAAAGAAAAGAAATATAAGTAATTAAATAATCAGCTTATATTTATCTTACATGTGTACGTTTTGATCATGAAACACGGTTCGAATCTCACCAGTCAAGAAGGGCAATTCTTGATAATATCATGCAATGCCATTAGTAAAAACATACGACGTGTTGACTCAAGTCTTGTGAATAAAATTGTTTAAAGGAATAAGGTCGGAAGCAATCGATAGTTGTTCTAGAACGAAGTCAACAATCCTTGCATCATGGATATTTAAAAGATCTTTAGTATTGGATCGCTGTTTATCTAGGAATGATGTCTCGATAAAAGAAACTATCCCTAGCCTAGCCTATCATAGAGATCCATAGTTCAAAAAGCTCACAAAAATTGAAATTCTTAAAAAACAAAAGAAGAGATATAATTACGTGACATAAATTCGTAATCTGCTGCAGACGTAAAAAACACAAAATAATAATTTTCTTGTAAAAATGATATTATTCGAGTTTAACGCTGAGCACATACACAAGTAAATTGGTTGTAAAATCAAATGAATTGTAAAGTTTTGCAACTGATGTTCTAATGTGAAAGTTGTGTTCTGTCAGTTTCGAGTTTTCTACAAAAAGAGATTTGAAACGGAAAAAGATAAAAACGATTTTCGTGCAGATAGTCGAACATTTATGTTACGTATAAATTTTACTTCGGTGGTCGACACAGTTTTGGTTTTCGAAATATATCAAATTTATCAAGATGAAAATCTTTGGTCTTGGAGAGTTAATAAAATAAATTTATATTTTTTGTCAAACACACACACACACACACACACACACACACACACACACACACACACATATATATATATATATATATAAAGAGAAAGATGTGGTTGTATAGAGCTTCTATGTGTTTGAAATATTTCTATATTTGTTAGCACAAGACAGAGAATTTAATTTTAGTTAGATGTATCGTGCGCGCTTAAATATTTCCAATTAAAATATCAATAAAACTGACGATTTAAATGTTTGCGAGAAAATATGCATTATGACATCTGTGTTGACATTGAAAAAACAAAACAATATAATATTGTATAACAAAACTACAATAATTTTCCAAATGGATAAATTGTTGTATTATCAGTGATTCATGTTACTTATTATTAGCAATATTATCAAACCAACAAGTAAATCAAAACAAAATATCTATTTTAATGGTTGGAATTCTGAAAATAATGTTGCACATTTATATATCTATCATCCGCCTGTGCATTGAATACTGCTATCACATTTGGTCAGGTGCCCCTGCTATTCATCTCAGGATTCTTGACAAAATCCAACGAAGAATTTGCAATGTAATTAATCTCGACCTGATAGCGCAACTTCAGTCACTTCCTCACCGACGTGATGTGGCTTCCTTCTGTCTCTTTTATAAATATTTTCACGGCTACTGCTCCGATGAGCTTAGCTCCCTGGTGCCCCCTCTGCATGAATTTACTCAAGCTACTAGACTAGCAACTAGGTCCGCAACCTTTTACAGTGAAACCAATCAAATGTAACCACAACTTCTACTCTAACAGCTGCTTTGCTCGCACTTCCGCCTGTGGAATTCCCTTCTATATATTTGCTTCCCTGACAAATACAATCTCTAAGAATTTAAATGCAAAGTCAATTGCCACCTCTTATTTCCTTGACTCACATCCTTTCCCTGACAAACCTTGTATCATGTTCTTTTACCTTTCCACTCTACTCTCATGCAGTCCTCTTCACACCTGTATTCTCATCCTTTTCTTACTCATCCCCTCATACCCCCGTAACTTGTTGCTATTTCTCATCACTCACCTCTTATGTAACCCCCTCCGCGCCACTGGCAGTTCTGCCTTGTTTGGCGTAAAATGTTTTTAAAAAATATGTTGAAGTACTAATTGATAAAGCTGTGCTAGTTTGTCTTGAAGATGTCAGATAAAGAGTTTAAATATTGCGGCTTACAAATGTTAAGTTGTTGGCTTCGTCATCCTAAGCATATCAAAACATATATTAGAAAAGAAGGGAGAAAGATTAAACGAAAGAAGAGAGGAGTGAGAAAGAGATAGAAGGATAGAGAGAAAGAGGGAGAAAGAGAAAGAGTGAAAGAGCGAGAAAGAGAAAACAGACAGACGGACAGACAGACGAACAGAAGATAGACTGACAGCTGTTTTTTTTTTAATAAGTTCGAAGTAAATGCCAACTGTTTCAAACGAATGCTATTTTAAAGGTTTAGACAGTTATGTACTTGTTTGTATAAAAGGGAAAAATAAATAATTCCGATGTTTCTTAAGCATAATATGTTAAAAGAAATTTAGCTTTTTCAATGTTTAGCGTCAAAGACGGGGATCAAAGAGTTTTACTAGCGTCCAATGATAAATTTGATTAGATGTGGCTAACAAGAATGAGGAGTAATTGAACTGATTGGGAAAAAAAAAAAAAAAAAAAAATTAAGAAAACCCAAACAATGTAGAAAATAGGGTTGTACTGTATTGTGTTTACCCGCCACATTTTTGTGTCGGGTGGGTACCGAATCATCTCTCAGTTGCGTCTCTGTCCTCGAAGACAGAGTGTGGCTCAGTTGTGGCTCCAACCACGAGGTCAGGGCAGCAACTGAGAAAAATTACACTGAACAGATGCCCGGTTCCAGGGAACAGTGTCCCGCGGCCGCGCCACCCCATTGCAGCACAGGGTGTGGACCAGGTGCTCGTCACTGGGGCCAGCTCAACCGGCGGTTGAGGGAACTGGGGAAATTTTTGTCCCTCTACCCGTCCGTACGCAGTCGGGTCACCACCTAAAAAAGACCTCGTGTTACATGCCGCTCCAGTGGGGAAGCAGGGTAAATACCATATCACACTTTGTTAGATTTTATTACGGAAGTTCCTGTTTTCATAATAAAATGGTTATTAATCAATCGATGTTTCCGCGTCGCCTCTTGCCTGAATTCGAATTTTGATAATTTTGTTAATGAAATCTCTGGGTTGTGCTTTTAACATTTGTTACATTACCAACCAAGTGAGTGCCCTTAATCTGTTGTAGTTGTTTTTATGTTAACTTTTAATCAAGTTGTACTATTCATCTGTGAGATATTTTATCATCTACTTACCTGGCACATTTTTGTGTCTCTGTTCTCGAGGACAGAGTGTGGCTCAGTTGTGGCTCCGACCGCGAGGGCAGGGCAGCAACTGAGAAAGATTACACTGATAGATGCCCGGTCACAGGGAAAAGTGTTCCGCGGCCGCGCCACCCTATTGCAGCAGAGGGGTGGACCAGGTGCTCGTCACTGGGGCCAGCTCAACCGGCGGTTGAGGGGACTGGGGAATTTTTGTCCACGAGCCCGTCCGTACGGAGTCAGATCCCCACCTAAAAAAGACCCTGCGTCACATCTCGCTCCAGTGGGGGGGGAGGAGCAAGGTAATTATCGTTTTGTATTGTGTTACGATACGTCATCAGTAGGTGGTGACAAGGCCGAAAGTATGGGACACCCGGTGAAGATCGAACTCACTACTTCACTGTAACGGTTCTACGCCACGCCAAGGTGCCAGTAACGCGTGATCAGTAGTTTGTCTCTTACGTCACAATACCCTCCTCTACTTAACGTATGCATATAGGTACAATCATATTTACCAATTCACTATACTTACCTGGCCCCGGCCTTCGTGCTGGGGTCGGGAATGACCAAATTAAGACCAGTTTAGACCAGTTCAGACTAGTTCTGAACCTATCCACCGCAGTGGATAGGTAATATTTGACCAGTAACTGGGCGTACGCGCTCAGTTTCCCCACGTTAAAAAAGACCTTGTGTCACATCTCTCTCAAGTGGGGGAGAAGAGTAAATAATATACTTACCTGGCACCGGCCTTCGGGCTGGGGTCGGGAATGACCAAATTAAGACCAGTTTTAAGACCAGTTTGGACCGGTTTTGAACCTATCCACTGCGGTGGATAGGTAATATTTTGACCAGTACCTGGGCGTACGCGCTCAAGTTCCCCACATTAAAAAAGACCTTGTGTCACATCTCTCTCAAGTGGGGGAGAAGAGTAAATATCATACTTTCCTGAACCGTAGAGGTTTATTGCCGTTCGTTATTCTCGAAACTTTTCTACAACGTCTCTCTCCTCCTCAAGAAGTTACTATGTTCTTTTTAATGGAGATCTTGATCTCATTTCCTCTTCCGTACAACCATTCTATCGGCGATGCCATCTTGTTGCATTGTGTTGTTCTACGACACGTGACCGGTAGTTTAACATCTGAATATTTACCCTTCTCCTCCATTTGAGAGAGACACAAGGTTTTTTTTAACGTGGGGAACCTGAGCGCGTACGCCCAGGCACTGGTCAAAACATTACCTATCCACCGCGGTGGATAGGTTCAAAACCGGTCATAACTGGTTTCAATTGGTCTTAAGTGTATCCCCCGCCCGAAGACGGGGGTGTTAATACTCGATTATTTAACCTTCTCCTCCACCTGAGAGAGATGTGACACAAGGTTTTTTTTAACGTGGGGAACCTGAGCGCGTACGCCCAGGCACTGGTCAAAACATTACATATCCACCGCGGTGGATAGGTTCAAAACCGGTCATAACTGGTTTCAATTGGTCTTAAGTGTACCCTCGCCCGAAGACGGGGGTGTTAATACCCGAATATTTACCCTTCTCCTCCACCTGAGAGAGATGTGACACAAGGTCTTTTTTAACGTGGGGAACCTGAGCGCGTACGCCCAGGCACTGGTCAAAACATTACATATCCACCACGGTGGATAGGTTCAAAACCGGTCATAACTGGTTTCAATTGGTCTTAAGTGTACCCTCGCCCGAAGACGGGGGTGTCAACATCAGCCTGTCACTTGTTTTGCTATACACTTTATAGCTCTTCTACTTAACATATGCAAATAGACACAAGTCTGTTTACCAATCCACTACAGATAGATTACAAAAAAGATTAGTTTTAAGTTATAGAAAAAACAAACAAAAAACAGAAACGATGCAATAAAATACAAGATTGACAAAGATAAAGCTTTTAGCACAAGATGGAGAATTTAATTTTAGTTCGGAGATGTATCGTGAGCGGCTAAATATTTCCAATCAAAATATCAATAAAACTGACATTTTAAACATTTACACAAGATCGTTAGATAAATTACACGCTGTTTCTTTTCTTTCTTGCCTTGAATATGTCCTGTTAGTGGAATAGTTTCTAAGCCTTCTTTTTTTATTATGTGCCTTAAAAATGTCAGTTACTTCTCACTTAAGTATAAGTGTTATTTTGTTTCCATTGTCTCTAAAACTTCATTGTTGATCGCATGTTAAATCCATGGTATTCTCAGTATCCTTCTGTAGAGTCGTAATTGTGTTGCTTCGTTTTTTTTCACTTGTAGACAAATATTATAAGAAAATGACTCGGAGAAGATGTGTGTGTGTGTGTGTGTGTGAGAGAGAGAGAGAGAGAGAGAGATAGAGAGATAGAGAGAGAGAGAGAGAGAGATAGGATCAAAGTATAGTATCTACTTCTTGCCCGCCGGCCGGGTTTAAAAGCAATGACCAGCTTTGACAAGCTAAGAACATCTTTGTACCCAGTTACCGCATAAGTCGAAGCTGGGAAATCTTTGACCAATGGCCTGAGCGTACGCGCTCAGGTTCCCACGATAAAAATGACCTTGTGTCCCAACTCGCTCCAGTGAGTGGGGGTATAGGGTAAATCAAGAGAAAGAGTGAGTGAGTGAGTGAGTGAGTGAGTGTGATGAAAATGGAATAAAGAGATGTCGAGAAGTTATGAACAAAGAAGAGGAGGACCAAAGCCAAAAATCAAAACCGAAATTGACAAGAACTAGTGTTGAAAATAGGAATTTGGAACAAATAAAAAGATGAAAACGAAATGTTCAGTAATTTCTGTTAAGTTTTCTTCGATAAAAAGATTATCCAAAAGTACTCGAGTTCTGTAGACTCTGATTCCCTGTCGTGAAAATCTTCAACGGAGAAAAGTAAGTATAAATCTTTAATTTTTCAATAAGCGGAAAAACGAACAAGCATCAGCAATGAAACAAAACAATATTTAAATACTTTTTCTGTACATAAACAGTTCATTTATTCTTTGATTTCTTTGTACTGACCGAGACAATTTGAAGTTTCCTTTTTCTTGCTTTACAAGTTGTAAATGTGAGAAAGCGTGGCGATTATCAGGATGAACATTGAAATGAGAAAACGAAGTTCGAATCTTACAGGCAGCCACCGATGACTGATGAAGAAAAGCGTGAATGGGTAAGTATGCGAGCAAACCACCCTCCCCACAAAAAAAACAAAAAAAAAATTTGACTAGTTTGGATGAATTTCAACTCGGCTTGCCAGTTCTTAACGACATTTTTGCGAAAGTGAATGCAATATACTAGGTTGGATCACATTTAACTCGGCTTGTCTATTCCCGACGGCTTTTATGCGAAAATGAACGCAATAGACTAGGTTGGATCACATTTAACTCAGTTTGTCTATTCCCGACGGCTCTTGTGCGAAAATGAACGCAATAGACTAGGTTGGATCACATTTAACTCAGTTTGTCTATTCCCGGCGGCATTTGTGCGAAAATGAACGCAATAGACTAGGTTGGATCACATTTAACTCGGCTTGTTTATTCCCGACGGCATATGTGCGAAAATGAACGCAATATACTAGATTGGATCACATTTGACTCGGCTTGTCTATTCCCTACGGCTTTTGTGCGAAAATGAACGCAATAGACTTGGTTGGTTCATTTTTTCGGCTTACGGGTTCTCTTTCTTGTGCGGATAAACATTAAACATCTCATCGTCCCCTGTTTAATGCGTCGTTAACCTTTTTAATTCAACTGTTGAGTGATTGTGACACAAAGTACTGATATTTATTTAGAGCATTTGGACATCACCAGTATTACAAGGAAAGCTTACTGATAGATCTTTTCTTAAGCTTAAGGCAAAAAGCTCATTGATTAACTAGTTAACATCCTACTTTGCCATATTCAACCGAAATTTAAATAGCTGACATGCGCATAGCGTCGTCAACGTAAGTTCATGGATAAACGCAGGACTTCATTCAATATTACAGTTGTAGACAAATAGTGGGATGGTTTGGGATTATCTCTTTTTAGTCGAAGATAATTGATTTTAAGCACAATTCAATCTGCTTCAAGCCATAAGCCTCCAGTCATTAAAAGATACAATGTTCATTAACCGTAAACTCTGTCATATACATTCTTGAATCCTACGATTCATGCTATCGACCACTTTAACCTATCCAATAATATTGTATTTGCCCTTTCCAACATAATATAAATGACACTATTGGGCACTTTTAATATGCTTGTTACACTTTTGGATCATGATTAAAGTAATGAAATAATAGCTTCAGAAATGATGAACATAAAAAAAAAATTAAATGCTTTCTGATCAATGTTTCATTGTTTTCATAATGAAAAATGGCGTTAACGAAAACGCTTTTTTTAGATCATTAATTGACGAGCAAAAATGAAACAAAAAGCCCGGAGATCGCTCAGTTGTTATTCAAACAATGACTGATGCTGTCGTTTAAAGTTACTGAAATAGTTTCTTTTTATCTTTGTCAAAAAGGGTTAATCGCTATCATCACATTTGCTGATTAAAACGAAATACATTATCGTAGTCCAGATTATCACAGGAAGTTTAAAAGCTGTCGCCGTTATTATCTAAAGTGGAGATTACATTTAAAGGGGAAGTTGTTTTTTGTTTTGGTCCAAGACTAAATTAGATTCTTGACTTTGTTTTTCCTTTTTACTTTTATCCAGAAAGTTCTTTCGTATTACCCTGCCCTTTCTCCCTCTCTCGTTTGCCCTTCTCATGTTCTTTTATTTGTCTCTTTCTCTTTATCCTTCTTCTAACCCTTCTCTTCCTCCTCATTTTTTCATACTCCTCCTCCTACATATTTTCTTTTACCTCCTCCTACCTTTCGTCATTCTCCTGCCCCTTCTCCTCCTCTTGTTCTTTCTCTTTCTAGAAATATAGTCGTTGTAGCCTTGAAATAAATAATATAATTTTATTATTACTTTTAATTTAACTGCAAATTATTAACATGCGCTTATTTATCAGTTTTTACATTATTCGGACTATTGTCTTCATCTTTGTTGCCATTTATACTACGTTTCGGCCGTTGTACGCTCTGGTCTTCTTCAGGTAGCCTGTAGCCTGGTATTGAACTCAGAACTCTTTGAGCCAAGTCACAAGAACTAACCAACGTCTATATCCACTGGGCTACGTGTCTTTAAGGACAGCATGGCTACAGCTGTGGTGAACAAGTAACTTGCAGGGTTAGCGAGAGATAATTCATGACTACCAGAAGAGGCACTACTACGCAACGAATGGAGTTCATATACCCCAGTGATTGTAATAAAGGGTTCGGTTCGAAATTCTTAGAACTTGAAGAAGGCCGGAGCGTAAAACGTCCGAAACGTCGTACAAATGGCAACAAAGATGAGGACAATAGTCCGAATAATGTAAATACTGTAAATACTACCTCATCTCAGAAATATAGACAAATAGAATGATCTATTATTAAACGTCGTACAAATGGCAACAAAGATGAGGACAATAGTAAACACTGTAAATACTACCTAATCTCAGAAATATAGACGAGCACTTATTTTTGTTTTCAATATTTCATGCCCATATTATTTGAGGTTTGTCATTTGTTTGTAAAAAAAAAATTTCTTTGTTTATTTACATTTTATATCACACTCTAAAAGAACATTAAAAGATGCTTCATGTGCTGAAGAATGTCGGAACGTACAAAGGTCGAAACGTCATAAACATGGCAGTAAAGATGAGGACAATAGTTCGAACAATGTGAATAGTGTAAATACTACCTCAACCCAGAAGTATAGATAAAGACAATATTTTGTATATCTCTTAAGCAGGGGTTTCCAGGGATTCTTTCAATGTGTTGTTTTGTTCCACTTTTTTTTATCATTCCAAACGCACCTACTATCACTGGTACTGTTCTTGTTTTCAGTTTTCCACATTTTTTTATTTAGATTTCCAGATCTTTATACTGTGATAGTTTTTCCAATTTCTTGGTTGCTATGTTAAAATCCTCTGGACAAGCCATATCAATTAATAAGCAAGTTTTTTTTCTTTTGAGCTTTGACAATAATGTCCGGCCTATTTGTTTCAATGTTCCTGTCTTTGTAGATTGTGTAATCCTATAGAACGGTGACATTTTCTATTTCTGTAACCAGTGCTGGATGATGTTCATACCAGTATTTGTTTACTTATTTTCCAAGGTGTTTGCACATTGTCTAGTGTAAATACTGCGCCACTTTATCATGACGATTTTTATATTCATTTGGGACAAGTACAAAACATTTTGAGATTAGATGGCTTATGGTTTCTTAATATTTGTCACAGAACCTGCATTTTGGATTCCCATTATTATGAATAATATTTGCCTGGTCTTGCGCTGCAAGAATAAAGCCTTCCGTTTCAGACTTTAATCCAGATGTTCGTAACCATCGATTAGTATTAACTTTATCAACATTGGGTTTATTAGCACGTTCTGGATATTGGCCATGCAGAGTTTTGTCTTGTAGGTGTTGTTTCATCTGTTCAAGAGCTTTATTTTTGGCTTTCTTTTTCATATTTTTTTTACTGCAATTGTTGTTCTTGGGTTCTGTTTTAATTTTCTACAGAATCTATTAAATGTAAATCCTGTTTGTATGTACTGCGTTCTTTAATTATTGAATATTGTATCATCTAGTCCTTTGTTGTCTCTATGTAAGCTAACAGTTGTTGTCTTGTATGACAATTCTAGCTGATTAAGACCTCTTCCATCTTCTTTACGAGATATGTAATGACAGTCTACATCAGCGTTTGGATGATGCAACTTATGCTTAGAAAGAAGCATTCTTGTCTTAGAATCCATTCGTACTGATTTCATTTAGAGTCTAGTTCAATATGTTGAAACTATATTGGACCGATGGGATGGCAAGGTTATTAATGGCCATAATTCTGTTCTGAGAATTCAATTCAGTTTTTAATATCAGTCGTACTCTTCTATATTACTCTTTATGCACTATTTCTTTCATTTTATTATGGCGAATTCTTTCACTCTCATTCGCACCTATATACTTATAAACTTGTTTTTGCTCTAAATTTTTTACTGTTACACCAGAGTCTAAGCTAATAGAGGATGTTTGTTGCCGCGATGCTCATAAAATTTTGGTTTTAGCAAATTTATCCAAATTGAACTTTATTCTAATGTCTTCGCTGAAGCATTATACGATTTGCAGAAGACCTTGAAGCTCACTATGATTCCTAGCATACAACTTTAAGTCGTCCATGTAAATCTGATGGTTTATTTTCTTTTGAGCTATTTTATAACCAGATTCCGTCTAGTTATGTTGGCTAATTAATGCTATTATTTATTTATAAACTACTAAGGGAGACAAAGAGTCACCTTGAAATATTCCTCTGTTGATGTTTATTTTACTTGATATGATTGAGGTAAAGTATTGTTTTCCATATCGACATACATTGTTTGATGAAACTGATGACAACTTGTGATACCTTGTACATATTTAAAAATCTATAAGATCCCGGAATGTGTTACGCTATCGAATGCCTTACGACATTACTAAGACTTTTTTTTGCATTGAAGCAATTTTCCAAAATCATCCTATTAATAAATAAGTGTTCTTTACATCTGTAACAGACGCGTCCCCACCCTTTCTGTTTAAGCGGTAGTATGTCATTTTTTCCAAGCAGAACAGAAATAAGTCTGTTTTATTACGATAGATATCAATACATCTATCAGTACCTATCAGCAATATATATATATATATATATATATATATATATAACACATAGTACACTTGGTATGTAATCCAGATAAATTTCAATAGAGACGAACTCATGAGAACTCAATGTTAAATTAATTTATTTAGTTTAACAGAGTAATATAATTTATAAAAGATTTTTAATTATTACAATGGGTAATACATATTTCACTGCATTTTGATATTTTGATTACCAATTGTTGTACCATTTGGGTCTGACAAGCCGCAATAATAACATCAAAACGCGGTGAAATATGCATTACCCATTGTAATAATAAAAAATCTTTCATAATATATATATATATATATATATATATATATATATATATATATATATATTAATCTATTAAAACTGACATTTATTAATATAGATTAAAATAAAAAAATTGACATCTATTAAAATCTATCAATAGTTTTGCATGTAATTTGCCTGTAGTTTTTCGGGATATTTGTGCTACCATTCTTGGGTAGAAGAAAAGTAATGCTTTTGATTATCCATACCGGCATTTTCGTAGGATCTTTAACCATTTTTTGAATTATTTGGGTAGTTTTTGTGTGCTGTATTTAAATAATGCAGCCAAAGGTTAGAAGTTTTATCTATTCCTGCTTTTTTCAGTGCACATTCAAAATCTTCTCCGATTCCAGCATATGGTTGTTCTGGTTTATTTTTCATTTGTTCTATCTCTTGCCCAATCCAATCTGCTTCTTTGTTAAGTTCTTTAGGGTAACCCCATATTTTTCCCAGAATTGAATAACCTCTTCTGTTTTCGCTGGAACTGTCACTTTAATTCTTTGGTTACCTATTTCCCTGTTAAAATTCTTTGCATCGGTTTGAAAGATCTGTATAAAGTGTCTTGATATTTTTCATAGCATTTTATTCTTTGAGACATCAATTGTATTGTTTGCATTATTTTCTCTTTAGTTGATAGGAATTCATTTTGATTCTTAAATATTGTATTTTGTTTCGCTTTTTCTAGTTTTTACATTTATTCCTCTTGACAGTTCATCCAGTACTGATAATTCCCTTCTAAGTTGTTCAAATTCATTTCCTATTTTTTTCTTTTCCAAGGTAGATCTTCATGTCTGTGAGACTGCCTTTTTTATACTTTGATGCTTTTTTTTGTTGCTGCTATTGATGATGCATATATTAGGTCATTGAGATTTATACGAGTGTCTTCTTCATTCAGAATTAATTTGAGCGCTGCATTGTAGAGTTTAATAGTTATGAGGTTATGCTTTGTTGATTGTAATTAAGGAAGTTGTTCTCGTTCCTTCATTTCAATATTTTGTGTTTAACTTATATGGCTCATGATTGGCTTCTTGCATACTATTTTTGTTTTACCTAAAATAATTATGTTCAATATATTTTGAACACATTTTATTGCTGTCTTGTGACCGACTAATATCACAAAGTGTGATATTAGTCGGTAACAAATAATACGTAATAAAACGTATTTGTGACTAATAGTTTTATTTTTTTAAGGTATGGGCTACCGGGAATCTCTTCAAATCGTCTATCGAAACATTTTCCAATCAATCCGAGTGCTCCAACTACAACTGGAATTATTGATATCCTCATTGTTATGATTTTCACTTTAAGATCATTTTATTTTGATAGTCTTTTGAAGACCTTCAAAGATACATTACAATCTGCAAGGACGACCTTGTCAATAAAAAAACACATTCCGTTTTTGTGGTCTTTAATCACGATGTCTGGGCGATTAACTTTAATTGTTTTGTAATTGTGTATTGTAAAATCCTGAAAAATTGTTACCAGTTGGATTCTCTGTAACCGGGCTTTTGGTGATGTTCAAAACAGTTTCTTGCAGTTTCCTTCCTGTAAAAGTGGCATATTTTCCAGTGAAGATATTGGCCCATTTTATCATACCGAATTTTTTCTTCATTGGGTGCTAACACTGCGCAATCTGATAGAAGATGCTAAATTGTTTCTGGATATTTATCACAGAATCTACATTTCGGGTTAACACAATGTTTCAATATATTTGCTTGGTAATTTCTAGTTAGCAAGCATTGGTCAAATGCCGCAAGAAATTTGAAGAAATTTTGAAGAAGAAATTTGAAGAAATTTTGAAGAAGAAATTTGAAGAAATTTTGAAGAAGAAATTTGAAGAAATTTTGAAAAGAAATTTGAAGAAATTTTGAAGAAGAAATTTGAAGAAATTTTGAAGAAATTATGAAGAAGAAATTTGAAGAAATTTTGAAGAAGAAATTTGAAGAAATTTTGAAGAAGAAATTTGAAGAAATTTTGAAAAAGAAATTTGAAGAAATTTTGAAGAAGAAATTTGAAGAAATTTTGAAGAAGAAATTTGAAGAAATTTTGAAAAAGAAATTTGAAGAAATTTGAAGAAATTTTGAAGAAGAAATTTGAAGAAATTTTGAAGAAGAAATTTGAAGAGATTTTGAAAAAGAAATTTGAAAAGAATTTGAAGATAAAAATAGAAATCAACCTGCAGCAGTTATGGTTGATTTGTAATTCTTCACCCACATGAAATTTTTTTATGAATTTATTGACTTTATTAATGAATACGATTTCTTATTTCTTTTATGTTCTTCAACATAGATCATCTGTATTTTCCAGATAACTTTGAAAACTTATTGTAGTTTCTTGTAAGACAGTTCTCGCACTTCCCGCTTATGGAATTCCCTTCTGCATACTTGCTTTCCCGACAGCTATAATCTCCAACAATTTAAATGTAAAGTCAACAGTCATCTCCTGTCTCACTAACTTACATTCTCTCTCCCATGCTTTTTTCTTCGTCCACCCCACTCTCATCAGTATTCTCTTCCCTCTCCTACTCTCTTCCTGACACACCCTGCAACCTCTCACTCTTTCTCATAACATTCCTCCTATGTAACCCCCTGCACAACAGTGGAAGTAAAATACCTTGCTTGGGGCGACACGATTATAAAAAAAATGTTTAACTAATCCTTGGCCTTCTTCTGATATGGACACATACAGATGATTAACATCAGCCTGAAGATGATGAATACAATGGCAAATGAGAAGCTTTCTTTTTGACATCCATTTGTTTAATATCTGGAATGGTCGAATTAAAAATGTAGAAACCATAGAGACAGCCAAAGTGTTGATGGCAGACATTTTGTTTTGTGTATTCAACTCGATATTTCATATCAGACGCCCACGCCTGTAGTATTCTTTTCTCATTTTTATTCAAATATTCTGTATTCCATTGACTTCGTTGATTCTTAGGTATTTTACAGCGAGACTATTCTGAGAACGCTAGAAGTTATGCCTGGATTTGTCATCGGAGGCTACAATTTAAACAACCTAAGATACGCAGATGATACAGTACTGATAGCAGACACAGAAAGATAACTACATGACCTCCTACAGAAGGTAGCTGAAGAGAGTGACAAGAAAGGACTGCAAATAGTTTATTTGCAGTCCTTTCTTGCAAGCAAGAAACCGAATGCATGGTCATCAGCAAAAAGGTTAGCCCAAAATGCCAATTACAGGTGTGGGACTCTAAAATCAAGCTGGTACAGAAATTTAAATACCTAGGAATTGTTCTAACAGAAGACGGAAAGTGCGACACAGAGACCCGAAGGCGAATTAACAAGGCGAAGGAAGCATTCCAGAAATTGAGTAAAGTATTAAGAAACAGGACAAGTTCACTAGAAACAAAGAGGAGAATACTGGATTGCTATGTGATGTCAGTTCTTCAATATGGCAGTGAATGTGGGACAATATAAAAAAAGATGAAGAAAGACTTGAAGCAGCTGAAATGCGGTTCTACAGAAGGATGCTGCGGATATCGTGGATCGAGCATGTGAGCAATGATGAGGTGTTGGAAAGAATGGAAACAAAAACGAAATTAATATTGAGCATCAGGAAGAGACAACTGAAGTTCCTTGGGACATGCAATGAGGAAGGAGAGCTTGGAGAACTTGATACTGATAGGCCAGATAGAGAGAAAAAGAGACAGAAGGAAAGCAGCGGATAATACATTGGAAGGGCCTGAGCAGGTGGATGACAGAACGGGGGTTGCGTGGTGTAACAGCAAAAAGCGTGCGAAGAGCCACCAGGGATAGAGAGATGTGGAAAGCCATGAAAGAACAGGGCACATAAAAGAAGATATATGCCTACAGTTTATGAGAAATTATAATGTGGTTATAAAATGGGGGATCAATTCTATATTATAATCAATATATAAACCGATCCCTCATTTTGTGGCCATGCTAGTTTCTATACATTTAAAATTCTAGATTTATGGGCTTGAGCTAGTGGATGACAGAGCGGGGTTTGGGTGGTGTAACAGGAGAAAGCGTGCTAAGAACCACCAGGGATAGGGAGACGTGGAAAGCCATGATCGCCTACGTCCCGAAAGGACGTGGCACATAAAAGAAGAAGTATTTCATTTCCTTCGCTGACTCTTAGGTATTTATAGGCTTCTTCTTGTTCCAGATCCCTAATCTTTGTAACAAAATCTAGATATAGTGAGTGCATTTTCGAAATTCTCCCTTTCTTGGATGTTACTTTCTCACATTTATTTCATCCGCCATCTTTGCCTATAACATCACTTAAACATTTTACATTAATTGAGGATAACATACAACTCATTGTAGTCTTTGTTAAAGAGTTTGAAATAATACATGTAGAATAGGCAACTAAACACTTTCTTTTTTACTTTTTCTCCATAGTTATTATATTTGTTTATGCGAAAAAGAGTTTAAGGACAGACAGGATTCCTAATCGGATTCCTCATTGTATATTCAAACAATTGGAAGTGGTGGTTCTATTGGTGATTTAGAGATAATGTAGTTTTCGACAATTATGCTAGATTTAAGGAAATTTACTATCACCGCGAAGGCTTAGTACATTTTCAAAGCTTTAAGGATTCAAGAGCATGGCACACTATCAAAGGCGTTACAATAATCTGTCGAAGCCATGTTGTGATTTTTACCTTTTTCTTACAATTTTTCAGGATAATTTTTTTTTTATCAGAAGTTCACCTTTACAACGATACGAACTTCTCCAACATCCATTCCGTTCCAGGGGAAGAATGTCGTTTTCATGGATAAAAGATTAAAGATTTTCATGGATAAAAGATCACATCTGTTCGTCAGACGAGAGATCACATCTGTAAAAGATCACATCTGTTCGTCTGACGAACAGATGTGTTCAATTTATGAGGTGAACAGACATTTTATTGGCCTAACATTTTTTTTATCAGCTTTTACGCCGGTTTTTGGTCGGTGATATGTCATACCTTCACTCTAGAATTTATTTAGCATTGATAAAGTTTTCGCGAGAGTTTTATGGATTGATAACAGACGATAGGGCCAAACGTTGCCTACCTTATCATTTCCCGAGGATTTCCATTTTGAGGATTTTTTAACACCTTGCCTAAAATTATTCTTGATTGTATTTTTCCATTCTTATACAGGTTTATCCTTCATTCATTTTTGTTCCACTTTGGAATTTTATTACTTTGTGTTGCGCCGAATATTGTCCCCAAATTTTTGCACTTCAACAGAAGGTGGCAATTTCTCTGTAAAATTCAATTAGGTCCGTTTGAAATGAATTATTTTATCGATAGATGCTACAATGCTTTTCATATCGTTTTGGTCGCTGTTCCTTTAATTGCAGTTTCTGTTTAAGTATTTCATTGAATCGTGGAATTTCATTTACTGATTTCATTTACTATTTTCACTTGATGTCATAGAAATTGTCAACATCAAAACTGTTCCTGTGACCCGTATTCGCACTCCTCACCTTCTCGCGTGGTGTTTTCTTTTTCTCTCGTTCTTCCTTTTAACCTAATCGTCGTACACAAAAAAAAAGAGAGGAACAAGACATTACTACTATTTGTTGATGCACACAGCAAAAACATGGAACTTTTTTCTGTACAAATCACATTTCGCTAAAACAAACGAATCCTTAATTCTGTAAACCCCTTACTACACTTTCTCTTAACACTTTCACGGTTTAATAATTTCGTCCGTACAATTTAATGTTATGCTATATTAATAATATATTGATCCCGGTTCACACTCCACCCACGTCTATTGAACAGGTTAAGAGGCTCATCCCTTGTTCCCTGTTTAGGATGTGGTTTCCGGCATTCACTTTTCCAATCTTTTCACTATTACGTAGCCCCCTGCACATCAGTGGCGTTACCGCCTTGCTCGGGGTGATACGATTAAAATAAAAAATACACTCCCGATTTTATAAAAATGTAAATTTCTAAATAAAATGTTTGAAATGTATCTTTTTGTTTCCATAACCTTTTAGATTGTAGTATTGGCAACCTTAAGTGGAAGGAGTTTAAAATCTATCCGTAAAAAAAAATTTATTTTTAAAGATTTTAAAGTGGTCTTAAATTTTTGATAGAATGTGTATATTGATAAATATTATTGTTATTTGATGTTATACTGATAATTAAATTTTCATTTATTTATACAAACGAAACCGTTTTATTCTTTCCGACCTAGTGATAATTTTAAATTATGGGGAATTCGGCAATGTTTGAAACAAGGCCAATTTAATAAACATGATTGAGCTCTCTACATGTACCAAAAGACTTATCTTAAAAAATAAACAAATATGCATTATAATAATTAAAGATTATGAATGCTAAATAATATTAAGTTTACAATATTATAAGCAAAGAAAAATATAAGATTTATGTAATATATTATAAGCAAAGAAAAATATGATATACATACATTATATAATATATATCACACTTGTTCAATTCCGACATCAATGGTGGAACAATGACGGTAGAGATATTAATTCAAAAATCTATGGAATAACCATGACTCTTGTCATAACACGAAAGGATAATTATTACATAATATTATTTTATTTAAAATAATACAATTTTATAAGGAACGTTTACAATATCAATGTTTTTTTTAAAGGCAATTTGAGATATTTTCGTAGCGATTTCTATGGTCATATTATTATTACATTATATGCACATCCCCGAAAGATTGTTTTATTATATATATATATATATATATATATATATTTTTTTTTTTTTTTTTTTTTTTTTTTCTAAATATATACTGTTAAATATAAGTGACAATGAATGTCTATTATGTTTAATCATGAGCCGTTCTAAACGTCGTATTTTGGCTTTAATTTCATTTGAAAATAAAAACAAAATTCTCCAACATTTGAATAATTTTTTATTAATTTGGTTCTAAGCTTTCGGCTCACATGAGCTGTCTTCAGAAATTAAACTGAAATTAAAGCCAAAATACGACGTTTAGAACAGCTCATGATTAAACATAATAGACATTCATTGTCTCTTATATTTAACAGTATGTGTTTAGAAAATTATTTGCTGCCTCGATACACTACATACATACATACATACATACATACATATATATATATATATATATATATATATATATTATTAACTGAGTGGAGTTTTACAGAGAAAATTAGACAGGTCCATTTTTTGTGTCGCACATGGCTATAGGCCAAGAAGGAATGGTGGTAGTGGGTTTTTTGTTCAATTGAGTGTATAGTGGCATGAGGGATTGGTCTGGGAACTGCTTCTACTATGGTGAAGGGGGTAAGTATAATAACTATGACCTCTCCCGTCGATTATAGGCATTGAAGTATGTTAGTAGAGGTGTCGAAATTTATTTTATTTAGGCTATGTTTAAACTGTTTGATGTAGATAGCTTCTAGAATTTTAAGTTTTCGTTTATTATTTTCTTGTCTAAGTATATGCGTATTTTCAACAAGTGTTTTCCTAAGAAGTGTGTGTTGATAGCCATGGTGTTTTAAATGTCGGAATATGTTAGAATTTTCATTTAAGTGCAATGTAAGTCTCCGCGAAAGCGAGTTAGTAGTATGTCCAATGTAGGTATTATTTAGTTTGTTAGAGATACATTCTCGAAAGGGGCATTTAAATTTATACACTACATTGTTTTTTTTGCAAATCGGTAACGGTGGGGGAGGAGTCGTTGCGGACGATTGAGTTGGATGTTGTGGATTTAGCGTAATATATGATAAATTTAATTCTTTTGTTGGGGTCTGTCGGAGAGATATTAGTGTTTATGAGTTTTTTTTAGCATATATTCATCTATTTGGTATTTGGTATGCATTTGGCTACGACAACGCATCACTAAACTATAAGACGAAAAACTTATAACAACTAAACCTGAACTAAAAGCCGAGACACTCAAGGATCGCCATGATAAAAGCCGAAGCTCCGCAAAAAGTTATATATATATATATATGTGTGTGTGTGTGTGTGTGTGTGTGCGTGCGTGTGCGTGCGTGTGTGTGTGCATGTGTGCTGTAATATATATATATATATATATAATAAAACGAAAACAGGTATTATAAATGGATAGACTATGTAAAATCTGCTATACTTCATTCACCCTCTTAATAGACATTTTATAAATTATATCAGCTATAATATTTTATAATTTTTATCTGAAAGTGATCTGTCAAGTTACAATAGATTTCTACACGCGAAAAATGCTATACGAGTAGGCCCATTCCTCTAAAAGATATTGACAAAATATTTATATCGATATGTCGTCTAAAATGACGTCAACATATATATTGATGTACCTAGAATTGATTATCTTACATTAAGACATAAAAAAACAAAACAAAACAAAATAATACAAAATCCCGAGCGTAACAGGAGGGATATCTATCTATCTATCTATCTATCTATCTATCTATCTATATATATATATATATTTTAATTCAGATACTTCACTCCAAGGGAAAAAAGCAGGAAGGTAAATTCCAAAAACCCGATCCTAATTAATATTAAAAATTTTATTTTAATATTAAAAAATGAGAGCTCCATGTAATAAAATATTACAGAGCAAATATATATTAAAAAAGGATTAATTCAAAGATGTTGAATGACCATTTCGATATGAAGATCCCCACGGGGGATAACACATCACCTCAGCAACAGAAAAATCCTATATATATATATATATATATATATATATAGTGTATCTAGACAGCAGATAATTTTCTAAACATATACTGTTAAATATAAGAGACAATGAATGTCTATTATGTTTAATCATGAGCCGTTCTAAACATCACATTTTGGCTTTAATGTCAGGTAAAAATAAAGACAAAAATTCTCCAACATTTGGACATTTTTTTATTAAGTTGATTCTAAGCTTTCCGCTCCCTTGAAGATGGCTCATGTGAGCCGAAAGCTTAGAAACAAGTTCATAAAAAATATCCAAATGTTGGAGAATTTTTGTCTTTATTTACAACTAAACCCAAAATACGATGTTTAGAACGGCTAATGATTAAACATAATAGACATTCATTCTTATATATATATATATCAGTCAGTTAAGTGACATACGTGAAACACGCTTGGGCGATCATGTCTCTTTCGAGACATGACTGACTGGACAGAAGATTATCCCGCAGTAGGTTGACATTGCTTTCTGGTTGCCAACCAAGGCTATAGAACCCAATCTGTCCTGTTATTTAACCCATAACTGGAAGGAAGAGACAAATTAATACCTTTCACAAGGATATTTGCGCGTAAGTGAATGCAGTGAATTCAACTGGAATTCGAACTCGGCTCCCCGATTTCTCGTTCCGAGCCGATATCCACTGTACCACAACGCACATCCAGTATATATATATATTCAGGCGATTTACAATAAGTTTTTGTAAGACTTTTTAATACAACCGTGTACTGGTCTAATTTAATTATGTTCAAAAACTAAGTAATAATATATATATATATATATATATATATATATATATATATATATATATATATATATATATATATATATATATATATACCTGTGGACGATATTACCTGGTAATAAGAACGATATTGAGATTTGATACCTTCCGTAACTACTCTTTCGAACGATAACGCTTACACTGAATATCTTATACTCACTATTCACTGAATATGTTAATGTATTACCCTCCATGTTAAGCATACTATTTTGAGAATGGCGTCTTAATTGATTTCAAGCTGGACATTTTGTTGCTATGCACTTCTTTCTTCTGCGGGTTTCTTTGAATGAAAATGGCTGGCTGCTATTTTTTTATTCTGTTGACTTTTAATTTCAAGGTTTTGCACCGAGCCTTTTGTTATTTACTCTAAACTTATACGTTTTTTCTCTCCAATGAATCGTCAGTAGAATACATTTGTTTTTCCACAGATGTCTGAATGCTTATTTTCCTTATTGATGAGGACGAAAGAGTAACGACTTCATGTCACATCTTTGTTGATATATATACCACTTTTGCTGTCTTCATCACGTATTCATGGCATTTTTTGGACGATGGATAAATTCTTTGAAATAATTTCAGTCAGTCGATGACAGCGTATTTTATACGATACGCTTGTATAATGTGTCGGGTCACAATTCCATGTTGTATAATTTATATTTCAGTACCGAGGCATAAAAAATGTCTGTCACAAAAAAAGAGTGTGTTGGGGAAATCTAGTTCCAGTTTGTTGCAAGACTTTCGTCGAGAGCACATTAAAAACTAATCATCTGAGCTGAAGCAAGACGTCCAAACTATGGAGAGAATATAAAAATATAGTTGGTGGATTTAAAGTATTGTATGTCTCTTTTCCATCGCATAGATTCCGTAAGACCGATTTTGACAATTCAGCCTTTCAATGTTTGCAGCTAATGTAAAAATAGATAAAGACAATATAGGTGGACTAGTAGTGAAAACATGATTGGTTATCAGAAAATACATTTTTTAAAGAAGGGATCTCCAAAAATGATGTCACATTGCCATTAATTTAAAGATAATAAGACACGACTTCCTCATCTAAATCTAAACTTATTTATAAATGGAATTTTGTCTGTGTGTGTATGTGTGTGTGGGTCTGTGTGTGTGTGTGTGTGTGTGTGTGTCCGTTACCTATAGACACCGAAACGGCTGAACCGATGTTCTTGAAAATTTATACAGTTGTACTATAAGCGTCTGCGAGTGTTCTTAGCTAGGTTTTGTGTCGAGTTACCCCCTCCCCCGATAAATATCGAAAATCGATAATCGAAAAAATCGTGTTATAGAAGGAGTGGTCTGATTTGAATCAAATTTGATA
Source organism: Ascarosepion bandense (assembly GCA_037127315.1). NCBI lineage: Eukaryota > Metazoa > Mollusca > Cephalopoda > Sepiida > Sepiidae > Ascarosepion > Ascarosepion bandense. Next base: position 2,902,505 of record JBBBDQ010001548.1, read on the forward strand.
CACTCATAGACAAAGACATAAGAATCGATATTCAGAAGTTTCAAGGTTGCAGTTCTTACAATAGTGCAAAAATCGATAATATATATATATATATATGTGGCAAGATGTTTGTGTGTGTGTCTGTTTATCAGCCTATATCTCTGTATTTTTTTCAGCCCTTTTATTTTAGTTTTTGCTTCAGGTTTGGCTCTAAGTAGGTATAATTGTAGTTCTTAGTCTCAGCCATGATACCATTTACTCAGAGGAACTTATTTAGCCTTCAAAATTCAGTTTACGACGAAAAAACTGATTTGATATCGATACCAGGAAATCAAAATTTGACTTACATCCATTCATTTTTCTTTCAGTCTACGGTTTCGCTTTAACTGGAAACAACTATTGCATTCGAGCCACCGTCCAAAGAGTCTGAGCTCCAGAAACATGGATTAGTTTTAAAGCTTTCATTACACCCGAAGCAACGCCGGGCTATAGTGCTAGTTTTCATATATTTTGAAATTCATTATATCAGCTGCACATTAGCATTATGAAAAGTTAAATTTAGTTTGTCTCCATTGCACTTAATGTCATAGCGAATGACAAAAACTGCTATTGGCTAATTGAATAATAAAGCACGTATTCTCTTCATTATTTCTTTATTCGTGTATTGAATACATCAAAAGCAGTACAAACCTGAAGAAATGGAATGTTAATCACTTGAAAATATGAATAAAATTAGTGTTACTGGATGAAATTGTAAATTATAATCTATCTGATAACCGCAAGTACTTTTTTCAAAAATGGAAATTCAAAATGTTTTCGTGTTCATTTTTCTTGTCTTCATTAGACATTTATTTTCATATTTCCAAAGTGTATATTTTATAGGATCTTTTTAGAAGGACTGCTAATTCGTTTTTTCTGTTATGCTTTGTGGTGCAGTGGATATCGACTAGGAACGACAAATCGGGGTGTCGAGTTCGAATTCCAGTTGAATTCCTTGCATCCACTTACGCACAAATACCGTTGAGAAAGGTATTAATCCGTCTCTTCCCTCCAGTTATGGGCTAAATAACAGGACAGATTGGGTTCTATAGCCTTGTTTGGCAACCAGTCTACCGTAGAAAGTAATGGCAACCTACTGCGGCATAATCTTCTGCCCAGTCAGTCATGTCTCTTTCGAGACATGATCGCCCAAGCGTGTATCACGTATGGCACTTAACTGACTGAAGATAATAGATGGAAACAAGTAAAGCTCCCACTGGACAAAAAGTAGGGGATCAGTTTTCTATTGTTATTAAGTAATAAACTGATTCCCCACTAATTACTACTTATTAATCTCTTCTCCCTTCAGCTAAAGTTTAAAGAGCAGGATAGAAAATTTTCTGCCCAGTCAGTCATGTCTCTTTCGAGATATGATCGCCTCAAGCCTGTATCACGTATGGCATTTAACTAACTGACTGACACTGTGGAAAATAACACTGGTCAAGTTTTAAGTCTTGATTCGACTGTTGTCAAATAACTTTTTAAAAAGATTTTCTCTAAGTGAATGCTTATTAACAGTTGCTTGATAATATGGAAGGTTTGCTTTGTACGACTGTTCCCTGTTCGGGTTTCGATTTTAGATTCGACTTAATAATGTAAAATTTATTAAATGCAAATTAATTACGAAAGATTATTTCAACATTCAGCTACCATCAAAACAGCTGCCGTAAAACAACATAAAAATAAATTATAGCATTAAGTGATTGATAAAAATTCAAAATATCTACATGAAATTATAAAGAGACTAGCAGTATAGCCCGGTGTTGCTCGGGTGTAATGAAAGCTTTAAAACTAATCCATGGTCCTGAAGCTCAGACTCTTTGGACGTTGGCACGAAACACTAAAAAGCAATAGTTGTTTCCAGTTAAAGCGAAACCGTAGACTGAAAGAAAAATGAATGGATGTAAGTCAAATTTCCTGCTATCGATATCAAATCAGTTTTTTTTTTGCCGTAAAATGAATTTTGAAGGCTAAATAAGTTCTCTGAGTAAATGGTATCATGGCTGAGACTAAGAACTACAATTATACCTACTTAGAGCCAAACCCGAAGCAAAAACTAAAATAAAAGGGCTGAAAAAAATACAGACATACAGGCAGATAAACAGACACACACAGAAATATCTTGCCTTTTATATATATATATATATATATATTATCGATTTTCTGCACTATTGTAAGAACTGCAACCTTGAAACTTCTGAATATCGTTTCTTATGTCTTTGTCTATGAGTTTATCAAATTTGATTAAAATCGGACCACTCCTTGTGTAAACCTATTTTTTCGATTATCGATTTTCGATATTTATCAGGAGTACCTCGACACAAAATCTAGCTAAGAACACTTGCAGACGCTTATAGTACAACGGTATAAATCGTCAAGAAAATCGGTTCTGCCGTTTCGGAGTCTATAGGTAACGGACACACACACACACAGAGACACACAGAGAGACAAAGTTCCATTTTTAAATAAGTTTAGATGTACACATATTAGACCTGGTTTTAAAATATAAATAGGATATATATTGAGGACAACATCTGTCATTTATATTTTTATCAGTTGATAATTGTTATTTTCTGATTCTTTAGGTATCTGTTTTATATTTTCTAGTTAAGCCTTAATATTTCAAATGCACATAAAATGTTAGAAATAGCTTTATTTTGCTAGTGGGAAACTAAATATTTGCATTTAATATTAATAGCGAAAATTTAGAAAAAGAAAAAAGATTAAGTTATTAAAAATATCTGCAATCATAACAGTTTCAAATTCTAATATAAAATAATAATTAATTACAAAAAGAGTCGATCTTTCAATCGATTGTGACTTGTATTAAGTGTTGCAAGCACCCAAGTTGCAAACAAATTCGATGGAGAGAGAAAATTGGTATGTTGAGAAAAATTACTTTTTTTTTTAAGATTATCCTCGTGACAGTTTTGTTAAATGAATAACTTATTGGAGATTCCTGTCCCTTCGAAAAATAAAGGCATGAAACATGAGATAGAAACCTATAATAATGGAAGCGGGGGGCGGCAGTAATGAATATAATTTTCCCCAAAGGTTCCCGTCATCATCATCATCATCATCGTCGTCGTCGTAGTTACTTTTATTTAGGACTAGCAGTATAGCTCGGCATTGCTCGGGTGTAATGAAAACTTTAAAGCTAATCCATGGTCCTGGAGCTCAGATTCAACCTAAAGAATATTTGTGTGAAATTTGGTGAGAATCGGATAAAAATTGTGGATTTGTATAAAGGATATACAGGCAGATAAACAGACACTCACACTAACATCTTGCCTTTTATATATATTATCGATTTTCTGCACTATTGTAAGAACTGCAACCTTGAAACTTCTGAATATCGTTTCTTATGTCTTTGTCTATGAGTGTATCAAATTTGATTAAAATCGGACCACTCCTTCTATAACCCGATTTTTTTGATTATTGATTTTCGATATTTATCGGGGGTACCTCGACACAAAACCTAGCAAAGAACACTCGCAGATGCTTATAGTACAACTGTGTCAATTTTCAAGAAAATCGGTTCAGCCGTCTCGGAGTCTATAGATAACGGACACACACAGACACACTCAGACAACGTTCCATTTATAAATAAGTTTAGATTTATGCAGTCGTAGTTGTAGACATTTATGACAATTGAGTTTAAAAATACAAAAAACCGGACAGAACCTTAGATTTTTTGTTATTGTTCTACAATTGAGTAACACCTGCAGAATCAACTTGTCTACGAAACGGGATTGAAATCGAAAATCAATTAACACCTGTGATATAGTTTAGAAATGACATTACCTTTTAGTTCTTTTTCAACAGTGAAAATATTATGCATCTTATTACAACAATGAAGCGGTTGATAAAAACATAAAAACCGTTTAAGCATCGCATTTAAGAATATCATCAAGAATTATTTTTCAATTTATCTATCATGAAGAATCTACGAAAAGCATGTTTTCATATTTATTCAGTCATCTAAGTGCCAAACGTGATAAAAGCTTAGGCGATCATGTCTCGAAAGAGACATGACTGACTGGGCAGAAGATTTTCCCGCAGTAGGTTACCATTAATTTCTGCAGTAGACTAGTTGCCAGTCAAGGCTATAGAACCCAAACGTCCTATCATTTAACCCACAACTGGAGGGAAGAGACGGATTAATACCTTTCTCAAGGGTATTTGTGCGCAAGTGAATGCTAGGAATTCAACTGGGATTCGAACTCGGCTCCCCGATTTCTCTTTCCTAGTCGATATCCACTGCAACACAACGCACATTCTATTTATTATGGTGTTTAGAAACTAATTATGTTTTCTCAGAAAGCATATTGAAACAAATTTAAATTTGTTCAAATAATCTTTATCAAAAATCTAATCTTCAATTGCAAACTTTTCGTTTAAAGAAATCTGGATTTTTCCTTATAGTTTGAAAGTAAAATTAAAAGTAATTCTGGAGGCATATGTAATAAATAAAATAATTCCATTAAAATAATTCCATTAAAATAATTCCATTAAAATAAAATAATTCCATTAAAATAATTCCATTAAAATAATTCCATTAAAATAATTCCATTAAAATAAAATAATTCCATTAAAATGTAGGAGAATATTTCTTTGATGTCCTGATTTCATTCAAAACGTTCCTAAAGCAGTAAACATGGAAATAGCTAGCATAAGTAAATATAATACAACAAATTAAACTAATTATTAAAATAAGAAATTATCTAAAGAGAAACATTAACAGTTGACAAAATCACAGATAACATAAGGATTAAAATAAAAACTTAAAGCAGCTGAAATGTGGTTCTACAGAAGGATGATGCGGATATCATAGATCGAACATCTGAACAATAATGAGGTTTAGGAAAGGATGGAAACGAAAAGGAAATTAATACTGAGCATCAGAAAGAGACAGCTAAAGTTTCTGGGACATGCAATGAGGAAGAAGGGCTTGGAGAACCTGATACTAACAGGCCAGATAGAGGAAAAAAGAAAAAAGAGACAAGGGAAAGAAAGCAGCGGATAACATATTTGAAGGACCTGATCAGGTGGATGATGAAACGAGGGTTGCATGGTGCAACAGGAGAAAGCGTGCTAAGAGCCACCAGGAATAGTGGGATGTGGAAAGCCATGATCGCCTACGTCCTGAAAGAACAGGGCACATAAAAGAATATATATGCCTACAGTTTATGAGAAATTATAATGTGGGTAAAAAATGGGGGATCCATTCTATATTATAATCAATATATAAACTGATCCCTCATTTTGTAGCCATACTAGTTTCTATACATTTATATTCTAGATTAATGGACTTGAGCTAGTGGATGGCAGAGCGGGGTTTGGATGGTGTAACAGGAGAAAGTGCGCTAAGAGCCACCAAGGACAGGGAGATGTGGAAAGCCATGATCGCCAACGTCCTGAAAGGACAGGGTACATAGAAGAAGAAGAAGCATGTTTCAGCGGAAATAATTACTGACAAAAACTGTAACTAAGTAAAAGTCAGTCAGTCAGTTAAGTGCCAATACGTGAAACACGCTTGGGCGATGATGTCTCTTTCGACACATGACTGACTTGGCAGAAGATTATCCCGCAGAAGGTTGCCATTGCTTTCTGCGGTAGACTGGTTGCCAGCCAAGACTATAGAACCCAGTCTGTCCTGTTATTTAACCCATAACTGGAAGGAAGAGATGGATTAATACCTTTCCCAAGGGTACTAGTGCTTAAGTGAATGCAATGAATTCAACTGGAATTCGAACTCGGCTCCCCGATTTCTCGTTCCGAGCCGATATCCGCTGCACCACAACGCACATAAAAATAATTTGCCTTTTCATAAGGTAGAGGAAACCAACTATTTAGCAAAAATGCTTGGCATTTCTTACGTTATATAGAGAAGAATATGAATATCAATTGTTGGTTGGATTGTTTTTATGGCAAATCAACCTCGGCGGGTCATTTGTTGCCAAGTAAATTTGTATTTATTTATTGCTGGTAATACCTTTTTCTTTCACCAATTTATTGTTGTTTTTATATAAGTTTTGTGTTTAGTAATACTTTTTCTTTTCGAGTACCAAGATTCATTGGGATTCTGTTTTGTAAGGGCTGGGTCCCCAAGTCCTACCCTTTTATTTAACCCATAACTGGGGGGATGGGACGTATTAATACCTTTTCCCAAGGGTACTAGTGCTTAAGTGAATGCAGGGTATTCAACTGGAATTCGAACTCGGCTCACTGATTTCTCTTTCCGAACCGATATCTACTGTACCACAACGCAAATCCGTCACTATAAACTTACAGCACCTGGTATTCCCAAGCGGTCACCCATCTAAGTACTGGCCAGGCTCAACGTTGCTTAATTTTGATGATCGAGCGAGAACCGGTGTATTCAACGTGATATGGCCGTAAGCCAATCGTTATGGAACTTATCAAGTACAGTCACTATTCAGATTCTAATATTAACCAACGGAAACCTTCATGGCTCATTACTGGTATGGTTTTATTTCTAAATTGGACTCCTTTTACAAGATTGAATTTTCAAGGCGATGCTGGAGATTAGCTAACTGAAAATGTTCACGTCTGGTTAAAAATAAATTTAAACTTGAGAAGGAAGGTAGATATGCACGCATACGAGCACACTCACGCACAAATATTATATATAGTGTTTGTATACATACACAAATCACGTGAATATTACTATACTTATCTGTATATGCAGACATAAATATTTCAATCAACACACGCAAACATACACACTCTCTCTCTATCTCTTACACACGTACACATTGAGAGTGCACGATAATATCAGACCGGCACATGAAAGTATAAATACTACAGCCCAACATGTTTAGGAATCAATTGGGAAAAATCGTCGTGAAATGTATTTTTTTTTTTCAATTTTGTGACCTCTTGATCAGTTTGAAAATGGCGGGAGAGATTTAAGCACGAAATCTGAAGCAATAACAATTTCCTTTCCTTTATCCTTATCTACTCTTTTCTCTTTTCCCTCTCGAAAGTCAGTTTCTTTCGTTCGATTTAATCATTGTAGTTCTCGGAACAATTGTCTTCACTGACGAATCCTCAACTCCACCTAATTCCTCCGCCGAGCCTGATATGATCTCCTGTGTTTACTCGACTCCCTCCCCATCTTTTCGCCTCTTTCTGTTCCTATCTTTCCAGTCATACAGGACGGCAATGTCTACATCTCTGAATAACGAATGCTTTGAGCATCTTCACTCTCATTAGACAAGACACGCGAGATCTCACAACGGGGAACAACACAGACGCCAAACATGGCCAGTTACTTTCAGTAGCTTTCTGTTGTTCGGAGAGAGGAAAAAGAGGAAGAATGAAGTGAAGCTGAGGAAATGGTTGAATAAGGAAAGGAAAGAACAATACGTTTCAAGTAATACGAAAAAAAAAAAAATGGAAACAAAACGAAATCAGCAAGGTATTGATGTACGTTCCTTTTGAATTGAGACAACAGTATATCAATCGTTTCTCCTCCTCTACCTCGTCTTTCATTCTTATTTTTCCTTTTTTATCGGTTTAAAATTTATCAAAATCTTCTTTTAGTTACTGATCGCCATTTACACTTCTATTTTTTTCTGACATCTTAATACGTTTATTTAACCCATTTCTTTTCTTTTTGCTCTCACTCATTCGGTTTCTTTGATTTCCTTACTTGTTTTTTTTTTATTCCTTTACAATCCTTTTCCATTCGTCATTATCCATTTCTCCATCGCTTTCTTTTTTGTATATAATTCTTTACTTCTTTCTCAATCTGCAACTACTCGTTATTTGTTATCGTTTTCTTTTTATGTCGTCTGCAATCTATCTCTATCTTTTCCGAGTTCTCTTTCACGTTTTGTCATCGCTTTCATTCTCCCACATTGCATTTCCTACCGTCATTAATGTTTGTTTTTTTCTACTTTGCTTTATTTTTCCTAAACACGACGTTTTTGTTCTCTCCTTCTATCATCTTTCTCTTCTCTACGTTCCCCAAATTCACGGTATTCAACTAAAAACTAGAAAAAGACACAAGAAGTAATACTTGCTTACAGTCTGATGGAAAGCGACCCACTGTTCAATGCCGGACCACACAGCTATTGAACACAGAATTTTGCTTCTGTCCTCAGGGATCCCAACCTTTTAGAAAAAGGGAAGAAGCGATAGTAAACAGATAGAATGCTTAATACAGGCTTCTGTTCATTTTCTCTTATTTCTAAGTGTGATGGTATGTGGATGCTCTTCTGAGCCTGTCGGTACGTGGTTATATCTAAGTATGACTTGGATCACTAAGCAGGTGTGTGTCTACGTAGTGGAATGTAGACATTGTAGGGAATGTTTTGAAATGTTTTTCATTTTATTCATCTGCATAAGAATATGTATTGAAATTTCCGTTCATATATGCATGAGTTTGATTATAGCTTTGTGAATGTTTGCGTGTGCGTGAGAGAGAGAGAGAGAGAGAGAGAGAGAGAGAGAGAGAGTGTGTGTGTGTGTGTGTACATGTATACGTTTATGTTTATGTACAGCTATGCACATGTGTATGAGTATTGATTATATGCAGTTGTGTTTATGAGTAAATGGATATGTTGAAGGTATTGGGTTGGAACAAAAATTCGTAGCGTTTCTCCTTTTCGCATGTGACTGAAATTCATGACGTATCAACTTTTTTTAAAAATAATTTCACCCCAAGCAAGGCGAGATCACCACTAGTGCGCAGGGGGTTACAGTTAGGGAAAAGACTGGGTACAGTGGGTATTGAAGAAAGAATAAAAGATGAACGGGATTCAGGAAGATAGCAGATGGAAATTGACGTTGCATTTCCATTTTTAGTGATTGTAACTATCAGGGAAGCAAGTGAACGGAAGGGGGTTTCACACACAGGAAGTGCGAGAAAAGAAACCGTTTCAGCAGAAGTGGAGGAAAAAGAGTGGGACCTAAATGACAATCTAGTAGCACGCTTGAATTTATGTGGATGGGACCTATTTTTGAAAGGTAACATTTTAATGCGTTTTTCCATACGATTTGTGTATGAATTGTGATTTTTAAATATTTTTATATTAATGTTGTGGAGCACTCTTTTTTGCACATAAGAATGGACTCACCTGATGTGTACATATAATCCTGCCTATACAGTGTACGGCAGGGGTTGAGTAGCGAGAGAGAGAGAGAGAGAGAGAGAGAGAGAGTTAGTAAGAAGTCAGTTGGCCCGTATGTTGGTGCATAGTAAGTTGGAGTGCTTTGGATATAGACTCATTACCTGGACATACTTTTTCACTACAAGACTGTATATATTGATTCTACTAATAGTATTCCTAGTATTCCTGAATTGACTAATCCGTGTTCCAGTTTGTATATTTTTGTTCAATATAACTTACATTTTCTATCTCCATACCTGCTTTTGTTATTTATTAATTTTGTGTGGTTTCTCAACAAGAATCCACAACAGTTAAAAATAAATTAAAAGAAAATTAAATGCAATTCCGTTATTTAATGGCTTTTACTATTTTACTATTTTAGAAAAACACTGTACAACAGCAAATATATTTTTTTAATCATATCACCCCGAGCAAGGCGGTAACGCCACTGATGTGCAGGGGACCACGTAAGAGTGAAAAGATTGGCAAAGAGAAAGCCGGAAACCACATTCTAAACAAGGAAACAAGGGATGAGCCTCTACACCTGTTCAATAGACGTGGGTGGAGTGTCAAACAGGGCGAGAGTTTAGTCTATCTACTCCAATTGAAAAAAATAAAAAAGAAAAGAGTGAAAAGATTGGAAAAGAGAAAGCCGGAAACCACATTCTAAACAGGGAACAAGGGATGAGCCTCTACACCTGTTCAATAGACGTGAGTGGCGTTTCAAACCGGGCGATAGTTTAGTATGTGCTAATTATGGAGATGATACTATGGGTGATAGCACTGATTGTAAGTGGTTTGCTAAGTTAAGAAGTGGATATTTTGATCTAGAAACTGAGAAAATTCGGACAGATCTGCAGATGTTGATGATGATCAAATTGAAATGCTGATTAACAATAATTCAGGTTGGAAGACACGGGAGATCGCCGAAATACTCGATTTTTTTCCTATTGGCGTTGTTATGCAGTTGAAAACACTTGAATGCGTCAATTGCTACGGTGTTTGGGTGCTTCAATAATTAACAGAAAATATTTTAATGGATCACATTTATATCTACGATTCTCTGGTCGAACAAAAACACCACCACATTTTGGAAGATAACGGAGGATTCTTTTCAATAATCCAGATAGAAAAAGGCCGTAAGTTAAACGAAATAAGTCATTGTTAACCGCTTCAAAAACCGATTTGTATCCGAAGAAAATGATGCCGTATATTTTGTTGGGGATTAGGAAGTTATTGCCTATCAAAGATCCCTCCGCAAAATCAGACGTTGATGTGCGTTGGGGTACAGATATCGGCTCAGAACGAGAAATCGGGGGGCCGAGTTCGAATTCCAGTTGAATTCATTGCATTCACTTAAGCGCAAATACTTCATTTATGGGTTAAAAATAGGACAGATTGGATTGTATAGTCTTGGCTGGCAACCAATCTACCGCAGAAAGTAATTGCAACCTACTGCGGGATAATCATCTGCCTAGTCAGTCATGTCGCTTTCGAGACATGATCGCCCAAGTGTGTATCACGTATGGCACTTAATTGACTGACTGATTATAATAGTTGGAATCATGACTAACGCTGCTACTGGTCATAAAGTGGGGGATCGGTATCTATTGTTATGAAGTAAAAAACTGGCTCCCCATTAATTACTACGTAATAATATAATACATAGCGTCTCCTTCTAGGTATGAGTCAAATAACAGGACAGATGAGGTTCTATAGCCTTTGCTGGCAACCAGTCTACCGTAGAAAGTAATGGCAACCTACTGCGGGATAATCATCTGCCCAGTCAGTCATGTCTCTTTCGAAACATGATCGCCCAAAGCGTGTATCACGTATGGCACTTAACTGACTGACTGAATATAATAGTTGTAATCATGATTAAGGCTGCTACTGGTCATAAAGTGGGGAATCGATTTTCTATCGTCACGTATGGCACTTAACTGACTGACTGACTGACCCTTATCATTTCTATTAAAAGTAGTAAATAAAAAGTATCCGGAATCGGTCAATCGGAAAGGTGACGTCTTCCATCAGACGGCACCAGAATCCATGTTTCTTTAAAGGTACGACAGAAATTGGTACAGCTTGGTTAGGATTTTCTACTACAACCGCCGTACATAGCTTATCTTAGACTTTCAGAATATCATTGTACTAGCAGTATAGTCCGGCGTTGCTCGAGTGTAATGAAAGCTTTAAAATTAATCCATGGTCCTGGAGCTCAGACTCAGCCTAAAGAATATTTGTGTGAAGTTTGGTGAGAATCGGATAAAAATTGTGGATTTGTATAAAGGGCATACAGATAAACAGACAAACACAAACATCTTGCCTTTTATATATATATATATATATATATATATATATATATATATTATCGATTTTCTGCACTATTGTAAGAACTGCAACCTTGAAGCTTCTGAATATCGTTTCTTATGTCTTTGTCTATGAGTGCATCAAATTTGATTAAAATCGGACCACTCCTTGTGTAAACCTATTTTTTCGATTATCGATTTTCGATATTTATTAGGAGTACCTCGACACAAAACCTAGCTAAGAACACTCGCAGACGCTTATAGTACAACTGTGTAAATTTTCAAGAAAATCGGTTCAGCCATTTCGGAGTCTATAGGTAACGGGGACACACACACACACACATACACACACAGACAAAGTTCCATTTATAAACAAGTTTAGATAGAGAGATATTGATCCTGACAGAATTCTTTCAATGGGAAGGACTTCAATTTCCTGGAAGCCTGTGAAAAACATTTAAACCAGTTTATCACGTAGATGCTATATTCTGGGAATGGAATCAGGAATCTGTCTGAATAATGGTGAAGAGTGGTGAGACAAAATGACACACATATGATTGAATATTTCTATTTACAAATATCTAAATACTATCTTTGAAATTCACTTAAAAACGCTACAATCTTTTGTCCTAACCCAAAGGATATTGCATATTTATCTTTGTGCTTATTATTTTTAGTTTCTATAAGCGATGCGTGTATTTCTGCGAGTTTATTATATCTGAATATTTCCTTATTTCTACATATATCCAAATCTGAACGTATTAAGATACATTACAATATTATATGTTGCAGGTTGATGAATGATCTCTTGGCTTGGAAAGGGCGCGATGAGTAAATTGACGCCATTTTATATGTTTCATTTCACGCATGCGCATTGTCTTTTTTTGTTTTGCCGACTGCATAGTATAGTGGGATCAGTTGGGCACCGTCTGCGAGAAAAAGAGCACTGTGACGCAATTCACTCCACCAGAAATTCAGAAATGACATGTCATACTGCTTAGCATTCGCGCCGGAAGCTTTAGTACAAACATTTAAGAGTATTTGGGTTTCAATCTGAGAACAGTGTAGGAGTTGGATGAGTATAATGGTGATTACGAAGGTGTTTAAAGTGACCACTAGTGATGGTGACATTATGCCTCCATTTGTCTGCCAACAGGGCCTCTGATTCAACACGGAGGTCTACAACAAGTGCCTTGAGAAGGTAGGGCTACCCTGAATCAAGAGGGTGGCTGCTGGAAGACCTTAAGTCTGGCAACAGGACTCTGCACCATGCCACACAAGCAGGAGAACCCAGTCATGGTTGTCAGATAATTTCTGCAACCACACCACCCCCTTAGATCTGGCCACCTAACTCCCCAGACTGAAACCACCTTGATTATTACGTGTGGCGCGCAGTTGACCGAGTTACCAACAGAACTCCTTGAAAAACAAAAGATGAATAAAAGGCAAGGATTATGGCAGCATTCACCAACTTAAACAAGGAGACCGTCCAGAAGAAATGCACGAGATTCCGAAGCTGTCTGGAGGCCGTGGCTGAAGCCAATGGCGATCTTATTGAATAAATTTGCTTTTTAGTATCTCAAGAAATTTTTGTAATTATATATGTTAAAATTAGATGTCAGTGTTATTACAATTTTTGCGTCATTAAGAGAACAAATTATCGATTGCACCATGTATATATATATATATATATATATATATATATATATATGAAGCTTTTCAATACGTACGTGAATCTACGCAACAAAATTTAGCAAACGACGTCTCCCTCAGAAAATTGTGTGAGTGTGTGTTTAAGGACAATATTAAAAAACCAGTAGAAATGCGGGCGGGTGTTTGTATGTTTTTTATATATATAAATTTCCAATGAACCAAACGTTTAGACTAATTCGAGCACAAAGAAGACCAGTGTCAATCCCCACTCTCTCTCTCTTTCTCTCTCTCTCGCTCTCTCTCTATATATATATACATCTGTGTGTGTTTTTGTGTGCTTCGATTCCCGGCCAGAAGCAAGTAGATGTGTCTAGCCACACTGATGCTTTGTGATACAGCGAAACAGGCTTGTATGTGAATGACTAATATATGATGCTCTCATAACGATTGAGCTCTCTGGAGAAGAAAAATTTTAAAAAACAGTTTCCACTTCTGCGATATAAGCATTACTCTTCAGAAATGAACTGAGTTCTTTCGGTAACTGGCTTGTGTATACACTGCTTATATACAACACGTTAAAATTTCCTTTCTCTAAATCCATGCGCCCCTGGCTTAGGGAGTAGCGACTACCGACTGACACCAAATCGGTCGAGCAAGTGGATGTGTCTAGCCACACTGTGATACAGTGAAACAGGTTTGTATGTGGACGACTAATATATATATATATATATATATATAAACGTATTTATAAATGGAACTTTATGTGTGTGTGTGTGTCTCTGTGTGTGTGCATCTGTTACCTATAGACTCCGAAACGGCTGAAACGATTTTCTTGAAAATTTACACTATAAGCATCTGCGAGTGTTCTTAGCTAGCTTTTGTGTCGAGGTACCCCCGATAAATATCGAAAATCGATAATCGAAAAAATCGGGTTATAGAAGGAGTGGTCCGATTTTAATCAAATTTGATACACTCATAGACAAAGACATAAGAAACGATATTCAGAAGTTTCAAGGTTGCAGTTCTTACAATAGTGCAGAAAATCGATAATATACATATATATAAAAGATGTTTGTATGTATGTCTGTTTATCTGCCTGTATGTCTGTATTTTTTTCAGCCCTTTTATTTTAGTGTTTGCTTCGCGTTTGGCTCTAAGTAGGTATAATTGTAGTTCTTAGTCTCAGCCATGATACCATTTACTCAGAGGACTTATTTAGCCTTCAAAATTCAGTTTACGACGAAAAAAACTTATTTGATATCGATACCAGGAAATCAAAATTTGACTTACATCCATTCATTTTTCTTTCAATCTCCGGTTTCGCTTTAACTGGAAACAACTATTGCTCTTTAGTGTTTCGTGCCAACGTCCAAAGAGTCTGAGCTTCAGGACCATGGATTAGTTTTAAAGCTTTCATTGCACCCGAGCAACACCGGGTGCTATACTGCTAGTCAATAATAAATACTTCAAAAGCAGATTTTATACTATCTGTTATTAACCATTGATTTAATTTAGCTTGAGCCACATCTTTATTGCTGATTCTTTTTGGGTAGTACCTGTGGAGAGAATTTTTAGTTTTATTTACTCTTTAGCTGTCCTAGGGCATGATGTTTGACCCCTAATGTTGTTTTATATGCATACTTATTGGTTGATTCGTTTTTCAGTATTTCATTTTCTCGTATAACTCGTAGCCCTGGCGCGTCCAATCAACCTCCCTGATCTTTGACCTATTCTGCCCACGCTGTGTTGTTGTTCTCAGACTAGCCAAAGTAAGACTGCTTATTACCAATTTTATTATCTAATATTGTTGACAGCTACAATACTCACGAGTAATGCTTTCTCTTTTTACTTTATAGCAATTTTCTGTAAGTCAAATTTTGATTTCCTGGTATCGATATATATATATATATATATATATATATATATATATAGATATATATAGTACAGTGCAAAAGTATGAAGACAAGAACTATTTTATCTTTTATGAGGCATGTTAACAGAAAACAAACAATTGAATTGAAGTAATTTTATTTGATTTACTCAGCAAATGCTTTAACAAGAAAAAATACTTGTTACAAAATAAATTTGATATTTTGTATAATAGCCTTTTGCTCTGATCACAGCCTTCATTCTGTCAGGCATTGACATCACAAGCTTCTTCAAAGTATCTAATGGTATCTCCTGCCAAGCAGCTTGTAATTGTTCCCAAAGTGTGTCTTGTGAAGTAACATTAGATTTATCAATTTTTTTAACCAAAATATCTCATAGATGTTCAATAGAGTAGTTTCAAGATAACCTGTTTAATAGAAAATAGGAAAAATTAAATATAACTTCTTTTTAATACATTTCTTTTACGCCTAGTTTTAAATAATCAATATTTATTAGCAATTTACTTGGCTTTTCACCCTGTATTTGAATTTCAGTAAGGTTTTTAGGAAAATCACCCCTGTCCTAATACTTTTGCACACTACCGGTAGTGTGCAAAAAGTGTTAGGAGGGGTTGATTTTAAACTTTATGTTGATGCCTCATAAAAGATAAAATAGTTCTTGTCCTAATACTTTTGCACAGTTCTGTATATATAACAAATGAGCAATAGTTATTAAAGAAATTATTTTCCACAGTTGAATATTTACTTTTAAAAAGGCTCAATACAAAAGTAGAGCATAAATATATAGTAATTATTATTATTATTATTATTATAACAACATATTGCAACTTGATAGTTATAAAGTTTCGGTAGTAAAACACCATCACCAGGCTTGATGATGGTGTTTTAACACCGAAACTTTATAGCTATCAAGTTGCTGTATGTCATTATCATAATGATAGTAATAATAATAATTACGATATATATATATATATATATATATATATATGTCAAAATTTTCCTAATTTACATTCGTTACATAGCTATTTCAGCGGGAAAATTTTCGTTTCTTCAGTAATGATCAAAAACAAAAATCTATTAATTCAAATATGTTACAAAAATTCATATACCGGAAGTAGCCCAAATACATAACCATACACAGGAAGTTAAAAAATAGGGGTGGGATTAAGAAAGAAATTTTTATTAACTTTTCGTCCAGACATAGAAAAACAGAAGAGCAGAGACAGAGATTCATGACTTGATATTAGTAAAAGACTTTTTGATTACGTCTGTATTAAAGAATCAAAAATCAAAATTTAACCATGTCACAGGAATAAGAAGTGGTGGGGAAAAAAAAAGGCAAATAAGGTAGACAGGGGGGAAGTTAACGAAGAAATAAGAAATAATATCATACACACAAGATTGTGAAAATTTTTAAATCTAATATATCGGAATTTCGGCGGGAATTTGGAAGCAATGGTTTTATACCCACAGGCACTCCTTCATCAACCCTAGTTTAAGATACTAAACAGCCGATTCTAGAAAATACTGGGAATTAAAAGAAAAGTAACTTAAATCCCCAGATAAAATGGAAGCATATAGACAAGGCTAGGACCCCTAACAGCTTAAGAAATAGATGTAATCCAAAAATAAAAATGTTAGAATTTCAAGACTAAAATATATTCCTAAATAAACGAAGGGAGAACATAAGTATGTGCCGCCATAGAAATAAGTACAAATTACAATAATTATCCTATTCTTCCAAATAGTCACATTAAGTTTTTTAAAAATTTTGCCAAGCAGTTACTTCCACACCACCTACTACTACTAACTCAAGGGTCAAGCCACATAGTTCCCACTACCAAAGAAGTAATTACTACAAAGATTCCGCTAGTTTAAACCTATAAAAACCAATACCTCCGAAACCCTTCCTTTACCTAAGCTAACCTCTGGGTTTAGAATTTTTTCTCATTCTCTGTTTATAAGAGGTTGAAGAATACATGTCTTAAATGACATGTCGAAAATGGCTATTTCCCTGCTAAGATTCATCTGAATTTACAAATAAAAAAAATAGATGTATATCCAGATGTAAAATACCGAAGAACATAATTGCAACGCTCAAAACAATTAAAACAGACTAATAAATATTTATTATTTACTGTTACATAAGAACATGTAAATAACTACTACAAAATTGTACATTTTGTTTCGACATTGTTCTTACAACCCACTCGGATTTTATTTAAAATAAACAGACATAAAGTTTGCAATATATATATAAAATTACTGGATTTTAAAATTAAATACATATATAGGCTAGGGTTAAACAGGGACTTAGGTGTTTTTAATCTTTATAAATATTTCAGTAGTTAAACATTTTTTAGATACACTTAAAAAATTTTCTTTAAAACAACATTTATAAGTATTATTAAAGATAGATTTACGTTTACAAATATTAAAAAAATCTGTCGCTTTCTGCGTCACGTGATGTAAACAATCCCTCGGACG